>CM055820.1:7893960-8459186 GCA_029582265.1 Zoroaster sp. YZ-2022
AAGAAACATATATCACAAACATTTTTATGGATTTTTCTTAAATTTTTAGTTACCATGAACAAAACATTGCATAATTTCATCCACCCTGTACTCACTTGTACAGGTATACATAACAGCAAAAGAAACATCACCCCTAAAAATATTTATTATTTTCATTTTATAATTAATATAATTTGTTTAATGAAGAATATTATGAGTATGGAGTGTAACACGAACACAATGTGGCAAATTTGGTTGACCTCAAAATTTGTCATGCATGACGTCTGAGGACGCATAAGCTAAACACGTTCTCAGAGTTATCAAAATTTAGGGGGTGACGTTTCTTTTGCTGTTATACATGACTGTTTTTTCACGATTGCAGAGATGCAACTGGGTATTGAAAAAAAATCTGAAAAAGGTGGGGGCGGGTTCTGGGGTACCTTAGCCCCCTGGAGGATCTTGATGCACCCCCAACTCCCAGAAGCCCCAAGGTTTTGATGTTTTACAGGATAAACGGAAAAAAATCTTTGAATGGAAAAAGGGAATTACTTTAAAAACCTAACCCTCCAGGGTATTTTGGCTAGAAACCCTGCCAAACGCAGCAACGTGCACCATTTGTCAAAACGACAAGCCTGCCCAGTGCAGCATGATCCATCTGGTCACAAATCTCAAGGCCGAACTGCCTTAGAGTCTGTGGTCACCCAACGCAGCAGGATACAACTCTGGCATTGTTCAATGGGACCAGCTCTCAATAGCCTCAGACTTGGCTGCTTATGCACTGGTGTTGCACCAGACTTTTCCACCTGATGCACTGTGCTGCGTCTGGCAGGGTTAGGGTTAATAGACATTTTGCAAAGAAGACAGCCACAGTAAAATTCTATTTGAAGTGCACTCTAACTCATAATGTCCAATCCCTAGACTGGATATGCGAAAATGCATGCATAAGCAAGCCAAAAAATAAATAAATAAATAAATTTACAAAATACTAAAAAAATATTTGTCACTGCCCAGTTATAACCTAACGTTTTGGGCCCAATTATTACATTATTAATTACCAAATAACATACATAACCCAACCATTCTGTCTGAACTAGTACTAGTAGTAAAGAGAGCAAGATGTATCAATTAAAATAATTCAACTACATTTTTTATCTGGGAAAAAGTCCGTGTTCGGATTTTGGGCCGTGTGTGCCACAATTCATTACCGCGTGTCACACCAGGCCAGCAGGTTTGAAGTTTTCGCCGAAAATTTGTGACTGAAATTTGAGCAGCGCCGCAGTTCCCTTTGCACATTCAATCGTCCCCACAACAAATTCTGGTGGGGCTGCTGAGCGAAATAACGCCAGGCCGCCGGCTGAAAATTCATGTCCTGAATTTTGGGTTGTGTGTTAGCGATGTACATGTACCGTACACCGCGACCCGGGCGCCAGCAGCACTAGCAACCGGGGCCGGGGCCGGGGCTGAGATGCAGCGGTAATGGATAAAATTGATCAGTGAAATTATGACAATGCTAGACCGGTAAAACTTGTAGCTTTGCATGGTGAGGATGATAAGTAAGACTAATTGCGGTGACACCATGTGGAATCTCAATTGAGTAGTAATTAGTTCTGAAAAGAACTGGTGGTACAACTCGACGTTTCGATCAGTATGCTTTGATCGTCCTCAGGAGAATGCCGGACTCTGGAAAATGCTGCTGCTTAAGTAGACTGCTGGAGGATCATCCCATGAATGGATGCTGGAGGATTAGTTCGTTGAGGCGCGCAGGCGGGAAACTGTTGAGACTAGGATCCTAGGGGTTGGGGGAGAGGAGTGTGTGCTCACTGAACTGAATCAGTTGTTGACAAGCACAGGGGGATGGAGGGTGGTTGACTTAGGATATAGGAGATCCCTCAGTCTGGGGTGGGTTATGGACTTTGGATATAGACCCATCATTGTATATTATAATAAATAGGCTCAAAATTATTTAAATTCGTCTACTAACTGATCTTCCGAAGTAGTAATCCATGCATGTAAAGTTAATACATTTCTCTAAAGTTAGATCTACATTCCACCGTGCAATTCACAAAAAGAAAAAAAAACGTAAACATCGGCAACAGGAATGAGTTCTGCACATGCATAAGATAGCCTCTCAAAGTTTCTCGTAGGTCATAGGTCAATGTTTAAATCTATCTCCAGCCATAAAATATGTTAACCATAGCTGGAAATGTGCTTTTACGAGAGAAAGTGCGTACTGACGACTGGTCGAAGAGGTTCAAATTGCGCTCGCGATTAGGGCTGTGCGTTTTCGGATATTTTTGGAACCGGATACCCGAAATCAGAAAAGTTCGGATACCTGGATACCCGTTTTCATCCTTATTGAAAACATGCCTCCTTTGGTGTACAAATACAGGTAAATGTTAACAAATCTACCTTTATAATACAGAGGATACCATATTTAATTCGATCTTTATTAAAGTATAATATTTTGGTGACAAAATATTGTATTTACTGAAAGTTATTTCTGAAATGAAACCGTAAAATTGCTACAAAAGTATCTTTTTTTAATAACCCAACTTACAATATACCATAAACAGTGAACAACAGAAAGCCCAATTGATCACACGCGCGCACGGTACGCACGGCCGGTGCATCACACAGACAGCTACAGCGGCCTCACACGTGATAACATTATGAACAATCAGAAGATAATAATCAACTGGTGTGTCCGTGATCAGAGCACATCCGTATAGCAAGTTGACTTTGATGTTCATGTCACAAAACACGTGTTGAATAATGTCATTGGTCAATCAAAGACTATGTACCATGGGACCTTTTTATTGACAAAGATGACATCGAATCAATGTGGGAAGGCTTTTTAGATGTTGTGGATGCTGCCATCAAGGATGCCTTACCATCATCCACGAGACGTATGAAAAAGAAAAACTACCCGTGGATTAATTTTTGTTTCGGGTTTTAGAACTACGCACTGGTGCCAAACTCCTTATCTACATTCTCAGAAAATTATATGATGGTACAACTGCATGTATTTCTGGGACTAAAGTAAAATTTGATATTTTATCTGGTTGTCGACAAGGAGGCCTAGAAAGTCCAACACTGTTTAACTTCTGTTTTGATTTTGTCTTGAAAGTGTGTGCAGAGGCTATTGACAGAAAGTATCCAGGTGGATGGGGTGTCTCGTTCGATTACCGTATTTCTAGCGAATGCACTAACCGGGAACAAAGAAAAACCAAGAAAATGAATGGTATTGAAATAATAAGGTGGCTCTTGTATGCCGATGATTTGGTTTTATTTTGTATAAGCATTGCTGAAGCACAAGGAATTATGAATATAATGAACACAACTTGTAAACGTTTTGGATTAACAATTTCTTTCAAAAAAACTAAAGTGATGCAATTTAATACATCTACGAGTGACATAAATATTGTCATTGATGGTACTGAACTTGGAAATGTGTCTGAATTTTGCTATCTTGGCCACACCATCTTCAATGATGGTAGAAATTCCACTGACCTAAGAATTGCAAAGGCTACAGCTAAATTTTATGAACTTAAGGGGTTTCTTTGTGACAGGGAAGTACGTATGTCCATTCGGACTAAAATCCTGGAAGCATGTGTTCGTCCTAGACTGACATATGCTACCCAATGCTGGAGGCCTAGTGAGAAAGAAATAAAAGGATTGAAAGTAGTTGGTATGGTTTCCTATATGAATGATTAAAGATGGTTTCCGTAGGAAACCTTCACTTGTAGAAGGTGAAGTTAATCATGCTCTTTACTTTGCTAATATAGATCTAGAGCGCATAACAAAAAGTCAACCACTTCGGAATTATATTAACTCCCAGTATCTGAAATACATAGCTCATACTTGTCGTAGGGAAAATACAAATTTGACCAAGCTTAGTTTATTTTTTATTCCTAGAGTCCCATACTATCGAGATCCCTGGATAGGTATCTCAAGACTTCTGGGTGATATTTCTATTGAGCAGATTAAAAGAGAAACACAGTCAAAGACTGGTTTCACCAGGCTCCTAGGAGTCCTGACTCATATGAAGCCTAAAGCTTCAAAATGAGGACCTAAACTGTACTGTACTGTAATGGTGAATTGAAGCATCTCATCTTTCGAAAACGCAAACTCTTTAATAGGGCTAGACATTCTGCAACTCATGAAGACTGGAACATTTATAAACAATTACGTAATCAAATCAAATACAAAATTCGTGAGGCCTATAAGAAATTTGTTAATGGTCTTTTTAAATCCAATGATAACAAACAACGTTTTTGGGCTTTTGTCCGTAGTAGAAAACAGTCGCCAGCTCCCCCTTCATTTAATCATGGCCCACATGTCTTAAGTAAACCTCTTGACATAGCCAATGCCTTCAATGATCACTTTGTTTCTGTTTTTTCTCCGTCTGTCACTGTTAGTGATGAACCTTCAACTTGTGATCTCCCTATCCCCGAGTTTTCCTCTGTCCCATTTACCGTCAGTGATATTCGCAACATCATCAAGTCCCTTCCTGTAGGAAAGGCCCCTGGTCCTGACGGTATTAGTGCTACTTTTTTACGTAACACTGTGTCTCCACTATCTTACATACTTCATAAAATATTTCAGATTTCTCTTGCCATGGGCCAACTTCCTAAAAGTTGGAAACTTGCTAATATCTCACCAGTTTTTAAGTCAGGTGACCGTTCCCTTCTAGCTAACTACAGGCCCATTGCCCTCACCTCGTTGGTTAGCAAGCTGATGGAGAGATTATTGTCAAATGATATAAAGATGCATCTTTTTGACAATGGCCTTTTAACCGAAAGCCAACATGGTTTTGTTACTCGTAGGTCATGTGTGACCCAGCTGTTAAATGTTCACCATGCATGGGCTTCCATTCTTGACCAGCGTAATCCGCCCAGGATAGATGCTGCCTTTCTAGACATCTCTAAAGCCTTTGACCGTATGCCTCACCATCACATGCTTACCAAACTTGCTACTATGTTCAACATTAGGGGCTCTCTTTGGCGATGGGTCAAAGATTTTCTGGTTGACCGTCAACAAAGGGTACACTTCCTTGGGGAAAAATCTGAATGGGCCAATGTTCGATCAGGTGTTCCCCAGGGGAGTGAGCTTGGCCCCTTACTATTCAACTTGTTTGTTAATGATATCACTTTTGGCTTGACATCTACTTGTGTTTTATTTGCTGATGATGTCTTAATATATCAGCCAATCAAATCTATTTATGATGTGACTGTTTTACAACAGGACCTAGACAAGCTGTATAACTGGTGTACTGACAATGGAATGACTTTTAATGCTACTAAATCCCAAGTTATGCATGTTACTAGAAAACGTAACTTGCAGCTGCCCGTTTACATGTTAGGTCATTCTCAATTACCTACTACTAATTCATTTAAGTACCTCGGTGTAACTTTAAACTCTCAGTTAACTTGGAATGATCATGTTAAGGATGTTGTTTCTACCAATAGAATGCTTGGATTGATTAGGACTGTTGCATTTAATTCCTCTGTTTGTGCTAAATTATGTTTGTATAAGAGTCTTGTTCTTCCTGTATTGGAGTATGGGATACCTGCTTGGTTTCCTCAAACTCGGATGCAGGAGGAGGCTCTTGAACGTGTCCAGAGGTGTGCGACTCGGTTTATCTTAGGTCAGCGATTTGGAGAAATGTTGTTTGATGATTTCCTTTGTTGTTAAGTGTCTTTTTAATACAATTAAATGTGAATCTGTAAATAGGAACATCAGTGTTAACCATAGGTATGATAGCGCTTTAACATTCAAACACTTATTTGCCAGAACCCAGTCCTTGCATCTCAATGCGATCAATAGATTCCCCAGGCTCTGGTCAGCTCTGCCAGTTGAATTTTGCAATTCTGCCATTTTAACTTCTCTGCCGTCCTTTTTAAAAGCACTGAAGCATGAAGAAAGTGTAACCACTGCTAATATTTCTTAATTTGTATTTTGTTTTATCATTTATATAAATTTATATTATCTATGTGCAATTTCCATAATTAATTTAATATTTATTTAGTTACTTAACCCTCCTATGGTTTGACCTTTCAAAACCTTTCAAAATCTGCTTACGGGCCAAAATGGCTATCAATTATTATGAACCCTTTAAAACCCTCCAGAATTTGTTGCTACTGAACAACCACACCTTTCAATACCCTTTGAAAGGTATTGAAACATTTCAACACCAGTTTGTTCAGAGAGTTGTTACACCTTTCGAAACCTTTCATAGGTCCCTTTTGTCAGACAGTTTTCTCACCTTTCAAAACCCTTCAGTACAGCAAACTTGAAAGGTTTTGAAAGGTCTGACAATTCTATGGCAACTGCACTGTACATACATGTAGGTAGGATTATTATTTATTTACTTATTTAATTATTTAATTGATTATTTAGTCTTTTATTTGTATACTTACTTATATATATATTGTTTTAAATTGATTTATTTATTTATTTACTTATTTATTTATTTATTAATTTATATTATTATTTATTTATTTATTTATTTATTTATTTATTTATTTATTAATGAATTTATTATTCATTTACAGTGGAATGTACCTATATCTCTTAGGTTTCATCAATTCTTTTCATATTTTTTATTTGAAGTGCCTTGTGCATTTTAATTTCACTTCAGTTTTTTTCAGTATTCCTTTTTCTTTTTCCTTTTTCCTACTTTTAAAAACTGGTTTATTCTCACATATTTCATGCTTTTTAATGTTATATTTAAATTTAAAACCTTTGAAGTACATGTATTTATTTATATCTTTTTTGATTATTTGTTTATTTTTATTTATATAAATTATTCTAAATCAATATATATTTTTATCTACTCCTTGTTTTACAACCAGATGTGGGGCAGCAGGTCTACGGATCACAGTAATTGCTTTGCTTTTGTTGCTCCAAGCCCATCTGGAAGTATTGTTTTGTATTGTTGTATTGTTTTATTTGTTGTGATGGCTGAATAAATAATAATAATGTGGGCGGAACTAAGGCGATGTGGGCGTAACTAATCATTGTGGGAAAACGATCCATGTGCTTTTGCCTTGCTGCGCCCCTGCCTTCTAAATAAGGATATCCCGTACGTCATGTTTGCTTTGGATTAAGGACATGATTTTGCGTACTAAACTGCAAAATATTACGAATCTAAAATCAGAACTTGAATATTTCTATCACAGTAAACTTTAGTTAAATGTCAATAAACCTGTCAATAAACCTCGTTTCCTGAAAGAATGAATTTATATGAGACCTAGCTAGGAATAATTAAAAACAACATCTACTACTACTAATAATAAAAAAGCTAAACATTTATTTTAAGAATTAAGATTATTTTCAGAACTCAATATTTCTCTTTCAAAATCGGTTGAGATTTACTGATTGTTACTCATTGAGAAGTTCACTTTGGTGGGGTGGCAGTTATGCGGGCATTCATTGCCAGAAATGCCCGGAATACCAGCATGTTCATGTTATCGGGCGTTAAGCAACTCCGATTTGCCGTGACGATATTTCTCGCGGTGGAAAACACCCGTTCGGAGGGCACCGACGTTGCTGGAATACCAAGATACTTCTTGGCGATCCTTGCGACTGATAGAAACCGAACGGCATCTGATCGCCACCAATGACATCATCACTGAGCCTGGCTGGTTTGGTTTCAAAGACAATGACTGCCTAAACACCTCCCTTTTTATGTCTTTCTTTTGAAACAAATTGTCACCTTGTCGGCAAACGTAATACACAAGAGAGCTCGGTATTGGTGGGTAAATAAATGTAAATGTTGGTGATACGCTGAGGGATGGTCGGTGGCACATCAAAATAATTACACAACAAAACCAATTTCAGCAGCACTTTTTTATTAGGACAACGAATAATGTGCAGGCCTCGATCTTGGGCAAAAAAGGGGCAGGCCACTTTGGCCTTGCCCTCATCAAAATTCCACAGGGCACCAAGGCCAACTCAAGGGGGCACCAAGGCCAATCATTGAGTCTCTTTTCTTTTTTTTAATATAGATCTAAAAGAAATATTATTATAAAAAAAACTTAAAACATGCTAACGCAATCATGTTCGAGCTCTTTAAAGTGTCGCATGATTTCAACAGATCTAACGTTCGCTTAAAATAAATATTTGTATCTCTTTAAAATTCTGGATTTATAAAAATTTACAATAAATGTAATCCTTTTTAAAATATAATAATAATGTATGAATCCTTTGATTTAAATAAAATGTAAAGTCCCTTTAAAATGTTTACTTTTAATTATTTGTTAGGCCACCTACAATCAATCCTACATGTAAAAGTCTGACTTTGGTTAATTTATAAATATTTGATTCCTACCTTTTCTTTGAAAACAAGTTTTCAAGCTTTTGTCATTTTGAGCCTTCCTTGAAAAAAGCATTGTTTTTGCGCTTTTTTACACGATCGTGTGAAGGCATCTTACTTTTGAGCGAAGTTTTTTGAGATGGCGTGTAGAAACGTTGCATGTGAATGGTCAGAACTTTTTCATTCATAAAAATAAGCGCTGGTATCCGACTCATTTGTGCTGAATATAAGATCACTGCGCTGTTTACCGTGCATTCATGTATGCAAGACTACACCACGTGTGGCTGGCTGTATCTAAAACGTGCGCTGGTATCCGACCCGTTTGTGGTGATTTTACAATCACGACACTGGTATCTTGTACACATACAGCCGGCTGTTCAGCGCATGGGACGAGATTAGAGCCGCTTGTACAATCACAGCAACGCCGCGCCGTGTGTGTGGGACCGCGGCTGTGAGATCGAGAAGGGCCGGCTAGCTAGCATGCAAGCTACGACGCGTGATGTACGAACAAACGACAATAACGATAAAAAGACGTGTATTATTTTCACCGCCGTTTGTTGAATGGTGTTTGTATGCACGGATCATCTACACAATGTCCGTGATGTATGATTGTCATGATGGGATGTAGAGGTAAATACAAAAGGGCACGCTGGCCAAGTTGGCCGCGACATGTGTACTTTTTGAGGGGGCATTGCGGCCAAGTTGGAAGGGCATGCGGCCATTGGCCGCGGTGGCCGTGGTAAAGATCGAGGCCTGAATGTGGACGTCCCCTATAATAAAATCCCCTCTATAAACACATCATGGAGCACGCTCCCTTGTAGACATGAAGCAGCTGAAATTGTCGCACTAATCCAATTGCTGTGAACAATAGGCAAACATTCCATCCTGAGCAGCTAGTTTGATACTTGTTTGTAGCATGCTGCAGCCAGGCTATTTGAGTCTTAATGATTGGATACAATGTATCCAAATGTATGGAAATTTCAGTAAAATACTACAAAGGCTTTATCAGAGTGTAATCTCTTAAATAAAATTGCTCCTAAAAGTGTAAACATTACATTGTTCAATAGTCAAAGATTTCTGTTCACACCGCTGAAATGTTAAGTCCCAATTTTAAAAAGTCGTTTACGGGTACTCGGAACCGAAAAATGGAACCGGGTAATGACAGTTTCGGTCAGGTATCCGGATACCCGGATACCCGGCACAGCCCTACTCGCGATACAAGACGGGATTATTTTTTAGACAATGGCATTTCAGATTTTTATTTATTTAAACACATCAAATTTGAAAGCACAAATCAGGAAAAAATCTGATATTTTGGATCGGATTAAAACAAATCAGATTTTGGTGTTAAAAATTTAAAAAGTCGGAAATCCATTTAAAATCGGAAAAGTTGCATCTCTGCGATTACCAAAACGTAACATTTCCAAAACAATTTTATCTTAATTTTTCTAAGCATCCCCAGACCCTTTCAGTAAAAGTTAGGAATGTTACAAATGTACTAGCATATTTAGTAATGTCTCAGACTGTTTAGACAATCTAATTAGTCAAGACATGATCACATAGGAGTGTCATACACCAATCCAGTTATGACAATAGTCCCCGCCCACCCTTAACAACACTGGAAATCTCGGTCACGCCACCTGTATAAAAGCCAAGCGCATGCATGACCGACATAATTACAATTTTCATGAAAAGGCATGAAGTAGGAGGTGGGCATGTTTAAAAGAGTATCAAGGCAGTTCATAGTTAGTGTGAGCACAAAAATTTGATTCTTCAAAATCAACAGTCAAGATTTGCTTGAATGATTCTCAAACGTTGAACACTTGGCGCGAATTTCACAGCAAATTTTTGTGACTGATCTTCTTTGCTTTTACATGAAGCATATAAACCAGCCTACACTATCAATATACCTCAACTGACAAGCACAGACATAACTTGTGAGATCAGGGGCCGATTTCACAAAGAGCTAAGATTGATCTTAACTGTGTATCAATCTTAATTGCTTAGCAAAGTGTGATGTCACAATACAAATCACTATGGTAATACTAACAACTCATCTTAAGATGAATCTTAGTGCTTTGTGAAATCGAGCCCTGGACACAAATGTTCACACCAACATTAACCCTAACTCCCTAGGCCCATTTGCTTACACATAACCTGAATCCTTCCTAACTCCCTAGGCCCATTTGCTTACACATAACCTGAATCCTTCCTAACTCCCTAGGCCCATTTGCTTACACATAACCTGAATCCTTCCTAACTCCCTAGGCCCATTTGCTTACACATAACCTGAATCCTTCCTAACTCCCTAGGCCCATTTGCTTACACATAACCTGAATCCTTCCTAACTCCCTTAGCCCACTTGCTTACACATAACCTGAATCCTTCCTAACTCCCTAGGCCCATTTGCTTACACATTTGCTTACACATAACCTGAATCCTCCAAGCACATGACATGTATGCACACATGTGTTTCTAATCTGTGATACATGTACATGGCCAGGGACCCTCCCTGCATGCATGGAGCAATAAACAGTGTCCACTGACCCAAGCACTGACCTTGCAATCACTACAACAAACATTGATGTACATGTACCATGGAAAGGCAAGTATGCCTAATAACATAAATCTTCTAAAATCCTTCACTAATAGCAAAGAGCATGTAGCACGTAACCTCAATCCTTCAAAATCCTTCACTTTAGCAAAGAGGATTTTGGAGGATTTGGGAAGGTTAGGGTTAATCAGACAGTCATATTGAAAGAGAGAGATTTCAAATCCCGGGCCAAAGATGTCTGAAAAATAATCCAAGGTACTCACAACTTGTCCGCAAATGAGCCAACCACCGTTCCAAAGATCATGCTGGATCCAAAACCTCCGACAAAGAGTTGCTCTATCTGATGAGGTGTCATCCCATAATGTTCGTACAATGCGTAAACGTAAGGCCCTTGGAGCCAATCCGCCGCTGAAAAACAAAAAATCAAAAATTGTAAACACTACGTATCTTTCCGATTATGAAAACACGGAAGAACACAGAAAACTTATCATGTAAGAGTAGCTGTTAACCCTGTGTTTCTAGTTCACATATTAGTCGCTAACAGTGCAAAGCTGGACCCTGAGGGAATACATGATCACTGATTAGGCCATTAATTAGGATTTTTTCTGTTTTGAATTATTATCCATGTAAATTTACTATGTACCTTCTTGTGTGCCACTCCCCCTTTTTAGCAGTGTCTCCCCCTCTCCAATGTTCAGCCACACCCTGAATCCACCCATGAACTTACTCATCAGCCACACCCTGAATCCACCCACGAACTTACCCATCAACCACACCCTTTGTCCACCCAGGATGAACTTACCTGTCAGCCACACCCTGAATCCACCCATACACTTACCCATCAGCCACACCCTGAATCCACCCATGAACTTACCCTTCAGCCACACCCTGAATCCACCCATGAATTAACCTTTCAGCCACACCCTGAATCCACCCATGAACTTACCCTTCAGCCACACCCTGAATCCACCCATGAACTTACCCATCAGCCACACCCTAAATACACCCATGAATTTACCAGTCAGCCACACCCTGAATCCACCCATGAACTTACCCTTCAGCCACACCCTGAATCCACCCATACACTTACCCATCAGCCACACCCTGAATCCACCCATGAATTAACCTTTCAGCCACACCCTGAATCCACCCATGAACTTACCCTTCAGCCACACCCTGAATCCACCCATGAACGTACCCATCAGCCACACCCTGAATCCACCCATGAACTTACCCATCAGCCACACCCTAAATACACCCATGAATTTACCAGTCGGCCACACCCTGAATCCACCCATGAACTTACCCATTGCAAAGAGGTAGACCACCAGGTACACTCGCTGGAACTTCTTGAAGCCCACATCATCTGATGAGGACACTGTGGACCGTGTGAACAGGTACAGTAGGGCACAGAGAGCACAGAGAATGTAGAACGACGATACGAAAATCATGCTGACATCTGGGCACAAATTAGCCTGGTGTACGGTGCAAACACAAACAATTTTTGTTTTAAAGCTGAATCACACATGTTTTACTGGATATTTCGGGAATTTCATTTGAACATTTATAATTAGGACATTTCAAGAGGGAAAACAAATAGGTTGAAATGAGATTTCACAAAACAGTTGTCAGAAGCTTGGTTTAAAAAAAAAACAGTAAAAAATTTCAAAATAAATTTATGACAGTAAAACTGTTATGCTTCTCACCATTATATAAGAAATTTGTTTACATTGGACTCCCTCCGTATCCCTGTACAAAAAGGAGCGAACTTTTGATCTGCTAATTATTACAATCTAAAATGTTGTGATTAGGTAAGCTTGTGAGATCAGTAATTTTGGTTAAACTTTAATAACTTTAACGTTATTATTATTTCAAAAAGGTTTCAAAAATTTCACGAAAGTGAGCTAACGTTATCCCAGAATAACAGATTTTATTCCAAAAGTGTCTGCTTGGACAAGGTTATAATAATAAGTTTTAGGTTGTAATAATTTTAAAAATTAAGGGTAGAATGTCGTATCCGACCGCCACTTTTCTCATTCAATATAACCAATAATGTAATCTTACCTACCCAGTAAGGTGGAGAACATATTATGGATGATGATGGACATACACTTCAAATTATTCCTGGATATTTATTTCATGAAAAATTTGGCATTTTTGGTATACAATGACTTCCTCAGTCATGTCAGTCTGATCTTGTCAACTCACCATTAGTGGCCAACACGGTCATTGTAGGATCTTTCTATTTTCTGAAGGGGAGAATTTTTTAGACGGGAAATAAAGTCCGAAAACCATCATAAAAGTGGATTTTAAAGATAGTTTTCGCTTACTGTACCCCAAAAAATTGATAGAATCATTTTTTAACTGATTAGTGGTTGCAAAATAAATTCCCCAAAAACCCTTAAAAAGTGGCAGTTGGATACGACATTCTTTCCGAGGATTTTTTAGAAGGGAAATAAAGTCCGAAAACCACCATAAAAGTGTATTTTAAAGATAATTTTCACTTTCTGTACCCAAAAAAAATTGATAGAATTATTTTTTAACTGGTTAGTGGTTGCAAAAAAATTCCAAGAAAACCCTTAAAAAGTGGCGGTCGGATATGACGTTCTTTCCTAATTTACAGATCAAAAGTTGAAAATAAAGAAAAATCGATCATTTTTGTACATCTAGGCAGTTTCACGCAAGCCACCGATGGTGGCGCTATTTTTGATGCCCTTTTTTCTGTCGAAGCTGTGACCCGCCGAAAGTTCGTTGACGCGCCCGACCGTACATGTGAAAATGCATAGGCGCAATATCGCTAGCGCCTGGTTCAGGCCTGTGAGTGGGGTTTGATAAAAAACGAGGAAAAAAGAGGAGAACCTAAAAAAGACCCGGTGTCAATGGAGAACATCGTGAATACTAAGTAGTAATCATGCACGTGTCACGTAGTGCACACATGGACGTAGAATACAAAATGGTGGTTGTTGTGGTGTGTCGCGCGTGTTGTTAGGCCGTATAATTCCTTGGCTACGGCCAGAAATAACACGCAAGTCTATGGGAATTGACCGCAGCCGCTAGCTATTGGCTTCCGTAGGCACACTTTCCAGCCATAGCCAGCAGTAGGACACAGCCGAAATACGGTGTGACGATCAGCCATACCGCTGGTTCGCGCGCTCTATATCCAACAGGCGGTATCTGGTGTGGGAACCAACGCACGGACCGCCGATCGAGATTGAGATCCGCATGAAACAATAATTACACGCAATGTGCAATTTACAACAAAATAAAAATCAAATTTTTTTTTTCGGGCGGATTTAAAAAAAAGCGGAAATTAAGATCGGGAGAGGAAATGAAAAAAGCGGAAATCCGCTAAAACGCGGAGATTTCACAGGCCTGCTGGTTACACTGATGAGGCTTCAATGTTTTCCTGGACGCCATTTTTATGAGCATTAAATTGTGTAGTCAATAAAAAAAAAATCAGCGACAGGAAACCTTTCATTATGGAAATACCGGCACTTGAATTTCGGAAAGTTTTGACGATTTCTTTGTCCAACTTTCATGGTAAAATACTAATATAAAGGGTAGTCTATCGATGTTCTAGTGTCGATAATTAAAAGGATACTTACTACACACCGTCATGACCGTGGTTATCTTAATTGGTCAGTCGATGCCAACTGTAACGTTTGCGGGAAAACAGTGCAACTTGCGGAAAATGACCCGATGGCAAATAAAAATTTAAAAAACACCGCTATCGGCGGTGATTTTCGGCGGCGGTGGCCTCCAAAATGACCAAATATTTAAATCAACTTTGCATGATAGGGGTATCATGACAATTGACCCCTCATTTTCTTTCTAATTTTTTGCTCTATCCAGGCAGTGATAGGCCCTATGACATTTTAAAAGAATTGAAGCAACTTCAAATTTCATGAAACTGCCTAGAACATGTATGTGGGGTTAGGGCCAAGGATACAGAGGGATTCCAGTGTATTAATTAGCTCCAGAATGAGGCTGGTTTACAACAACGAACCGTAACGTGACGTTACTAAAAAAATACATGTAACGTAAGCCTAGGCCTACAAATCAGGTACAACAAAACAGGTACACTACAGGTTGCGGTTATCGTAACTCAACATTGATGGTTATTAGTACTATAGTTAGGCAGTTTCATGAAAATTTGAAGTTGCTTCAATGCTTTTAAATGTCATATCACTGGATAGAGCAAAAAATTAGAAAGAAAATGAGGGGTCAGTGGTCATGATAGGTTAACCCTCTGCAAAGTTACGAATTTTTGTTGATTTAAATATTTGGTCATTTTTAAGATCCAGTTTCAATGGAAAAGGTTGTGACCGAATGTGCCTGCAATGTATCCTTGTAGTACTAACAAAGTCTATTTTCAGCAAGTTGCACTGTTTTTAAGCCAACGTTACAGTTGGCATGGATTGATCATTTACTAGTACTAGTAGAATATTTAAAGAAAATGACAGAAATATAAGACCTAAATGAAAAGATTACAAACCTTTGCTTTTCTCGTCGTATAGATGTCAGTAGGCCTAATCACAAAAGGACAACGTTTTTAAAATCCTCGATGTAAAATACGACGTCGAATCATCGACGCACACCTATGTAACTGTTATATTATACCATGGAGGAAGGAACACAGATTATACTTATACTATTTATAGATCGATAATTACTAGAATCGAAGTCCAGCAGATCTAGTACGATTTGTTGTGCACAGCGCCCGCTAGCGGCGTATCTTGTACTAGTAGATCTTAGAGGGCGGATGGCGTAATTTTCCGTCCCCTGGTAAAAAATTATGGGTCACCTTGCCAGTATTAAAAATAAACCAGGATGTCCGGGTGGCTTTTTTCTGCAGTATACTTCGTGATTAATATACTTCGTGATACAATAATTAATTAATTCATCGTCAAACTCGAGTGGCATGGTTCCGACATGGAGGAAGGAAATATTTCCTTCCTCCATGGTTCCGAGTTCAAGGTTCCGAGTTCAAGACGAGGTTTTTAAACATTTTCATAAATATTTATATATTTTTAACTTCAAAATTAATTCAGAACCAAAGCCTTTCTATATATTCACGGTTATGGAGGATTTGTTTTAGGAAAATAAAGTCAAATATTCATGTTTAGTAATAGTAATGCAAATGCATATAGTTGACGAAGTGTACTGCAGAAAAAAAATTGCGTCTGGGAGCTTGCTGTTTTAAATTTTAACCATAGATTACAACCATGGATATCACCCGTGTTTGGGTCGATTTGACAGTTTTAAAAAATGATTTAAATGTTGAATTGCTATTTTTCTGGAGTTAAGGAAGGTAAGCATTTGAGAATGTCTCAAATGACAGCCGTCAAGGACTAATAGTACCAGTAAATTAAAAACTCAAACTTGTGTATCCTCAAGTTAGTTGCACATGGTGAACACATTAACTTTGTATGTATGTAACGGGCTGTGCCGAGGGCTTGGCAGCTAGTTCCGCCCCGCCCCAGCCACATACCTTGCGATCGACGCGCGCTTATACAGAATTGGGGCCAGTCTGTATGCATTTCCTCTTGCTGAACGACAAGTTAGTAAGCGGAAGTTATTACAGAATGGTTTCTGCAGTGTAGGCCCGTTATATATACACTGTATATACAGTGACGTAACTATGGGGGCGCGGGGGTCACGTAATTCTCCCCAGCCGAGCTGAGGTCTGTGCCCCCTCCCCGGGTCCCCCCTCCCCGGGTCCCCCCCCATTCCGAATTTTGAAAAATAGGTTCCCATTTAAGGCTGCAGGATACTATTTTTTTAAGTATTGACCCTGTCCCCCTAGAAAAATTGGTGCACCTCGTTGTTGTTGTTGTAGATTAATGGCACTTTTGGCAGTCCATGTGCCCTTTGTGCCAGTCGCTATACAGCAAGAGGTATCTTGGAGCGAGAACGCAGTAGATTAAACACTTGATAACGAGGTAGCCTACTAGTACTAGCACTACAGTAATGCTGACATGGCTGAGGTCAATTCCACTTCATGGTCTTCATAGTTTCACATATGTTGGATTTTGTCCTAAGAACAAGTCTAAATGTAGTTGGGAAGAGCGGATGTAATTGGTTTCCAAAGGGTGAAACTGAAAAAATATACTATTTGAAAACACAGGAGTGACAGAATTTTGATGCGTAGGCCTACAATGTATGTGTATGTGTACATGTATGTCAAGCAGTGACACGAGAGAAGTTGAGGGTCGTGCTGAAAGTGAGGGCGCCAGTAATCCTCCAGACATGGAGCGCCACAGTGCTCCTGCAAACCGAGCCGTTTCCCATGCAGTTTAAGGGCCCGGGCCCCGCCGGTAAATTTTCAGGCCCGCAACGCTCCAGGTGAAGAAATGGTGGCGCTCTGTCCAGCCAATCACTGAACGCCCCGCACTTCAGCAATATTGAGTGAAAATACCCTCTTTAATAAAAAATAAAAATGAATCGAAAGATGGGTTGATATGAAAAAGATCTGTATAAGTTTTAAAGCTTAACATTACACTTTTTAATATAGTGAAGTATGTGAATAATGTTATATTTGGAACTAAGGAGATTTTTAAGGGTCATTTGGTTATTATTAAATTTAAGTGATTTTTGTAAGTTTTTTCTGTTTTTGTCATATTTTTTACAGGATGTGAGAAAGTGATTGGTATTATCATAAATGTGGCAGATTTCGCAGAGACCATCGGGATGTTTTCCTATTTTGTAGTAAAAACTGTTGAGACTGTTACACATGTCCATACGAAGTCTATGAATAATAATTTCCTGCCAGCGTGGAAGGTTCCATGAGTTTATGTGGAAGGAAACCTCAGGTTGGATTAATTTGAGTGTAGAAACTTTGGACTCATTCCATTCTAATTGCCATTTTTGTTTGAGGTGGTTTTTAATTTGGTGTTTAGTTTCTGTGGTGGTAAGTGGTAAATTGTAATCAATATAATTTTTGCTTGTAGCCTTTTTGGCAATTTCGTCAGCCTTTTCATTTCCTTTTATTCCACAATGACCAGGAATCCACTCAAAAATGACTGTATTTGCTTGATTACGAATGCTAATTAAAGTGTGTCGAATGTCACAGATTATTTTATTACTGGGAATAGGATGAGAGATGGCTTGGATTGCACTTAAGCAGTCACTGAAAATGTAGGTATGGATTGGTTGGACTTGTTCAATCCACTCAACGGCTAATAGAATAGCAAAGAGCTCTGCTGTAAAAATGGAGGCTTCATTATTTATTTTAATGCTCTTAGAGTATTTGAGTTGGGGAATAAATATACCGCATCCAACTGTATTTGTATCTGGGTTTAAGGAACCATCTGTGTAAATATGAAGGGAATTACTCCAGGTGGTGTGAATAATTTCGGTAGCAATAAGACCCTTTTCATTATTATTATTAATATGTTTAGTATGGTTGAATATTTCTGTGGAGATAATGGGATTTGTGTAGTGCCAATAGGGAAATGGGTTGAAGAGAGGGAATATATTAATGGTGGGTTGGTTGCACCTCGCTTCAAAAGGGGTGTGGTGCAATTTATTACTCCACTTTTCAGCGAAATACTGTTTTTGCCAGCTGTCAAGTTGGAGGGGTTTATTAGGATGAGAAATGTGAATATTTAGTTTGACACCATATAGGTTGCAGAGAAAGTTGCGGCGTAGTTGCAGTGGGGGGTCACCACACTCTATTTGAAGTTTCTTGAGAGAAGTCCCATAGAGCGCTCCAGTGCACGTTTTTAAAGCTTGGTATTGGATGCTGTCTAGTTTCTGCTTATAATTAGAGGCTGCTGAATTAAAGGCTTCACACCCATATTCTAAGAGGGGTTTAATAAGCATTTGATAAAGGTGATAAAGGGTTTTACAGTCTGCACCCCAGTCAGTTCCACTGATGCATCTAAGACCGCGTTTACACTAGATCCGGCAAGGGCGATCAACGGAGGATCAGATCCTGCAAGGGCGATCAAACTGATCGCGGACGCGTTCACACTTGAGTCTGATCGTGCATTGATCCCCCTAGCCCGACCGTCGGTTCAACGGAAGTTCCACACTGCTCGTGTGACAGGTCAACTGAGCAAGGTCATTGATTGTGCGCACACGCAGGCACACGCGTTGCCCGGGGTGATGCATGCCGCCATCTTAGCTTATGCTTCGTTCGCTAATTTTACAGACACAGTTCGACCGACTCACTTTCACCGTTTACGTTTGATTTTTTCCTCATTAAATTACAGTTTCGGCCATGTCGTACAAGAAATAACGTAAACAACCACCAACAACACTAAACCTTAAGTGTACTATAATACTGCGACAAGAAAATACAAAATATGGATATACAAAATGATTTTCAAATACTAATGAAAACCGTGGTATTATGATAAAAAAACACGAAAGCCTGATGAGAAGGAAACTGGTCGATGCATAGAGGTAGAAATGGTCGAAATGGTCGAAGCATGTGGTTCGTCACGCACGGTTGTTGCATGCAGAACAGGGATGCAAATGCCAAGTACCATTCAAATCGTGTAATGTTCTTTTGTGCACAGAAATGCTGTGTTACGTGTTGGAACCAGTGTAATAAGGGGACGCTCTCATTGCATAACCAACACTGGTTGTTTACAAGCTTTCGCGGTTTATTTTTTTCAACTCGCGCTCCAGTCTGTTTGATTAGACCGGAAGTCGGTGGGTCAAATTGCGGGGTCTGATCCTGCGTTGCGTTCACACTACGTTTTTGATCCACCTTGCAGGATCAGATCCTCCTTTGATCCCGCAATAAAGGGGGATCAAAAAGGAGGATCAGATCCTGATCGCTCTTGCGTTCACACTAGCTGTTGATCGCCCTTTGATCGCCCTTGCAGGATCTGATCCTCCTTTGATCGCCCTTGCCGGATCAAGTGTGAACGCGGCCTAAGGAGATTTAGTTTATTTTTACTTTTAACAATGGTGTAATTGATGTGTTCCTTCCAATTAAGTTTACTGTCGAAAAGGACTCCAAGGAACTTGGCTGTTTGTTGAAAATTAATGTTAACATTTTTTATGTTTAATTTAGTAGTAACATTTCTTTTGTTGGTAAAGAGGATGGCATTAGTTTTGGGAATAGAAATTTTGAATCCCCATTTCTCACACCAGGAGACGATGTTATTTAAGTTTTGTTGAATTTTTTTAGTAATGAAGTTAATATTTCTGTTTGATTTCCAGATGGCAATATCATCAGCAAATTGAGAGATGTTAATACCAAGTAGCTTTAGCAAGGTCATTTACAGCAATATTAAATAAAATTGGACTGATGACACTACCTTGGGGAATGCCATTGTCAATAGTTATTTTGACCTGTATTATTCTGTTAGAAAGAAAATTATTGATCCATCGAGTGATACGACCATGAATTCTCAGAGATTGAAATTTAATGATGACTCCCTTTGGCCATAGCATGTCATAAGCTTTTTCCAAGTCCAGGAAGACTGCTAGAGTGCTTTCTTTATTGGCAAAGGCTTTATTAATAGTAGATTCAAGTTGAATGATGTGATCCTTGGTGTTTCTTCCTTTACGGAATCCACATTGTTGATTGCTGAGGAGATTAAATTTTTCAAGATACCAGATGAGTCTGCTGTTTACCATTCGCTCCATGAGTTTACAGATAGTGGATGTAAGAGCGATTGGTCTATAAGACTGTGGTTCTTTGGAGGGTTTTCCGGGTTTGAGGAGTGGAATAAGAATGGCTTCTTTCCAGCTCTTTGGGCAGTGGGAATTGTTCCAGATTATATTAAAAATAATGAGTAAATATTCACGGGTTTTTAAAGGGATATGTTTGAGTATATTATTGTCAATGCCATCTTTACCAGGGGAAGTGCATTTAGCTGATTTGATTGCCTCTTCCAGCTCTGACATTTTGAAAGGGTCATTAATGACATTGTCATTATTATCGTTAATGAGGAGGTTATCTTCGGCTTGCTTTTTTGTATCTAAAAACGTGGCACTACAATTATTATCACTGCTTACGCTAGCGAAATGGTTAACAAGGAGATTTGCTTTTTCTTTGTCATTAATGAATTCTTTATTTTGGTGTTTGAGGATAGGAATGCTGGGTTTACGTTGTATTTTATTAATACAGTTGATTTTATTCCATATCTTTTTTGAGGGGGTTTGGGAGTTTAAAGTATTGCAGAAATTTTTCCAGTCTTCTCTCTTGGCAAATTTGATGGTTTTACGTGCAATAGCACGCATACGTTTATAGGTTATAAGGTCATCTGGGTGACAGGTTTTTAAAAGTACTTTAAGAGCTTCTTTTCTATTTGTAATTGCCTTTGTGCAATCCTCGTTCCACCATGATGTTGGGATTTTGGTAGTTTTATTTGGGTTTGTTTTGGGGATGGAGCAATTAATGGCTTTAGTAAATTGATCAATGTACGTATTGTAAGTATCTTCAATATTGCTAGTTTTTTCTGGTTCAGTAATAAATTCATCACAGGCAGCTTGGAAAGTAGCCCAGTTTGCTTTTTTCATAGACCAGTGAGGGGTTGGTTTAAATGGAGTATATAGACATTTTTGATCGAGTTCAATAATGATAGGGTGATGGTCACTACCCCATGTGTCCTCTAATATATTCCAAGTACATTTGGAGGCTAGTTCAGAAGTAGTAAGAGTGATATCAATACATGACGTAGTACCCTGAGAGACATTAATTCTAGTGCCTTCTCCATTGTTAATACAGGCCAATTGATGTTTGTCTATGAAATTATCTATAATTTGTCCATTTCCATCAATTTTTTTACTTCCCCATAGAGGATTGTGGCTATTAAAATCACCACAAATAATGGTATTTTTATAGATATGTTGCTCAAATTCAGCAAGATGATTATCCATAATTTTCAAACAGGGATTGTAGACATTGATAATATTAAGTTTATTTTTGTTACTATTGTAAATTTCAGCAATTTGATAATGAATGGGAATATCTTTATCTTTAATGTAATTTACGGCCATACTTCTTTTTGTGAAAATAGCACAACCTCCCCCAGTATTTTTACTATTCGTGTTCCTATCACTCCTGTATATGTTGTACCCAGGAAGATTGAAATTTTCCCCTTCTTTTAACCAAGTTTCCTGGATACATATTATGTCAGGTTTTTTATTCCAGTCGCAAATTGCATTTTTAAGTTCATTTCCATGAGCTATCAAAGATTGAGCATTCCATTGTAAAATTAAAACCATGAGGATGAGAATCATGTTTGCATTGTGTTTTTTCCTTTTGTACGTTGACTAGATGATTTATGGGTTGACGTGTTTGGTATAGATTCGACCTGCATATTTTCTGTAGTGGGTTTTCTTTGTTTGGATTGTGTTTGCTTTGATTGATTTTCTTTCATTGTATTCCGGTTTGGAGACTGTGATGAGCTGCCACGTCTTTGTTTGCCACTTGTTTTTTGTGTCTCAGTATTGTAATGAAATAAGTGCTCAACTAATGTTTGAATTTCCAAAAATTTATTTTCCTTATTTTTACTAGATTCCCAGATTTGTAGTGTTCCTATGAGTAATTCTATGAAAGATTTGTTTGCTTGGAGGTATTGTACAGTTGGTTCAGTTTGACACCCAACAGGTTGGTCAGTTTGAGTAGATGCGTCCTTTTTCTATAGGGGTGGCCTGATTTTGTTTTCTTTGTTCATTATTTTGAAGATTTCCTGAGTTTGTCCAAGTTCTTTTTTCTTCAGTGTAAGTCTTAATTGGTTTGGATATTTGGCTGGGTGTGTCTGTAGGTCTTTCTGTATGAACCGTAATGTTAGTATGAACGGATTTGGCTGCCTCGGCATAAGATATATTGTAAGTTACTCTGAATTCTTGAATTTTCTTTTCTGCTTTGTATGTGTTACATCCTGCATATGCCGATGAGTGTTCTCCACCGCATCTGCTGCATCTAACAGCTTCTTTTTGGTTGCACTGGTCATACGAGTGAGCACCACTACATCTGACGCATCTGATTTTGCTTCTGCAAGTACTGGCTACATGGCCTAAACGTTGGCAATTAAAACATCGTATGACAGGAGGGATATAATTATGGTCTTACATCAAAGATTTCATAGCCCAGTTGTACCTTTTTAGGCATGTTGGGAGAGTTGAATGTAAGACAAACTGAAAGGCTTTTCTCAGTCTGACCATTTCTTTTTTACATTAATCTGCGTACATCAATGACACCCATTTGTTTGCATTCATCGATAATTTCTTTATCTGAAAGTTCGGGTGGGACTCTATAAATAACTCCTTTACTTTGAATTTCGGATTTTGCAAATTCTGTAGTGACAGACCATTGTCCCAACTGGGAGATGCCTTTCAGTTTTCTAGCTAGACCAGGGGTATGACACTTAACACTTATGCCACCTTGGGTATTTCTCGAGACATTCTTGATTATGTTTTGCCCTATTGAGTTTAGAGCTTTTGCAATTTTGAGGGGATTTATTTGCGCAAGTTTAACATCTGGTGAGTTTATTACAACTATAGTGGGGTTACCTTGAGTTTCATAAGTGTTCAGATTTCGTCTTTTTTGCTGTCTGCCATGGTATTCTGTGTTAGTGCTGTCAGAATCAGAGTTGTCATTTTCCGAATTTTGTGATTTTGTTCTTTTTCTATTCAGGCTAGATTTCTGTTTTGGTGTTTGGGGTTCGTCAGTTCCTTCTTGAGCTTGACTCATTAATATATCTAAAGAAGACCGAGGTTGATTTTGGCTTTGTCTATTTTGTTTTTGGCTTTCTATTTGTTGTTGCGATAGTTGGTCCCAAGACATGTCCCCATCGGATTCGTCGGTCATGATGACCTGACGGCGATGAAGAGGCTTAATTTTTCTAGAAACTGCTACTAGTAAAGTTTAGTGAATAAAGTGGGATTTGGTGTAATAAGATGAAAGACCGAAATGGAATTGATCTCACCACTCTGCAGCGACGCCTGAACACTGTTTATTGTAGTCAACAGGGTACCATGTCTTCTTCACTGTTGTTCGCATGGTGGTAAAGTAAAACAGCTTGGTGCACCTCTAATGCCCCCTGAAAATTGGACCCTAGTTACGCCACTGTGTATATACTATCTCTAGATTTGTAGTCAAGTACGCCCATTGCATAGTGTATATTTTTTACAGACAATTTTACCAAACGTGTAGGCCTATACACTTTTGGTTTATAAATTCTGATCGTTACATAAATGGATGTACATACGTCACTTCAGTATAACAGAAAGCTTAAAACATGTTTTTTTAAAGTTTTTTTTAATGCAGTGTATGTTAATTGCCCTCGTTTTCCTTGGGAAAAAATCGCTGACGGCCATAACCTCCCCACATTATTAAAAATTATAATGACGTCATGCATATACATACAACATCAAGTTCTCGTACAATGTGGGTATGTACTACTACATTGTACATACGAGGTCCGTGTACATGTACTGTATGTTAGTTGTTACATCAATGACGTGGGATCATGTTATTTTGTGTAGCGCTATAACAATCTGGGTTTTTTTTACCATAAATAAAACAGAGTACATTTTGATCAGGATATTGTGGTTGATGGAGCACAAAACCGGTGTTGTTAGCAGTTGATCAGGCTCCAAGAAGCTGAGGTAGACTGACAATTCCATCCCATCCTCGGGACATGGAGGTAGAATTCTACCTCCATGCTCGACGGAAGGTCGCAGGAAGGACCAGTATACCATCCATATGAATATAAGTTATAACGTTAAGACGAGGTAGTTACCCCCATTGCGCAATTATCACTAGTTCCTAACCCGGAAGTCATCACGATAAAATGCATGCCTTTTGAGAAAGGCGGGGTTGTAAAATGTAAGTATGTATCAATATAATAAATATAATGTTGTACTTGTAGGGCCAATATAATATTAATAGGGGGAAATTTCATTATTTTTTGTTTTGAGATGCCGTTCATGAGCCGTTCAAATTCAAAACTGTATGAATGTTGGGGAGGTAACTTGTGGCTGTTGTCTGAGAGTTTTAAATTTGCTTTTGTTGTCTGGCATCTGTGGCTATTGTCTGAGAGTCTTTACCCAGCTCTTGTTGTCTATTGTCTGACAGTTTTAACTTGGTTCTTGTGACTATTGTCTGAGAGTTTTAATTTGGTTCTTGTGACTATTGTTTGAGAGTTTTAACTTGGTTCTTGTGACTTGTTTGAGAGTTTTAACTTGGTTCTTGTGACTATTGTTTGAGAGTTTTAACTTGGTTCTTGCATGGAGGTTCTTGTGACTATTGTCTGAGAGTTTTAACTTGATTCTTGTGACTATTGTCTGAGAGTTTTAACTTGGTTCTTGTGACTTGTTTGAGAGTTTTAACTTGGTTCTTGTGACTATTGTTTGAGAGTTTTAACTTGGTTCTTGTGACTATTGTTTGAGAGTTTTAACTTGATTCTTGTGACTATTGTCTGAGAGTTTTAACTTTATTCTTGTGACTATTGTCTGAGAGTTTTAACTTGGTTCTTGTGACTATTGTCTGAGAGTTTTAACTTGGTTCTTGTGGCTGTCTTGAGAGTTTTGGACAGCGGATCGGAGAGCGTCTAAACACGCCACAGGATTCTCGGGAATATTTGTATAGATTCCCGGTCAACGTGGCAACGAGCCATAAGCATACGGTGGAAGACGTGGTCTCCCCGGTCACGCTCTGGTGAGCACCATTGGTCGTGTTTGTACGGTAAAAATAAACCCGCCACGGGGTTCGGAAAAACTTTTTTATTCCCGGTGCGAACTGGTTAAAGAATACCTAATCCAATCACTTTTAAATCAACACACAAAGCGAGAAAAAATAAGACATAAAAAAAGCACTACTGCACAAACTTCCATACCGGATTGCCTTAGTCTTTGTCATACATGTCATGATGTCATGGACTTGGTTCCGACAGGGATCGGAGGCCATGGCCTCTGTGGCCTTCATGAAATTCCAGGCCTGAATGCTATTTTTATATGCAGTACACTTCATCAATGGCTTAGAAATTGGCATAGAAATTCTAATTTAAAAAAGGTTCTTCAATAATTAATTCACCGACAAATTCAACTGGCATGATAGTCTAGTGGTTAGAACGCTTGCTTTGCAAGGTACCTATAGCCTTGATCAAGGCACGTCGGAACGGTTTAGTTGCATAATTTTGCCCCGCTTTATAGCTATATCCAAACTCCAGCGCACATGGACAAAGTGTACAGATTTATGTGTATACTGTATACTTGTACATGTACATGTACATACAGTGACCATTCGTCGTCGCGCCTTGATGCTTCTGCACATGCCAAAATTTAAGGCGGAGCTCATTAATGCTAATATACCAAATTCAAAAACCAAAGACGTATTCTCATTGGTTACTGGTTGGCCCAGCAACTGCATGCTTGCTGTGCGCGATACATGATTGTACTGTACATGTGCAACTAGCCCAGGTTGGACTTTGACCTTCGTGTACTCCACACGTATACAGAGATGGGGGTCCATAATTATTTGGGCTCTGTGTTTGCATGCATTGTACTGTGCTGTGTGTGTGGGATCAAACGGGGTCAAAGCTAGGGGCCTGTGACTGGCCATCATTTAAAATGAACCGCCCACATCTTGCATACGACTTTACATTAGAATTCCAATGGGAAAATAAAGAAACACATAAGCTTTCGGTTACAGAAGGATCAAGGCTGTTGTTTGAGTTCGAACGCATACGAGGTAGCAATGCACAATCGTATCCACAACTTAGTTATTGATCTCACTGTACAGTGTACAGGGCCGGGGACGGCGCACCGTGTGTGTGTTCTGAATTTCTCGGGCTAGCAATTGGTACGGGCTGGGGTGGTAATACCGTGGTAAGTGTGCGCTACGACAACAGCCTTGAGTCAAGGCTACAAGGTACAAGGATCAGGATAATTTTGTTTCTATTAATTTTTTTTATACATTTTTTTAAACTACAGAATTAATTCAGAAGCAAAGCCTTTCTATATGATAGTAATTCACAGTTGTCCAGGATTTTTGTTTTAGGAAAATATAGTCAAACATTAATTTTTAGTAAATAGTGGACGAACTGATTCTTATGAGTGCCATTTACACTTCATCACACAGTACCTTGAGAATTGAGACAATATAGTCTGCCATCCATCCATCCATCCATCCATCCATCCATCCATCCATCCTTCAACCAAGTGAACCAAGTATAAAGAATGGTAAGTGATAAATCTTGCAAGTGACTAGTTCACATTAGGGCTGTGCCGGGTATCCGGGTATCCGGATACCCGACCGAAACTGTCATTACCCGGTTCCGTTTTTCGGTTCCGAGTACCCGTACACGACTTTTTAAAATTGTGACTTACCATTTCAGCGGTGTGAACAGAAATTTTTGACTATTGAACAATGTACTGTTTACACTTTTAGGAGCAATTTTATTCAAGATAACGCCTTTGTAGTATTTTACGGACATTTGCCATACACTTTTGTCCAACCGATACATTGTATCCAATCATTAAGACTCAAATAGCCTGGCTGCAGCATGCTACAAACAAGTATCAAACTAGCTGCTCGATCAGGATGAAATGTTTGCCTATTGTTCACAGTAATTGGATTAGTGGGACAATAACTGCTGGTTTATGTCTGCACTGGAGTGTGCACCATGATGTGTTAATAGAGGGGATTTATTATCGGGGACGTCCACATTAATTGTTGTCGTAATAAAAAAGTAGTGTTGAAATTGGTTTTGTTATTTTGATGTGCCACTGACCATCCCTCAGCATATCACCAACATTTACATTTATTTACCCGCCGATACCGAGCTCTCTTGTGTATTACATTTGCCGACAAGTTTGTTTCAAAAGAAAGACATAAAAAAGGAGGTGTTAAGCCGGTCATGGTCTTTGAAACCAACAGAAGGATCCATAATCAGTCGGATTTGAAAGGTATTATTGGTTGCGGGTTTGATCCTTTCAATTGGGCAGCATATTTTTACAATCACCTAATCTCCTATCAGTTGAAAAGATGTTTATGAGGGACGAAATTTTACAATCACCTAATCTCCTATCAGTTGAAAAGACGTTTATGAGGGACGAAATGCGGTTGCTTATGATGAGCTGCGAATTATGGATCGTCAAACATTGATGGAGGGGACAAATTGGCTGAATACTAATTAAAAACAAAACTTACACCGATACGTTTTGTTAAGTTAATTTTTGATGAGTGCGCATCCTAAATTTTAGACTCATTTCTTGACTGACCGATCAACACGATGCCACGTTCAACAGGGAATAGTCAAGTTTGGTCCCATTTTGAGAAAAACGGGCCCAAATTGGTAAAAATTCATTCTTTCAAGAAACAATGATTATTGACAGGTTTATTGACATTTAACTAAAGTTCATTGTGATAGAAACATATTAATATTCAAGTTCTGATTTTAGATTCGTTAATTTTTTGCAGTTTGTTAGTTTAATAATATCAAATATTATTTTAGTACGCAAAATCATGTCCTTATCCAAAGCCAACATGGCGTACGGGATATCCTTATTTAGAAGCAGGGGCGCGGCAAGGCGCAAGCACATGAATGTTTTCTCACAACGGCTTAGTTCCGCCCACATCGCCTTTGACCAATGACATTATTCAACACGTGTTTTGTGACATGAACATTAAAGTCAACTTGCTATATGCATGCTCTGATCACGCACGCACGCACCAGTGTGATTATTGTCTTCTGATGATGGTAGTCACTCCCTGACACAGTCACGTGCGAGGCCGCTGTAGCTGCGTGATGCACCGGCCATGCGTGCGCGCGTGTGATCAATTTTTACGGTTTTATTTCAGAAATAACTTTCCGTAAATTAATACAATATTTTGTCACCAAGATGTTATACTTTAATAAAGATCGAATTAAATATGGTATCCTCTGTATTATAAAGGTCAATTTTGTTAACGTTTACATGTATTTGTACACCAAAGGAGGCATGTTTTCAACAAGAATGAAAACGGGTATCCGGGTATCCGAACTTTCCTGATTTCGGGTATCCGGTTCCAAAAATATCCGAAAACGCACAGCCCTAGTTCACATAAACAAATAAACTTTAATTTTAGACCAGGTGACCTGTAATTCCAACCCAAAAATATGCATGGAAATTTTAAAGAAAATTTAAGTAATGTTCAAGGAAAAAAATGG
Organism: Zoroaster sp. YZ-2022; assembly: GCA_029582265.1. Lineage (NCBI taxonomy): Eukaryota > Metazoa > Echinodermata > Asteroidea > Forcipulatida > Zoroasteridae > Zoroaster > Zoroaster sp. YZ-2022. The sequence goes on from CM055820.1 coordinate 7,922,933, forward strand.
AAAGCACTGAAAGATGACAGAAAGGTTTAGCCTTCCCCCTTCCCCTTCCCTCCCCTCCCACCCCCCCCCCCCCCCCCGATTTCCTTATATAAGAAATTAAGCTATACTCGCATCCATCCTGTCAATCAATGGCATATAGGGTTGTGTTTTTACTATGACAATTCACTATGCTGGTCACATGCTTTGCTTTTATCCCGTTTGTATAAAGTGTGATGTAATTCCAACATAAACCATGCCCGCTTCGCACATGCTGGCTCCAACAATCATTAGAAGCCCATTGGAAATGCATTGCACTTTTCTAAGACTCAAAATCTTATTAACCAGTTCGCGTCGGGAATAAAAAAGTTTTTCTGGGCCCCTGTGCGGGTTTCTTTTCCCCACACAAACACGTTAATGGAAGCTTCCACAGCGCGTGGCCACGTCTACCGAGCATGTCACTGTACACTCGGCTCGTTGCCACGTCAACCGAACATGCATACAAATATTCCGGAGTTTCCTCTGGCGTGTATAGACACTCTCCGATCCGTGGTGCAAAAAGAAATTGAGTGTATACACGGCCTCCGACGCGAACTGGTTAACAAAGTAAATTTCTGCCACAAGAATCTCTTTTGAACATTAAAATCAAGGAATTTAGGTTAAATTACACACATTGGTATGCCATCTTTGGAACCGGAAGTAGCGACTACATTGTGACACTACCAATGCGCACGCATATAACGCATCAACTTACCACCAGGATATAGATATATGCAACAGAGTTTTCCAGCGTGGCTAAGGATACGTGGAGACTGGATGGGCTTATTGGTCACTGAGCATCAGTTATTGTTATCATTGTACCCGGTACATGTATTGATATTAAAAGGAAATTTATTTTTATTTTTATTTGTTACGTTATTGATTTGATTAAAAGAACATCAAATTTCAACATTTGTTACCCAAAAGGAAGTATCCAGCGGATCCTCCATCACAACTCTTAAGACTCTTGCGGACTTACAAGAAGCCATCAAAGTCGCAAGGGTTGTCTACGACCACTCTATGGCAAAGATGGTCCCAAGCAAGAAGACAATACGGAAGTCCAAGAGAATGGCCTTTCTATCTGCATTTCCAGCTACCAAGTCCACTGGTGTTACGCAAGAAGACGACGCCAAGACAAGAGCATCATTTCGTCAGTCACACCACACTAAGTCAAAAAGGACCGGGAAAGAACCACCATGCAGGTAAAATTGTGGGGGGGGGGGGGACAAAATTGAAAATAAGACTAACTATTCTGGTAATGGTACCTAATTCCTTACATGATCATGTACATATTTATATTTTATTTCATACATTATCTAACAGCGCAAGCACCAGACTTGACAGGATGAATACTATATCATATATAAAACACATGCATTTGTTAAAATGCTCACTAAATGTGACTGGCTCTGGCAAAACCCTAAACTTTGACCCAACTTTTCGGAGTGACCTCCCAAATGTATCGTAAAAATTTACAATGTTTCCAACGTTTCAGGATTTTTCATTTTCCATCAAAATCTAGAGAAAATGCTCTAATCTCAAACTTGTCCCTGGGGTAAGTTTTAGACCTTTTCAAGGCTGTTACGCGTTAAATGGTAAATGCCAAGATGTTTCGGGTTTTGCCAGTGCGGGTCACAAATGATTTTAAAAAACAAGATTTATTAAATAATCAGACTTCGGTAAATTAGAAAAATGGAAAGATATATTAAAATGATAAGAATCTTATAACATTAAAGGAGGGATTTAAAATTGATTTACAAAAAAAAGGTTTAACGACCAAATTTATTTTGGCACTTTTTTGCTGTTAAACCAAGCTTCTGATGACTATTTTGTGAAATACTTAATTTCAAAGTGTTTGATTTCATTTCTGTAAGGAAATAATTAATGTTTCAATGAAAACAAAAATTTAAGGAAATGGTCGGTATTAAATAGTGGATTGGGTTGCATACTGTACCCTCCTACAATCAGTGCAATTTTTGAAACAGGCCACTCCAAGCCATTAGCTGTTGCCAGTGGCCTCCTATGGTTACCCTTCTGTGCACTGTCACACCACTGAGATTACAGGGTAAAGTGGTCTCCCATTGATACATTGCAGGCCATACTAATATGTTCAAACATTTACAGTGGCCTTGGGTGGCACACAGTTGATTTTGTAAGATGACTTGGAAAGGACAGCAGGCTTGTACATGTATGTACTGAAGGTTGCTCAAGAACAGAATTTTGTGGATCGGAGTGGCCTCCATAAAGGAGGTAAAGATGTATTGCCCATGTTTTTTGCTATTTAAATGGTAATTTCAGGAAATTTTCTTTTTCATCTGAACATGGCTGTTTAACTGGAAGAAGGGAAAACAATTGATTTAAAATTACATTTTTCTCATGAATAATCATAAGAAGCATGGTTTTACAGTACATATGTTTAATAAGCTTGGGCGATAACACGATAATATCCAAAATCGCGATACTTTTTTTATTTGATTATGATATCGAGAACCTTTTTAAGTTATTGACATATCGGCAAATCGCGATTAAAAAAATATATCGTCATTAAAAAAAAATTGTCATTGTGAGTCAAGTCAGAAATTCCATGGAAACAAAATTAGAACAGTCTTTTCAGCTTTTGGAGAAGTGAGAAACTACTTCAGAAGCACATACAAACTATGCAAACGAATTTGTGATTTATTGTAACGCTTGCTAAAGCAATCATGCATGAATGAAAAAAATAATTGTGATATTATCAAAAACCGTGATACATGTTTGCCGATATATCGTGGATGAAAAAAAATCGATATCGCCCAATCTTACATATGTTTCAAAATGACTTTATTTTTAAAGTTTTTGGTAAAACACAGGTGATGCATCTTTAATGTAATTCTGTCATGATTTTGTTTCTCTTTTTTAGTTCCAGACAGAAAAAAGAATGCCATATCCAGATCTTTGTTTATAATCCTGTAAAACAACCTATTTGTCTTCAACTGCCTCCATCCATCTCTGTCTTGGAATTGAAAGGATTGCTACAAGGTCAACTTGGAATCCAGCCAGAGAAGCAACGTCTTTCCACAAGAAAGGGTTTTGAGGTATAGCATAATTCCAATTTCTACGGACATTCTTGCACCAAGAATGTGAAGTTAAGGCTCATTCATACGCAAACACAGTGAATTTGAAGGGAATTGTGACGGCAAAACTGAGGTTCATATGATTTGATCTGCACAAGTTGTGCAAATCATCCTCCATGCTTCGCTTTTGTGTTCGTACAATGTTTGATTCAGTCCTAATACCACTTCCACTTTCATGTGTGTTACCTTTTTCCTTTTTTACCCCCTTTGACCTGGTGAGTGTCTCTCATCATCCCTCTAAAGTTTCTTAATCAATCCTCTCTAGTATTCTGTTCATTATTCAATACGTAATATGCACGTGCATTGGTAGTATGTGCATACCGTTGTGTGTAACTTAACCTAAATTCCTTGATTTTAATGTTCTTGAGGCAGAAAATTATTTTTGATAATAAGATTTGGAGTCTTTACAACACATACGTTAAATGCAAGTCCCAAGATTTCTTGCGTAAATATTTAAAGAATATGCTGGTCAATGCATTTCCAATGGGCTTCTGATGATTGTTAGAGCCAGGACGTGCAAAGTGGGCATGGTTTATGTTGGAATTATGACATACTCGCCAACATGACAGCTTGTTCGCTGTCACTGCAAGTTTTTCTCCTCTGTAAGTTGATAATTTGTTTCTTTCTTGTCAATATATGCTTTGTCTCTCACATCTACCTCGCTCAAGCTCCACTCTGCCAGTCATGCACATACCAATAATTGTTAACCCTCCCAACATCTACCCTTGGGACCATCACACATGAATTGTCCAAAATCCCTACATGTAGGTCACTCAAATAGTGACAATACCCACGGTGGGAAACAGTAATAAACCAACAGGGCAATTTTTACATCCAAATTTTTAGGGCAAATGTTACAAATTTTTACATACTTTCTGACATGCAGCAAAGGATGTCACACACCAAGATGAGCATTTATTTTTGAGGAGTAAACATTGCTAAGGTACTAAATAAATCTGGATCCACCGAGCCGAGCGGTCTAGCTTGCCGGACTCGGGTTCTGGTGTTGGCAGCAGAATGTGGGTTCGAAACCCGGCCATGACACTTGTGTCCTTGAGCAAGACACTTAACCATAATTGCTTATAGGGGCAGAGGCAGTTTAACAACTGCCTTGTTCTGGACTAGTTACCCCTCCCAGTCCTATTCGCACCGTGAAGAGGCTGGTTATTAACTTGTCTTGTTTCGGTGCGAGGGGCTGGTTTTTTCAGTGTGGAGTCATTATAACAACTCAATGACTGAGTAGCCCCCACCTTGGAGTGGCCATTGGCCTTGTATGGGGCGAATTGCATTAAAAAAAATATTTAAAAAAAAAAAAAAAAGTGCTCATATTGCAGGCCTGGAGTTTCACAGAGACCACAGCCTCCGTTGCCCTGGTCTTGGCCTTGGTGCCACTTACAAATGTTCTCATGGACATTCTGGCATTCTAATGGAAAAGTGGCCTTGCCCCTATAAGAATTGTACTCTAATTAAGGGAGGAAGGCCAAAGTCATGGTACAGCCAAGCCTTTGAGAAGCCCAGCCAGGCCTAGGCTACCTGGCCTCGTAATTGTCTTTTGTGAGTCCTAATCCTGTAACAATACAATCAACATAACCTGGGCTTCTGGAGGGCCTAGCCCAGGCAAGCAGAGCTTATTATATAGGCCAGTAGGCAGGGGAAAAGCCTGGGCCTGGCTGGGCTTCTCCTGGCTTGGCTGTACCACGACTTTGGTCCTTCTCCCTAAAGAATCTACAAATAGATCATCCAGATCAATGTATGTTTCTGTTTTCAACAGCTGTGTGACGCATTGTCGCTGAAGGATCAGAGCATTGAGCAAGATGCTAATTTGGAGTTAAGCCTAGTTCCTGGCCTGATGGGCGGCACTAGGAAACGGAAGCCAACAGGTAAGTTTCATGCGTCTAATGAAAGAAAATCATCCATTAACTTTGTAATCTGTAACAATATAATTTGCAGGACATACAAATGCTTTTTTTATTTTATTTTAGAAAGACAGTTATACTTTCTGTAACAACATTATTTGCCGGACATACACATGTTTTTTATTGATACAGGTAAGTGCATTATTACACAGAGACAACTTTAGCAAGAATAAAAAACAAAGCATTCGAGGATTAAAATTTAAAGATGTATAACTATTTTATCAACATTATAAATTTCTTAATAATTTTTACAGGAGATATTCCTCAAATTAAGTTGCGTACCATTTCTGGGTTTAATAATTGGTTAAAATTTGACAGGACATCATTTTGCCTTCGATTCCGATTCACAAATCTGACTTTTTAAAAATCTGACAGAACATTTAAGCCACACAAATTGCAGTCTCTTATTTTTTTTGTTAACAAAATGAAGAAAACTCGGATAAAAGGTTTTAGAAGTAACTTTTGCCGACAGCCATTCACAGACTTGCGGTTTGATTTGAGTTAACTGTTGCTGATCCTGTATCACGAGTTGGTATTTGTGCCTGTTGTTCTCGGTTATTGGATTAGTGCGAGTGTTGGGCACATGGATGTAATTTTGTGGGTATGCTACGAATCGTTTTTAATATGGAGGCAGGAAATTATTACAGTAAGTCCACATTTGTTGCGACTCTAATAAAACAAGAGAAACTTGTGTTCATATTGATTATTTTTATACATTAGGGTGTATTTACATGTTTTTACAAATTGTTTACAGGTACCCGGGTATCCAAAGATTTCCAATTTCGGGTATCCGGTTCCTGAAATAACAAAAAATGCACAGCCTTTATACTGGAGTATTAGTCTGTCGGTTAACCCTTGTACTGTCACCCTAATGCCGGATTAATCTATACATAACAGCAAAAGAAACGTCACCCCTAAAAATATTTATTATTTTCATTTTATAATTAATATAATTTGTTTAATGAAGAATATTATGAGTATGGAGTGTAACACGAACACAATGTGGCAAATTTGGTTGACCTGGCAGCCAACCATCCCACAACGTATATTTATTATGTTTAATAATATAATTACTTAACAAAATTTAGGGGGTGACGTTTCTTTTGCTGTTATGTATATATCATGAGAGCTCAAGGTTATGAATATAGGTTCAAGGTTCAAGGTTCCATTTATTCATCATATAATAAAAATACATGAAATTTGTGTTCTTGGGTCAACAGCAATGAATACAAAAATAAACAACACATATCTAATTAATTAAACTACAGAAACAACCATAAAAACTAATACACATTTACAATAAGCAACTTAAGGTACTATTTAATATCAATAAACAGATCACTATCTTTGAAATAAATTATTGAAAGAACGAATTGCACTGGGCAAGAAAGAGTTAACATGTCTATTCGTTTTTTTCTTACTGGTGACTAGTCTACCAGATCTGCTTACTGTGATATATTTGTCAAGTGGATCGGTAACATCATCTCTAATTACACTTAATTTGTTGTTCATAAATTTTTCACAGATACTCTTTAGATCCTTTGACTTTAACAGCTGACTTCCTTATTCTATTTAATTGGTTAAGATTCTTTCCTGATAATGACATAAACCATACAATACAACAAAAGGTAATTACAGATTGAATTGTGCTCTGGTAGAAAAGAAAGAGTGTATCTCTGCCTACATTATATGACCTGAGCTTGAGAAAAAAATATAAACGTTGGTTTGCTTTAGAGCACATTTTAGTGGTGTTTGTATTCCAATTTAATTTGTTGTCAAACCAGACTCCAAGATATTTATATTCTGTACACACATCAATAGCCTTGTCACATATTTTAAGTGGTGTTAGATGTTCCTTTTTCTTTCTAAAGTCGAATATAATTTCTTTCGTTTTATTAACATTAACCCTGAGGTCATTTTCGTCACACCAATTAACCAGGTAATCTACAACGTTCCTATATGTACTTTCATCATCGTTTGAAATAAAACCAGTTATACATGTATCATCTGCGAATTTAACTATTTGACAAGAGTCAGTATTACATCTAAGGTCGCCAGTATATAAGGTGAATAACAAGGTGATAAACGCACCCCTGTGGAGCGCCAGTATTTGAAACAATGCAGCTTGATAGTGATTTATTAATTTTACTCTTTGTGTTCTGTTACTCAGAAAATCACTTATCCATAATGACAGTAACGGGTTAACATTCATAGACACGAGTTTCTGAATTAAGATATGAACTTGCATAGTGTTAAAAGCAGAACTGAAGTCGACAAATAATGTTCTAACATAGGTTTTTGGCTTATCTAAGTGTTCATATATGGGATGCAAAAAGCTCACCATTGCATCCTCAACACCTCTCTTTGCACAATATGCAAACTGACGTGGATCAATAAATTCCTTTGTTTCCTCAACTACAATACCCTTAACTATTTTTTCAAAACATTTCATAACAACAGATGTTAAAGCAACAGGCCTATAATCATTTAGTACACATGGTTTGGGGATTTTATTTATAGGAGTGATAATGGAAGATTTCCAAATGGAGGGGATACAAGATGATTTAAGTGACCAATTATAGAGTTGCGAGAAAACCGGGGCTAGCTCTCTATAGCAAAATTTAAAGATTTTCCCTGATAATAAATCAGGCCCTGCTGCTTTGTTAATATTGATTTGCCTAAAAACTTTCTCTACTAAAGAGGTACTAATTTCTAGCTCATTCATTTCATTGGCATTAGTTACAAGAGCATGTTTAAGTGCAGTTAGATCATCATTTGACTGATTTATATCGAACCTATTAAAGAAGTTATTCAAATTATTTGCAAAGACCATAGGATCAGTATCAGCTGGTATTTTAACATCCTGTTTTTTGCTACTGCCTATCACTTTCTAAGTCCACTCCACGCTTTTTTTGGATTTCCAGCTTTAAAATCATTCTTAATTATCGCCAATGTACAGGAACAAAGAGAAAATAAAATAAAAAGGCTCATTCTACAGAAGAACCGATAAGAGAGAACCACTCCAAGGAGACCAAACATAGTTCCGAAGCCTCTATATCAACTGGAACAGGTATATGGCCTGTATTTAAAGGGACAATGTCATCACGATCAGAGCAAACTTTCAACAGGGCATGGAATCGGTGTCCTTGTTTAAGATGAACACAGTGACTGAAAATTGCTGGCTCATTTATGCAGCAGCAACGGTAATACAATATCAGTCACTGAGTTAATCTAAAACTAGCATTTCAATTCCATGCCCTGTTGATCGTGACGATATTCTCCCTTGAAAATGTTAATAAAGTTTTACCTCAGTTAACAACAGAAGGTATTAAAAAGAAATACAGGTTATATCCAGGCACGTAGCCAGCACTCCGTCAAAGAAGGGGCAGCGTAAAATCTTTTGAAAAAAGGAAGTCCCCAGTAATATATTGGCTGTGTGTAATTTTTTTTTTAAATTATTACTATTATTATTATTTTTGTTTTAATAAATAAATAAATTGGCCAAAGTGGTGGTGGGCGACTTTCCCCACCTTGGCTATGAGCCTGGTTATATCTGAAGTGAGCATGGATTATAAGAATTTCTTAAAAAGTGTCGCAGATCTGTCATTGCAAAATGATGTTAGAATTGATAGCATTGATAGCAATTGATAGCAATTTTTTAAAACTTTATAATGAATTTTTTTCCATCTTTACATCAAGATATCTCACCAGGTGCACGCAATATCAACCCATCTGGATCTGCAGGTAAATTTTAATAATAACTCTTTTACAATCTAAAAGGTTGAATATGTCTTAGAAGGGAATGTACAACATTGGTATTCTCAAGTAACATAAATGATCACAGTTTTACATATTGGCAATTCCTCGGTTACGTTACATTTTTGAGGTATTGGGCCCACTCATATTGTCCTTATAATAATAATAATAATAATAATGTGGACTTACATAGCGCACGTATCCACCAAACTGGTGCTCAAGGTGCATTATATTATTACCCCCTGCTCATCAGGCGCATAAATCATTCCTGAAACCATCTCAGCTCCCTGGGGAGTATACAGCTCAATTGCTGCCATTACAGCGCATATAGGGCTAATCAAACACAACAACCAACTCTATCTGCCCTCACAGGTACCCTTTACCCCTGGTGGAGAGAAGCAATTATGGTAAAGTGTCTTGCTCAAGGACACAAGCACCCCGATCGTGGCTGGAATTCAAACCCACATTCTGATGACTCGGCCATCAGAACACAAATTCGATGCTCTAAACCACTTGACCATGGCACGCCATGGCACTTCATGGCACTCCACTTATATATTTCACTCATCTTTTTTCTCACAGTAGTTGCATTATACCCAGACCTTACTCAGCACGAAGAAATAATTTCAGAAATTTGTTATATGTACGATATATAAGAGAAAAATGCTGGTTACTCACGTTACATTTTTGGAGGTATTGGGCCCACTCTTAAACCATAAACTCTCTGTAAGAGAAAAATGCTGGTTACTAACGTTACATTTTTGGAGGTATTGGGCCCACTCTTAAACCGTAAACCTGTAAGAGAAAAATGCTGGTTACTCACGTTACATTTTTGGAGGTATTGGGCCCACTCTTAAACCGTAAACCTGTAAGAGAAAAATGCTGGTTACTCACGTTACATTTTTTTAGGTATCGGGCCCACTCTTAAACCGTAAACCTGTAAGAGAAAAATGCTGGTTACTTACGTTACATTTTTGAGGTATTGGGCCCACCACTCTTAAACCATAAACTCTCTGTAAGAGAAAAATGTTGGTTACTCATGTTACATTTTCAAACATGCATAAAATGTCACATTTTCTTATACTAGCATACATATAACAATTTTCTTAAATTATTTTTTTGTGCTGAGTAAGGTCTTGGTATAATGCAACTATTGTGAAGAACTAATGACTAAAAGATATATTATGGCATTAAGAGTGGGCAAAAAACCTCAAAAATGTAACGTGAGTATTCCATGGAATTGCCCATATAGGCCTAACTTAAATTACATTGAGTAAAGTTAGTACAAGTACTGAGCATTCATTCCATCTGAAATGCTTTCATCTTATGTCCAGCATTGTGAATTTGAAAAAGTAAAACTTGAAAAATAATTTTGAAAAATAAAATTTGGAAAACAAAACGTACTTGGTGTAAACTTGACGATAGTGAAATTATGTTAAATTAGTAAAATAAATTCACAACTGAATTTAATATCAAAAATCCATGTTATATGAAGTACATATTTAGAGTGATTTTATTGAGTCCATTTTGAAAAATGATTTCACAAGCTTAATATAAAAAGCTTAATCATAAGATACATTATCAGTGTTCATATTAGAAGTTCCAAATACAAAGATGAAGTTTGCCATGTTTTTTTTTACATGCAAACGTAGAAATGTCCATGTACCTGTCTTGTTTATTTTGTTGTTTATGTGGGACCGCATGCTAAAAGGTATAGTTTGAGAGGACCTGATTAAAACTGACTGGACTGATTTGGCTAATTTAAGAATACCAGGTATCAGTTATTATGATTATTATTATCTCTTAGATTAATATCTTAATCCAGTTTAGAAATTTCTGACATGGATTCGTTTTGACCCAGTTTCCGGGTCAGTCTGACCTCAAAATAGGTGTGATACCTGCAGATCCCTTTTTCTGGATCATCTGACCCATGAGTTTTTAGAGCGAGTCTTAAGAGGTTCATGGTTTGTTTGTTTTTTAGGTTTTGAAAATGATTCCTTGGGAGTAGAAGACCAGCCAACATCTGCTACAGCAACAAAACACCTTGATTTGGGTGATACGTTGTTACGCTTTCTAGCTGAAAACATCGGGAAAGACTGGAAGCGACTCGGGACCGAGTTGGGTTTCAAAGCATCAAAGATTGACACATTCGAGAAAAACAACAAGGACGACCTTGAAGAACAAGCTTTTCAAATGTTTGTTTCTTGGAGAAATAAGCAAGCAAACGTCAATGAAGCGAGAGTTAAGTTGGTAGATGTTCTGCATACAATAGGCCGTGATGATATGGCATCCCAAATATCAGGTAAGATGATATACAAATATTTCATTTGTTGCAGTTTTTGTACATGTTATACATGTTTATACAGAGTAGTAGCTGGAGCGCTTCATATAATTGTGACGTGTTGGTTGAAATATATATCTTATAGTGTCCTACGAAAGGAAAAAATGTATTTGCAAAATATAATTGATTGAACATTTATTTATTTGCTTCATGAAGATGCTCCTATTAAGCCAAAATCACCTTAAAACACATTCAGTTTTGATTTGCTATTTTTATTATTATGCATGTTTGAAAATGTATGCAAAAATATGTAAAATATGTAAATTTTAAAGGATGATTCCGAATGCCCCTAATGTTGGAAACATTTTCTGAAATTTTGTGAAATGTTAGGTCAGTTTTTGAGATTTGTTTGATTTTGTTTCTGACAATAAAAACAATAATCAAGGCTATGATTATTGTCTTTTGAATCCGGATAAACAACCAACCTGTGAAAATTTCAGCTCTATGTGGAATCTACTGATAACTCATATGAGTCATGAAGAAAAAAAACATTCACAATTTAGAAAACACAAATTTGCTATCTGGCAACTTCAAGAAAATGTGCATATTTTTAGTGTTTTCTTTGAAAGACGAGCACTTCAGACAGAATAATTTGGGTACCTTTACCAACTTCACATCAAGTTAGCTTTTGGATAATAATTTGGTAATTTTATAATTACAGTGTTTTTTTGTGTTTTTTTTACAGGAGGAAAGGGTACAACCATTCTGACAAATGGACAAAACATCCAAACCAAGGAGTATAGTGCGGCAGATATGTGCGAAAAGCAATTAAGATCACATTACAAGACCACAGGTAGCTATGTAAAGATAAACCCATTGCCCAAGAAGATGCATGTAATGGATATATATACAGAACTCGAGTTAGAATGTCATGATGATAAAAATAAAACGCAGACATTGAAATCTTACGAGGATATTTTTGTCATAAAAACCAGAGAGGACCTTCCAGTCAACCAGACCATGATGGAAGGAAAGGCTGGTCTAGGGAAATCAACCCTTATCAGCAAAATTGCATATGATTGGGCGAATGACCACTGTAGCTTACTACATGGGAAATAAATCTTCCAAACTCTGTATCTGAACTCGCTCAAGTCCTTTTGTCTTTATTCTCCTTGATTTCACTCTACTGATCCTTCCTTAAGCGGATATACAACTGATGTGAGTTGTTATGAGTGGATATGGACGATATAGGTGCGGTTCACTGTAATAAACCACAAAACACTAATGAGTAATGAGCCAAAATATAGGGATTTACATGAACGCTTAAATGCTACACGCAACAATATAGCGATCTTATGTATGTGAATTATCTCCGATATTATGACCAAATATCCGCTAAATTTAAACAATTAAACACTTCAAAAATGCCCCAAATTTAACTAAATGTCTTCTTCAAAGTCTACATTTAGTGATTAGTAACAATTAAAACAGAAATCATACCGATTGTGTCGAGTCTGGGGTAGATAAAATATCAATTTCTGGAATTACGTCCTTCATATTTCACAACTGTGAGTACAAGCCGTGGCGTGACCTGTGACCTACGCGCAAGCCCATCCAAGTAAACAAAGGGGGCGTCCTACACAAATCACCATGAATGAAATCAGCCACAACTGGCAAGTAGACGTTACATTCCCAGCCCCAAATGAACTAGCTAATTAGATATTCATTTTTTACAAATTAACGTAACGTCCCATCAATGTCTGAACAACAAATAACGACTTGGTTATTGGCACTCTCCAAGAGACACAGCTTGCTGATTGGTCGTCTGAAGTAGCCGGACCCGGTCTTGACCTCCACCTGGCGAACGTTGTCCTCATGGTCTGGGTAGGTCTGGCTGACTCTTCCCAATGGCCAATGACCGCGAGACACCCTCTCGTCCGCCACCAGGACCAGATCTCCCACTTGAAGATTCTGCTCTCGCTGCGTCCACTTCTGACGAAGTTGCAACACAGGAAGGTACTCTCGCATCCAGCGCCTCCAAAATTGGTCTGCTAAATACTGAGTTTGACGCCAGCGTCGACGGATGTATGCATCTTCCTTCTTAAACAGACCTGGGGGCAAGCTAGGATTAGCCCTCAACAGCAACAAATGGTTTGGCGTCAGAGGCTCGTCTTCACCTGGGTCAAAACTCAGCGGGGTCAACGGTCTGGCATTGAGAATCGCCTCAACCTCTGCCATCAAAGTAAGCAAAACCTCATCTGACACCACTTGCTCCTTCAGTAGACTCCTCAAAATCTTGCGCACAGACCGTATCATTCTTTCCCATACACCGCCCATATGGCTCGCTGCAGGAGGATTGAATTGCCAGCTGATGCCCTGTTGAAGTAGAAAGTCGTTAACCCTCCGCTGATTCAAGTCGTCAAGACTTTCCCGCAGCTCACGCTCTCCCCCAACAAAATTTGTGCCATTATCACTCATAATGATCTCGCTTGCCCCTTCTTGCAATAAATCGTCGAAGAGTTGATGAAAGCATCGGTATCCAGAGAGTGGGCTACTTCCAGGTGGACTGCCGCATCGCTAAACATGTAAAGATGCATCCATAACGTTTAATATGACTTGACCTTGCTTCACATAGATGGGACCAAAGTAGTCAACACCCACCGATGTAAAGGGAGGTTTATCTGGTGTTACTCTAGCCGCAGGTAGGTCAGCCATGAACTGTTGTCTCAATGGGGCATTCCTCCTTTTGCACTCGAAGCAGTTGCCAATGGCACGCCTTACAGTCGCACCACCTTTGATGATCCAGAACTTCTCCCTCAGTGACGACCATGTCATTCCAACGCCAGAGTGCCCAACCCGCAAGTGATGGTGGACGATAATGAGCTCTGTCACCATATGGTCGCTGGGAAGAACAATCGGATGTTTCATCTCCTGATCAATTGGTGCATTTCTAAGGCGACCGCCTACTCGCAAGATGCCATCCATCAAGATAGGGTTCAGTTTGTGAAGAGAGAGCCGTTGTCTCATGGACTTCTTTCCGTCGGTGGCAGGATCCTGCTTCGACGAGCGAAGTGCATCCATCTCTTTGGGAAATGCTTGACGCTGCACATACCGTATTATTCCCCTTTCTGCACTCTGGCATTCTTCCACAGAAAGAATTCCTCGTTGCAAGATCTTGTCATATGCCTCCCCCCTGCAACGGATGTGAAGATAATGCCCAAAGCGCAAGAGCCAAGCGACCCCTCTCTTCAGTCGGTTCCATGACGAGTACTTGGTCAGGAATTCATCAACCTTCGGCTTCTCCCGCACCAAGACTGTCTGTGTCACCACTCTCTTGACATCAGGATCATTCTGAAATGCATCATCAACTGGCAGTATGTCAATGTTCGGTACAGTACCCTGCAGGACAGCTGGAGGTTTTGGCCAACGATCCTCGTTCATCATCAGGAACTGTGGCCCCTTTAACCAGCGGCCTTCCTTGATCATCCTGCCGGCACTCAGTCCCCTGGACCCCTCATCTGCTGGGTTGAACTCGGAGTCAACATATCGCCACTGTGACTCTTCGGTGGCATCTTGGATCCTTGCAACTCGATTTGCCACAAAGGTGCGGAAGCGCCTACTCTTGTTCGTATGTATTGCAGAACCGAAGTTGAATCAGTCCAGAATACGATGTCCGCGATGGGCAATCTCAGCTCTTCTTGAACCATTTTGCTGAGCTGAACTGCGAGGACAGCTGCTGTAAGCTCCAATCGCGGTATGGATGTAGACTTCTTGGGACACAGCCTCGCTTTCCCAACAATGAAAGAACAATGGATCTTTCCTGATCCATCCACTGTCCGCAGGTAAGCCACAGCTGCATATCCACGTTCAGATGCGTCCGAAAATAAATGCAGCTGACTGACTGCTGTGTCGTCTAGCTCCCTTGGCTTCAAACATCTGTCGATGGTGAGAGCCTCCAGTCTTTGCAAGTCATCCAGCCAGTGCCTCCATCTAAGATTTTCTCGCTCCTCAACCTTCTCGTCCCAACCCAGCCCCTTGCTGCAAACCTCTTGAAGCAAGATCGTGGCCGGAAGTATGAAAGGTGCCAGGAATCCAAGGGGGTCATATAGCGAGCTGACAACCGACAGGATGCCTCTCTGTGTGGCAGGTCTTTCCTTCAGAACCTGTCTGAACCCAAAGGTGTCAGACTCTACATTCCAATGTATGCCAAGAGTACGCTCGATTGGCAAGTCATCCAAATTCAAATCCAAATCCAACACAGATGGTGCCCTCTCACTTGACGGAACAGCTGCCAACACCTCCCGGTTTTTGCTGATCCACTTCCTTTAATAGTCTAAATCCACCCTTGCCTAGCAAATCAATGAGCTGACTAGCGAGGTCAATGCCTGCTTCCACAGAACTTACTGACACCAGAAGGTCATCAACATAGAAATTGTCACGTATTGCTGTGACAGTTGCCTCCCCAAATTCAGCACCATGATCATCTGCTGACTTCTTCAAAGCGAACCCTGCACAACTGGGTGAGGATGTAGCACCAAACAAATGAACCAGCATCTGGAAGTCAGTTGGTTCTCTTGACATGTCATGACTCGGCCACCACAAAAACCGTAGGGCATCGCGGTCTCTCGCTGGAACCCGCACCTGATGAAACATAGCTTCTATGTCCGCTACTAATGCAACAGTCTCCTGACGGAAACGAGTCAGCACACCAGCCAGGTTGTTTGTGAAGTCTGGGCCCTGTAGAAGATTATCATTGAGTGATGTACCTCTGAATTTTGCAGCGCAATCAAACACCACTCTCATCTTGCCCAGTTTTTGGGGATGAAATACAGGATGATGTGGTAAATACCACTTCCTTCCCACCTCAACCTTTGGCGCTTCTGGTGGAACTGGCCTTGCATATCCCTTTTGGATATAACCATCAATGGTTTCCTTATACTGTTGACACAAGCCATCATCCTTCTGCAGACGTTTCTTAAGGGAACCCAGCCTCTTCTCAGCAAGTGCCCGGTTGTCTGGCAAGTCGGAATTTTGCCTTCGCCATGGCAGACCTATTTCGTAGTGGCCATCAACCAGCCTTGCCGAATCCTCCATGGTGCATCTGGCCCTCCGATCCTCAACAGAGTCACCTCTCTTGTTGTTCATGATGGAACCACCAAAGTCTACCTCCCAAAATCTCTGAACTTGCTGTAGTAGTTGGTCATCTTGCAACTTGGTGTGAGTGATATTGAAACCTTCTGCTCCCTTCCTGAAGGAGGTTGATGTAGGACCCACCAGCGTCCATCCTAGGAGTGATCGTATTGCATAAGGTTCCTTGCGGCCTCCCCGCCGTTCTTCCATCACCCAGAACGCTTCAGGGACATCTCCGCCAATTAGGACTTGAACTGACCTTCCATCAGTTCGGGGAAATTCAATTCCATCCAGATGTCTCCATTTCTTCACATCTTTCTGATTTGGGAAGACGCTTCTAGATATAGGCAAGGTTTGGACTGTCCTCACCCTCAGCAAGTCCAGCTCCTCGTCATTTTTGATGGATCTCACTGTGAGGTTGACCTCCATGCCGTAATACTTGCTTGTTCCTCCGACTGTATTCAGGGAGAAGTTACATCTTTCACCCTTGATCCCAAGCTGCTCAGCCAACTCTTCACAGCACAGCGAAAC
Organism: Zoroaster sp. YZ-2022; assembly: GCA_029582265.1. Lineage (NCBI taxonomy): Eukaryota > Metazoa > Echinodermata > Asteroidea > Forcipulatida > Zoroasteridae > Zoroaster > Zoroaster sp. YZ-2022. The sequence goes on from CM055820.1 coordinate 7,939,675, forward strand.
ATCACTGCCTTCGTCCAGCAGCGCACAAGTCTCCAGCTCACGGCCATCGTGCTTGACCTTTACCGGTAGAACTCGTAAGGCCACTTGCCTTGATGTCACAGCGTGGCACTCTCCATATTTATCGTGTTCGTTTTCTTTCACTTGTCTCCCAGCTCCAGTCGAGGTACACGTACCAGCAGGTTCAGGTTTCACACTTACTGGAGTGTCGCAGCCCTTCTGCGCCTCACGTTGGGCAACCGGCGCACTAGGTGGATGAATGAGTGTGATGCTTCCATGTGCATCCATCAATTCCACAATGACTACTGAATCTGCAATGTCTGGCTACATGCCACGGAATGAAGCAGTTGTCACACAGTTTATTATCCCTGATAAACTGACGACGCTCATCATATGACTTCCGTGTGAAGATCTTGCAATCTCCCAGTTTGTGCGGCTGAGAACAACATGGACATTTTATCTGCTTGTCGTTCTTCTTTGCTTCATGAAGATAGTTACCACCCAAATTAGTTGATAGAGCGGTCACCTTCGATTTAGTGCGTGAAGACTGACTCGCACTGGTCGGGCTGAAACTCTTGCTGATATTCTGTCCGTACATATTGCTGGCAGTTTTTGCATTCTGCTCCATAAACTCTGTCATCTGTGTGAAGCTTGGTTCTTGTTTGGACTCTATGATCCTCTGTGCCTTCTTGGCCCAGGCTGATTGTAGATGTATAGGCAAGAGACGCTGAACTTTAAGTAGGTTCTCTGAGCTGTTCATGTCCGCATTGTATCCCAATTGGGACAAGGTTATTTGGCACTTCCTCATGTCCCTTGCTAAATCCCAAAGGGCGCTGCCATCGTTTTGTCGTATCTGCCCTCGGTTGGTGACCTTGCGCAGCAGAGCATGCATTATTAAGTGTGGCTGTCCGAACTGCTGGCGCAAGATTTCAAGTGCCACCTTGTAGCCTGCTGTGGGTTCCATCAGTATGCAGTTTTCGATGCTCTCCTTTGCCTTACCACGACAAAACTGCACCAGGTAAGTCAATCTTGTTCGGGCATCGGTCATTTTGGAGTCGATGTTCGTCTCAAAGCTTGTCGTAAATGCCCAATATTCTGCTGGGTCACCACAGAAGGACTTGATGTCGGGCTTTGGGATGTTCATGGTGAGTGTCAAGGCTTGGCACAATTTTGTGATACTTGCTTGATCATTCACTGCTGGAGTGGACTGTGAGGCTACTGCAGGTGGTGTGACACTCTCATCTGTACTCTTTGAAGGAAATGTTATAATGTCACTTACATCTGCCACGTCGGCCTGTGCTCGATCATGGTTGTTGACAGCCAGAGTACTGCTTGTGACTTCTTCACTTACGTTGTTTACTTGCGTGACATCTGGTCTATCTCCTGTGACATCTTCCTCTTGCATTTCCCCCTCCCAAATCTGTGTCTCTAATTGTGCCTGCTCCTCTTCATCCTCCACATTTTGAAGTTGTAATTTCATCTCCAGCATAAGTTTCTGTTGCTCCAGTTGCTGTTTTCGCTTGAGCTGCTCTTTCCTCAGCTTGGTAATCTCGAGCCTCGCTTTAGCCTCTCTGTATTTTTCGATGGACGCGGCACTACATGAACTTCTCATTGTTCTGTTGGATCGCACAGATCCACACTCACTTAGGTTGTCATCCTGTTGAGATGTAATTGGTGTTCTCGTATCTGCCATCTTTAAACCTTTATCTGATTGTGTTGATCCCTCTGATCCAGAGTTACTGACAGTGTCCTTCTCTACTTTTGGTGTTGATGTAACTGCATCCGCCATTTCTCCTTAATTATGTTGTACACTTATTTGCACTTACAGCTAATCCCAGAAAAATCGTGAACTTCAATGTAGCTTACTACATGGGAAATAAATCTTCCAAACTCTGTATCTGAACTCGCTCAAGTCCTTTTGTCTTTATTCTCCTTGATTTCACTCTACTGATCCTTCCTTAAGCGGATATACAACTGATGTGAGTTGTTATGAGTGGATATGGACGATATAGGTGCGGTTCACTGTAATAAACCACAAAACACTAATGAGTAATGAGCCAAAATATAGGGATTTACATGAACACTTAAATGCTACACGCAACAATATAGCGATCTTATGTATGTGAATTATCTCCGATATTATGACCAAATATCTGCTAAATTTAAACAATTAAACACTTCAAAAATGCCCCAAATTTAACTAAATGTCTTCTTCAAAGTCTACATTTAGTGATTAGTAACAATTAAAACAGAAATCATACCGATTGTGTGGAGTCTGGGGTAGATAAAATATCAATTTCTGGAATTACGTCCTTCATATTTCACAACTGTGAGTACAAGCCGTGGCGTGACCTGTGACCTACGCGCAAGCCCATCCAAGTAAACAAAGGGGGCATCCTACACAAATCACCATGAATGAAATCAGCCACAACTGGCAAGTAGACGTTACAACCACAGTGCAGCACTCAAGAAGTACAAACTTGTTTTTGTCTTGAAAATGCATGCACTGGAACAAACGTCAGATCTCATTGATGCAATATATAATCAACTCTTAGGAGAAGATACAGATATAGATAAATCTGATTTGAGATCATATATTCGTGACAACCCAGAAAAGGTTCTTATTCTACTGGATGGTTTTGATGAGTTTATGACCACCACCCTAAGTGAGACCTCTTTTGGTTCTATCCTCAAAATTCTAAATCGAAAGATAAGTAGAGGATGTTGTGTTGTTGTAACGACTCGTCCCTCTCACTTCCACACTCTGGTGGGCGATTCACTGGTTCAACAACCTTACAATCACGTGAAGGTTTTGGGATTCCAGGCAGGAGATATTGAGAAGTACGTACACAAGTTTTATTCTAAAGATCATGATAAGGCTCAGGAGCTTGTACAGAAGATTCGATCGTCAGATGCTTTGTCTGGGTTGGCAAAGAGTCCAATGCTTCTCTTTTTAATGTGTTTGCTGTGGGAAGAAGACTCAACACTGCCTCAGACAATGACCCGTCTATACAGTCAGGCATTGAGATTTTTCTTTGAAAGAAAAGAAAAGAAAGAAAAGCAGACGCAAGAAGATGAAATATCAAGAGTGGTAACTGAAATTGGAAAGATTGCTTTAGAGGGTCTGCTGTCTCCACAACAGTGTCTTTCCTTTCCGGAAAATAAGTTTGAGAAGAGTGTGCTTGATAAAGCCATACGAGCAGGTGTCCTCACTAGCCAGATGGTCTTAAAGGGGCTAGTTATTCATAATAGTGTACAGTTTTGCCACAAGACTTTCCAGGAATACTGTGCAGCTATGTACTGGAAAAGTTTGTTAGGAGATGCTGTGGAATTTAAAAAGATTCTTGATCAAATATGCCAAATTGGCAAGAACAATCTGTCTGGTTTTGACTATCTTCTACGATTTTGTTGTGGGGACAACGAAGCTAGCACCAATACAATCATTCAGATCTTGCAGAAGAGAATGCCAGATGATCACAGTTTGGCCCTGAACTGTTTCTTTGAGAGTCAGTCAGAGAAATTGCCTGCAGTGAATTTCGTAACGTCAGTTGTCACCGATAAATTGTGCATTAAAGGCTACGACAATTGGAGCCTCAACGCATTCATGTACTTTCTGAAGCTTGTCTCAGACCAGACCAGAGGCACAGGAGATGCTCCCCTTGACAAAGTACAGAAAATTGCGATTCAGAGGTGCAATTTGCAGAGTTGTATGACAGAGTTATTGGGTCGCATGAGTAGAATGCCCAATCTTTCGGTTTTGAAGCTGAAACACATTAGTGGGTTAGGAGGGTCAGGATTGTGGGCACCTCATTTGCAGCATATACATATTCACAAGCTATGCTTGCAGCAGTGCTCATTGACTGGTGAAGACGTTAAGCATATCGCCTTGTCCACCGTTGTGGACCTGGATCTCTCTCACAATAAGGACTTGGGCGGCTCGAGTAAGTTGTGGTCCGCTCGGTTGAGACAAATGCAAAAACTCCAAAAACTGAACTTGAGCCATTGCGCATTGAAAAGTGATGACATGATGCACATTGCAACTCTGGCCAACCTTGTCGAATTGAACCTTTCTCACAATGAGGCATTTGGTGGCTTGGCTAAATCATGGTCTCACCATGTAGCGAAGATGAAGAGCCTGAAGGAGCTGGACTTGAGTGAGTGCTCATTGAAAGAGAAAGATGTGAAGCCAGTAGTTGCGTCACTAAGCGGTATGACCAACTTAAAGAAATTGCGCCTTTCGCATAATGTTGAACTGAGCCGCTCTGCAAAATCATGGTCCAAGCATTTACACGACCTGAAACACCTTCAGGAGCTCTTTTTGGATGATTGTAATATAGCCACAAAAGATTTGAAATATATCGTCACATGTGTTGGCGATTTGGACAATCTTGTGACCTGCTCGGTTTATAACAATATTCATCCTAATCTTACTTATCAGTTGACTATTGAACAAACCAAGCTACACATTAGAGGGTGTTCTTTAACTAACACAAATCTGGCAGAAATTCTAGATTCCATCAGTAAGAAGACTAACTTGGACGAATTGCATCTTTGTGAATTTGAAAGGCTCGACCGAGCAGTTTCATGGTCGTCGCATTTGAAGCAGTTTGAGCATCTCAAACGTTTGGTATTAAACTGCTGCAAATTGAGTAGCGCGGACATTGAACACATTGCCATGGCACTGATGGAAATGCCCGACCTAGAGGAGTTGTATTTGACAGATAACGACTTGCTGAAGGGTTGTGCAAAATCATGGTTCCCTCATCTACAGAGTCTGAAACCCCTTAAGATGCTGGCATTGGGTGATTGTGATCTAACCCTAGAAGATTTGAGCTATATTACTGAATCAGTTGGTTGTAAGGGAGAGGTTGAGGACTGTACCGTTAACTTCAAGTGAACGGGGTTTGACTTTGTCCAGCATCAATTCTGCCTCTAGCCAGTAACACAGCTTTTGTCATGAAAAGGCGTAATCCTCTTGGTCAATCCACGCTGTTTTGATTGACAGGCCGATTAATTAGTCTGTTGTGGTCAAGTTGATTGTGGTCAACATTTTAAATATCCTTATCTGGTGGACACTCGGAATTCTCCATTTCAAGTGAAAAGTCCCATTGAATTTCCATTGTGGCTGTACACCGTGCGTACATGTCATTGATTGCGTCACAGGTTTCGAATCCACTTCGGTGTGCATTTTTCTTCGCTCAAAAGTTGAGAATCATGAAAAATCAGTGCATTCGGAGACTGTCTGATCTAATGGGTCAGCCATTTTGGAAAAGATTAAGTCTTAACATGCTATCATGAAACCACCCAGTGTTTTCAGTGTACTTCACCCCAGTTTTATTTTAGTATTTTAAATCTAGTTTTGAAGTTGATAGACTTTTTTATGACTTCTATCTAAGCTCAGGAGCATTTGCTGGTACAATCTAAGTAACTTCATTAACCCTCTCAGTACCGAATTGTTTTGACATAAGCAACCGCTGGTGACCGCATTGTTTGACCACTCAAGCGTGAAGCACACATTCTTACACGACAGAAAGCTTGTGTTCAAAGGCCAATTTTACAAACTCTATTATCACCCTGAAGATATCGTTTTACAGCAAAATAAATGATAAAAAATATCTTACTTATTGAATTCCCTTTCATAAAATCCAAAAAACGTTAATATCGGTCAATAAATTTCCGAGTATTCGGTCTTTGTTTACTCAGTGTGATCTGTAAACTCAAACACTTTTTTTGTACACGAACACATGGCGCTCCGTAGGTGTTTGGTATTTCGGATTTTTCCACTCCAGTTTGAAGGGATTGCATAATAGTAACCTTATTTTATTTCACCATCAATGGAAAGATCCGATCTTGCTCTTTCCAACCATTGCTCTTTCCAAACCTTGCTCTTTCCAAGCTTGGGTATGGAGGGTGAACATGGACAAAACTACAGCTTTATAACAAATGGCCTTTGTGCTCAGGCTTGAGTGCTTTTTTGTGTGAAAGCTTGGTCGATTAAAGTCGCCTATGGTAAGGAAGAGGGGGTATGAGTGCAGTCGACTAAAGTCGCCTATGGTAAGGAAAGTGTTAAAACCTCAATAAAATTAAATATTCCCCTTAAACTCACAAAATACAAAAATACTGCAAATCATGTCCAAAAGGAATACACTAAACCATGGCAACATCCTCAAGAGATACATGAAGGCCTTGGTTACACCCCACAAAATGCTCACACCCCAAAAAATAATTAATCCATTTATGTGACCTAATCTTACACAATGATTCAGTGAAGTGGTCAAAGCTGCTTTTATGTAACTGGCCTAAAACATGCCTTTTCACAATGAGAATCAATAAAAAAAAATCAATGAATTTCACCCTATAAAAGTCTTAATTCACAAGATATTTAAGAGTAATTGCGGTGACACCATGTGAAATGCTCAATTGAGTAGTAATTAGTTCTGAAAAGAACTGGAGGTACAACTCGACGTTTCGATCAGTATGCAGTTCGTTGAGGGGCCAGCATCCATTCAAGGGATGATCCTCCAGCAGTCTACTTAAGAAGCAGCATTTTCCAGAGTCCGGCATTCTCCTGAGGACGATCAGAGCATACTGATCGAAACGTCGAGTTGTACCGCCAGTTCTTTTCAGAACAAATTACTACTCAATTGAGCATTTCACATGGTGTCGCCACAATTACTCTTACTTATCCTCCTCACCATGCAAAGCTACAAGTTCTCACAAGATATTGACATGTGTTTGGTATTAAGATGACAAGGTGCTTGTTTTACTGTGCTCAACAAATCTAAAAGTGAAAAAAAAAATCCATAAGACTCATTTTGTAGGATCCAGTCACATATGTCACTGCTGGAGACATTTATTATGAAAGGAACCAATTTTGATATGGCATCAACTTAATGACATTTGTTTTGTAAATAATTGTGAATTCTCAAAGACACACCAGTTACTGGCCAGTTTAAAGTCAAAGTGTTTTTTCCAGTCATCTTGGACCTTACCTTTTTGTTGACTAGCACCAAGCCGTTGGGGTAGGTAACTGTAAACATTTACTAGTTCGAAAAAGAAGTATATATTATCATTTGATGAAATTCTTGCATCGGGTGATAAACACGTCAGTGTAGGGCAAAAATTAAATCAAGTATATATTATCAAATTTGGTATAAAACTAAAAGTCGGACGTACTTGGCCATTTGCCACTCCCATTCTCTAAAAAGTTGCCCACCAGCCAGGCCAGCAATTTTGTTATTTTACCTGCCCAATAGCAGCAGGGTTAAGCTCCAACCCTGTTAACAGTATCATGATATAATTATTTATAAATAATACAAAAAGTACTATACTGTACTGCCAATAAATTACCAGTGAAACTTTTTCCCTATTTAACCTGAAAGTTTAAAAATAAATAAAATAAAATTGTAAAAGAATAATGTACAAAATTTCTGGAAAGTTAAGAATGATGTTAACATAGTCTTGTACATATGACTTCTCTCTATTATTAATGATGTGAATGTTATGAAGTGTGTTTGCCAAAAAGCACAAGTTCGCGTCAGTATCTAAAATGATACTGACACTTAGGCGTTTTAGATATTTTCAGATAATTTGATTTTATTCAGATTAATAATAATTATACTTTGTATGAAGGGTTTGTACTTTCACAATTTAAATGCAGTTGTGCTAAAGATATATCACTTGTCTTTTTTGCTATATTTAAAGAGGCACTCTAAGGTCAAATTTAGTTTTGTGATGCACTCATTTTCCAATAGATAGAGTCCTTATTAAAGTGTGAAAAAAATTACAAGTCTCTAACTTCACTTTAAAGTGGTGTAACATATCATTTTATTTGATACCCTTTCAGAGCAATATTTGAAACATGACGTCACTATTTTCTTACGGTAAATGAGTCTGTAACATTCCATACAGGAATTATTTGTTTGTCAAAAAGTCATTTTCAACGCCGATTTGATCAAATATTGTGGAGATTCAGGAATGAAGTGCAAATTCACCGTACAAAAATGTAGAGATCCATTTATTTGAAATGTGACGTCACTGTTATCTTTGGATGTTAACAAATTTCACACAGGAAGGTTATCAAATAAAATGACATTTTACACCACTTTAACGTGAGGTTAGAGACTAATTTTTTGGGGTAATTTTTCACACTTTAATAAGGACTCTAGTTATTGGAAAATCACAAAACTAAATTTGACCTTAGAGCCCATTTTTAAGGCAACTTCCTGAAGTTATTTCTTCCTGGATATTATTTTGTGACATATCTCATATTTATTTAAGGAAATTTTTGATGTTCTGATAAAAACAAAACTTTCAGGAAATTGGGGGTAAAATATCTGGAAAAAATGGGTGATATATCTGTAATTTGCTGCTTCTTGTGAGTAAGCAGTGAATTTAGCCATATCAAACCTATGTGGGCACTGTTTGGGGGTTTGTCAACTTTCAAATGCTGCACTGGACAAAATCGAGTTATGTGACCACTTTCCAGTGCAGTCTGAGCACGAAAAATAGCCCAGGTTGGATTGAGTAAAGGGACAGTATCATAATGATCAGAGCAGCTAGAATTTCAACAGGGCTTGGAATCAGTGTTCTAGTATAAGATAAACACAGTGACTGAAAATTACTGGCTCATTTGTTGTGAGGGGCAGACAAAGCATAAATTTGGTTCACTTCCATTTTTTCACAGTACTAGGGCCTATATATTTTGCAGATTTTGCCTGATTTTGCCTAAATAAAAATTATTAATTGTAAGGTTACTTTTCTACTTTGTATCTTGTATAGCTTTTAACGGTGTATTTTTGTGTCTTGCTAGTTTTTATAGTGTTTAGTACCTTAAAGGATACATGGCATGATTAATGATCAGAGCAGCTAGAATTTCAACGGGGCTTGGAATCAGTGTTCTAGTATAAGATAAACACAGTGACTGAAAATTACTGGCTCATTTGTTGTGAGAGGCAGACAAAGCATAAATTTGTTTCATTTTTTCACAGTACTATATATTCTGTAGATTTTGCCTAAATAAAAATTATTAATTGTAAGGTTACTTTTCTACTTTGTGTCTGTTGTATAGCTTTTAACGGTGTATTTTTGTGTCTTGCTAGTTTTGATAGTGTTTAGCACCTTAAATGATGCATGGCATGATTAACGCACTTTACAAATCATTGTGTTATTATTATTGCCGTAATTTATGTGCCCCCAACCCCTTTACAGGATCAAGTTCGACCTCCAAATAGCATACTTCAAACAAAAAGTCTGAAACAGCAATTTAAAAACTGCTTTAATTTCTGCACATCTGCAAGGCCCACATCCCATATATGTGCATTATCATGTATACATTACCATAGCATTATTAGACTCCGACAGAGAATGAGTTACGACTTATGTACACGAAAGCTGATTGAATGACACAGCAAGTGCATGCTTTTATTTTTCCACAAATAAGCTTCAGCTACAGACCAAATTTTAGGGTGCAAGCCAACAATTCCAATTTATTTATTTTTTAAATTAAAGTACCAGTGACCATGATACCGGAGACCCTCATGTTCGATACACTGATAAAAATATATGCTTCTGGGCAGTTAAAAAACAAAATGGGAAGTCTATTTTTGACGTAAAGTGAAGATGGAGTATGCCTTTTAAAGTTACAAAAAGTTCATGATAATCCTTGGCACATGAGGGCGCTGTTTTGTAAGAACACAACAGAAACTCAGCAGCACTGAAAGTGTACAAAATCAAAACCCCCAAACCTTGCCCAAGAAAACAGTTGTTACCTCAAAAAGTTTACTGATTTCTAACAATTAAAATTGACATCACAAACAAGATAATTGAATTGTGAATAGACAATGAATTCAGTCTACTTTTGCACAAATCAAACCATAATGCTGTATCTGATCCCGTTGTGATTGCTCCAATTAGCATATAGATCAAATTTATCAAAACATCTATAATTTGGCAATTATAAGAGGGACAAAAGTGATGTCAACATGAATACAACATAATGTGTTCAAGTTTAAAAACAAATCGTTTTTAGGCCGTTTAACCATTTGTTCTCATTAAAGGCCAAATTTGCCGGCACTTGATAGAATAACAATAAATGCAAAATAATAACAATAAATAATAATCTATGCAGTACAGAAGGGGAAGATTTTTAAAGGTTTTTTGTTGTTTTTACCCATCCAATAATAACAGGTCCAGACTGCCTGTAGCAAGCTAGCATTTCCGTTCATATAGTTCTTCAAGGCATCTGCTTAGAGATGTATCACCCTGAAATTACCAGTAAAATAACGAAAGACTATAGCTATACGTCTTTAATATAACTCTTTTAATGCACTTAATTATTTATTATTTATTCGACCTGAACAAAACAAATACAACCAGAGAAACAGAGCAAAGCAAACAGCTAGAGATACCTGAGACAAATGACAAAAAACACAAAATACACAACAACATTATTAACAATATAATGATAGAAGGGCAACTAGACGAGCAAAATGAACATGATGAAAATGCCTACGAGTAGGCCTAAGTAGAAGTATGAGAATGAGTAAAAGGGAACTTGGTCAATCCGATGAAGGACAAAAACTTACAAAAACGCCAGAACAACAATATTATGCGGGTTAGGGACAACAAAAGTAAACTAAATTACTATTCCTCGGAAGCATGTTATCCCACGCATAATTCAAGATTTCACATTCACAATAATTCACAAAATTAATCAAGATTTCAAAATAATGTTCAATTATTCTACATTTAAAAATATAAATTAAACAGTTTAAAGTCGGTGTATACTTTTGATGAAAGGTCTGTAAGTGCATCCATCACTTGTAATCATCAATATATATATATATATATATATATATATATATACTTGTAGTAAAACTAGTGGAACGCTGGTAGTTGTAACTCCGAGTTTCACGCGTTATGCGATCATCAGACAACTGATAGTCACCAAGTGATTATAGTCACCAAGTGATATATATATATATATATATATATATATATATATATATATATATATATATATATATATATATATATATATATATAGATAGATAGATAGATAGATAGATAGATATACTGAAACGCAAAAGAAACTTACCACCTTTTAAACCTTTAAATATCAACAATAACACTGCGTGTAATAAATGTGTGAACTTATTTGTGGACACAATAGTGTCCTCACTGTCAGACAAAACGGTCACGCATGGTCACTTGAACCTTCAATGGTCACTTCATGGCACAGCTGTTAAACAGCTGTTTTGACTGTCAGCGATTAGCCAAGGGGTATGGGATGATTTTAATGAGCTGCACTTGATGTCTTGATATTGGCTTTAAAAAGGCCAGTGCAAAATGGGCATTTCAATGAACATGCCACGATTGTCAAGGGATCAACGGCAGCGTGCCCTGGGCATGCTGCAAGGCGGACTGGGCTACCGTGAGGTGGCACGTCGCCTTGGCTGTTCACACCAGACGATATCGGCCCTGGTGGAGAGAGACACCCTCCACAACTCTGCAGATGACAGACCTCGATCAGGGAGGCCAAGAGTCACCACTGAAAGGCAGGACAGGCAGATGGTCCTAAGTCACCTGCGGGATCGATTCCGTCCAGCATCCCGAACTGCGGCAGAAACTCCGGGTCGTGCAAACCCACGGATCTCCAATGATACTGCACGAAGACGACTGCATGACTATGGTCTGACTGCCAGAAGACCATACAGAGGCCCCGTGATGACGGCTGCCCATCGCCGCAACCGACAGAGATGGTGCCAGCAGCATCAGCGGTGGACCTTGGCGCAGTGGAACGAGATCGCTTTCAGCGATGAGTCAAGGTTCTGTGTGGACAGTCCTGATGGGCGTGAGCGTGTCTGGAGAAGAACTGGCGAGCGATATGCCGATTGTTGCGTGCGTCAAGCCAACAGGTGGGGTGGCCCAAGTGTGATGGTGTGGGCCGCCATATCAGGCCGGTACAGGACGCCACTGGTGGTTGTGGATGGGAATCTTAACGCCCAGCGGTATGTGGATAACATCCTGCGACCTCATCTGCTGCCATTCCTGCTAGACCACCCAGAACTGAGAACCTTTCAGCATGACAACGCTCGTCCCCATGCTGCTCGCTTTACCACTGCATTTCTCCAAGGCGAGAACATCAACACCATGCAGTGGCCTGCGCTCTCCCTGACCTGAATCCCATAGAGCACCTGTGGGATGAGCTTGGGAGACGCGTAGTTGGCAGGAGCCAGGACACGGGCAGAGCTGCTTGAGACATTGAGGACTGAGTGGGACAGAATCCAGCAGCAATCCATCCAAAGACTGGTAGGCAGTATGCGCCGACGATGCACTGCCTGTATCCAAAAACAATGGTGGCCACACGCTATTGAAAGGGGACTGACTTTGCACCCTCTGCTGTTATGTACTGATGAGATGGTTTATCGTGGTCAAAAAATTGACATGTCATCAATAAAATGCCAATGTTTCAATTAGCAATTGTTGGTTTGTTTTATTTTGAACTGTTACAATTTTATTACATTTCAAACAAGTGGTAAGTTTCTTTTGCGTTTGAGTATATATATATATATATATATATATAGGAATGAAGACTTGCTGGAACGGTAGTTGTAACTCCGAGTTTCACGCTTGTGCGATCATCAGACAATGAGTGCTATTCTGCGGTTGCACGAAATAAGATGTGGTGTGGCGGACGTGAGTGAAATAATTCACTTGTCGTGATTGGTTAGGTAGAATTTGTTCTCGTGGCGGCACTTCGATACCAACTCAGGTAGTGATGCCCGTCTGTACTGTATAGGTAGTAGCTCCGCCCCTTTTAACCCCGATTGACCAATCAGAAGCCAGCATTTTAGCCTAATTAGCATAATTTGAGGAGCCGCCCATACCATTCAAAGTAGGGGTGTTTCATAGAATGAGGGACGCGAGTATGTATAATAGGGTTGAACCGACCGCTTTTAATGTAAAATATGTACTGTAGTGTATTATATTTATATTATAGTTGTACCTAAAGTACTGGCTGGGCTAATTAGTGGATCGATCGATAGGTATGCCGTTCGTACATTGTACATATGGATATGCCGATTGGATAATTGTATGCACTCTTTAATTAGTTGGGCTGGGTTAATTAGTGGACCGATTAATTGGGGGCGCTAATAGATTATAGCTAGAGATGTGATGAACACATCTGTGAAGAAAAACATGACAATTTTGCTATTTTACGATGGAACACTTCTCGTCAAAATTGTGCGAATCATTATTGTGTATTTTTCTATGGTACTGTACGTTTACACTTAATGACGTACATGTATATTGACGGTCTTTTGCGGTATTTGAAATTCGGTGCCAGCACCAAATTTCGTGCTAGCACCAAATTCGGTGCTAGTGCTGACTTCAGTTGCTTCAGTCTGGTGAAAATTGGACCCTAGTACAGTTACGCCACTGTATATTATACTATCTCTAGATTTGTAGTCAAGTACGCCCATTGCATAGTGCATATTTTTTAGACATTTTTACCAAACGTGTAGGCCTATACACTTTTGGTTTATAAATTCTGATCGTTACATAAATGGATATACATACGTCACTTCAGTATAACAGAAAACTTAACTTATAAAACATGTTCTTTTCAGTGTATGCTAATTGCCCTCGTTTTCCTTAGGAAAAAATCGCTGACGGCCATAAACCTCCCCACATAATAAAAATTATAATGACGTCATGCATATACATTGTACAACATCAAGTTCTCGTACAATGTGCACATACGAGGTCCGTGTACATATGTACTGTATGTTAGTTGTTACATCAATGACGAGGGATCAAGTTATTTTGTATAGCGCTATAACAATCTGGTTTTTTTTTACCATAAATAAAACGAGTACATTTTGATCAGGATATTGTGGTTGATGGAGCACAAAACCGGTGTTGTTAGCAGTTGATCAGGCTCCAAGAAGCTGAGGTAGACTGACAATTCCATCCCATCCTCGGGACATGGAGGTAGAATTCTATCGGCTCCATGTTCAACGGAAGGACCAGTATAGTTATAACGTTATAAGACGAGGTAGTTACCCCCATTGCGCAGTACTAGTTCCTAACCCGGAAGTCATCACGATAAAATGCATGCCTTTTGAGGAACTTAATAAAGGCGGGGTTGTAAAATGTAAGTATGTATCAATATAAATATTATAATAAATATAATGTTGTACTTGTAGGGCCAATATAATAGGGGGAAATTTCATTATTTTTTGGGAAAGAATGTCGTATCCGGCCGCCACTTTTTAAGGGATTTTTTGGATTTTATTTTGCAAATATCTATTTTTACCTCCATGGGCCTACTAACCAGTTAAAAAACCATTCTATCGATTTTTGGTGGTACAGAAAGCGAAAACTATCTTTAAAATCCACTTTTATGATGGTTTTCGGACTTGATTTCCCTTCTAACAAAATCCTCCCCTTCAGAAAATAGAAGGATCATATTTTATACTAGTTGCCACTACGCATGTACAATGACTGTGTTGGTCACTAATTGTGGAGTTTACAAGATCAGACTGACATGACCGGAAGTCATCGTATACCAAATATGCCTGATTTTTCATGAAATAAATATCCTGGAATAATTTGAAGTATATGTCCATCATCATCCATATGTTCTCCACCTTACTACAGGTAGGTAAGATTACATTATTGGTTATATTTAATGAAAAATAGTGGCGGCCAGATACGACATTCTACCCATTTTTTGTTTTGAGGTGCCGTTTATGAGCCGTTCAAATTTAAAACTGTATGAATGTTGGGGAGTTAACTTGTGGCTGTTGTCTGAGAGTTTTAAATTTGCTTTTGTTGTCTGGCTTCTCGCCTTCTGTGGCTATTGTCCGAGAGTTTTTACCCAGCTCTTGTTGTCTATTGTCTGACAGTTTTAACTTGGTTCTTGTGACTATTGTCTGAGAGTTTTAACTTGGTTCTTGTGACTATTGTTTGAGAGTTTAACTTGGTTCTTGTGACAATTGTTTGAGAGTTTTAACTTGGTTCTTGTGACTATTTGAGAGTTTTAACTTGGTCCTTGTGACTATTGTTTGAGAGTTTTAACTTGGTTCTTGTGACTATTGTTTGAGAGCTTTAACTTGGTTCTTGTGACTATTGTCTGAGGGTTTTAACTTGGTTCTTGTGACTATTGTTTGCGAGTTTTAACTTGGTTCTTGTGACTATTGTCTGAGAGTTTTAACTTGGTTCTTGTGACTGTTGTTTGAGAGTTTTAACTTGGTTCTTGTGGCTGTCTTGAGAGTTTTAACTTGGTTTTGTGACTCAGTAGTGTCTGAGAGTTTTCACCTCGTCTGAGGGTTGAAATTTAGCTCTAATTGTGACTATTGTTTGAGAGTTTAAACTAAATGGCTCTTGTGGGGAATTGACCTATTGTATCAGAATCATATGAATGCAGCTACTTAAAGAATACCTAATCCAATCACTTTAAAATCAACACACAAAGCGAGAAAAAATAAGACATAAAAAAAAGCACTACTGCACCAACTTCCATACCGGATTGTCTTAGTCTTTGTCATACATGTCATGATGTTATACATGTCATGATGTCATGGACTTGGTTCCGACAGGGATCGGAGGCCATGACCTCTGTGGCCTTCATGAAATTCCATGCCTGAATGCTATTTTTATATGCAGTACACTTCATCAATGGCTTAGAAATTGGCATAGAAATTCTAATTTAAAAAAGGTTCTTCAATAATTAATTCACCGACAAATTCAACTGGCATGGTAGTCTAGTGGTTAGAACGCTTGCTTTGCAAGGTACCTATAGCCTTGATCAAGGCGCATCGGAACGGTTTAGTCGCATAATTTTGCCCCACTTTATAGCTATCCAAACTCCAGCACACACGGACAAAGTGTACAGATTTATATGTATACTGTATACTTGTACATGTACATACAGTGACCATTCGTCGTCGCGTCTTGATGCTTCTGCACATGCCAAAATTTAAGGCGGAGCTCATTAATGCTAATATACCAAATTCAAAAACCAAAGACGTATTCTCATTGGTTACTGGTTGACCCAGCAACTGTATGCTTGCAGTGCACGATACATGATTGTACTGTACATGTGAAACTAGCCCAGGTTGGACTTTGACCTTCGTGTACTCACTCCACACGTATACAGAGACGGGGTCCATAATTATTTGCTCTGCGTGTTTACGTGCATTGTATTGTGCTGTGTGTGGGATCAAATGGGGTCAAAGCCAGGGACCTGTGATTGGCCATCATTTAAAATGAACCGCCCACATCTTCCATACGACTTTCCATTGGAATTCCAATAGGAAAATAAAGAAACACATAAGCTTTCGGTTATAGAAGGATCACGGCTGTTGTTTGAGGTTGAACGCGTACAAGGTCGCAATGCACAACCATATATCCATAACTTAGTTATTGACCTCACTGTACAGTGTACAGGGCCGGGGACGGCACACCGTGTGTGTTCTGAATTTCTCGGGCTAGCAATCAGTACGGGCTGGGGTGGTAATACCGTGGTAAGTGTGCGCTACGACAACAGCCTTGAGTCAAGGCTACAAGGTACCAGGATCAGAATAATTTTGTTTTTATTAATTTTTTTTATACATTTTTTAAACAACAGAATTAATTCAGAAGCAAAGCCTTTCTATATAATAGTAATTCACGGTTGTCCAGGATTTTTGTTTTAGGAAAATATAGTCAAACATTCATTTTTAGTAAATAGTGGATGAACTGATTCTTATGAGTGCCATTTACACATCATCACACAGTACCTTGAGAATTGAGACAATATAGTCTGCTAGTCTGCCATCCATCCATCCATCCATCCATCCATCCATCCATCCATCAACCAAGTGAACCAAGTATAAAGAATGGTAAGTGATAAATCTTGCAAGTGACTAGTTCACATAAACAAATAAACCTTTAATTTTAGACCAGGTGACCTGTAATTCCAACCCAAAAATATGCATGGAAATTTTAAAGAAAATTTAAGTAATGTTCAAGGAAAAAAATGGAAAGCAATGAAAGATGACAGAAAGGTTTAGCCTTCCCTCTCCCCCCCCCACCCCACCCCACCCCACCCCACCCCACCCCACCCCACCCCACCCCACCCCCACCCCCACCCCACCCCACCCCCCCCCCACCCCCCCCCAACCCCGATTTCCTTATATAAGAAATTAAGCTATACTTTTCCCCCACACAAACACGTTAATGGAAGCTTCCACAGCGCGTGGCCACGTCTACCGAGCATGCATACAAATATTCCAGAGTTTCCTCTGGCGTGTATAGCTAGACGCTCTCCGATCCGTGGTGCAAAATGAAATTGAGTGTATACACGGCCTCCGACGCGAACTGGTTAACAAAGTAAATTTCTGCCACAAGAATCTCTCTTGAACATTAAAATCAAGGTAAAATTACACACATCAGTATGCCATCTTTGGAACCGGAAGTAGCGACTACATTGTGACACTACCAATGCGCACGCATACAGGCCTCGATCTTTACCGCGGCCAATGGCCGCATGCCCTTCCAACTTGGCCGCAATGCCCCTCAAAAAATATCCTGGTGTCATGGGTTTTCGATCGGATAACGGAAAAATTGTTCGGAAGCAGAAACTAAATGGAATTTAAAAAAATCATTTAACCAACCTTTTAATATGACAATTTCAGTTCATAACCTGTTGAAATCCTCGTAGTTGCAGTCTTTCGTTCCGAAAGATCGTCCGCCATTTACAGTGGTACAGTGTACGCGGGATGGAAGCACCGTCATATGTTTTCGATCCTTTCATTGGACGGCAATTTTACATCAACTTCAGACGCTAGTATGGCATGCAAAATGTCTCAAAAATGGTAGAAGTGTTGTCCAAACTTCCACTGCCGCTAGTGAGACGATTATTTTAGTTAATAAATAAAGTCAAAAACGTTTTTGACCAGGGAAATGATTAAGGATCCATTATCCATAACGATGATTTTACAGTTTCAGTGGTGAAATCCACACAGGGAGGAGCTCAGCAGAGATCATTTTGGTCATTTTAGCCTGTACCATTAACTGATGTGTGTGTGAGATATCTTTTTATTGTTCTTAATATTGTTCATTGTTATTTTATTGATTGCCCCTTGTATATTATATCTTTATTCTTTTTTTTTACTTTTTACTTTGGGGGGGGGGGGGGGGGGGCAACACAGCCAGGAAAGTGGAAGTTTAATATTTCTTGCAACCAACAAGGAAATTTTCCTATTCAATGAAAACTGAATGGCAAGTTTAACAATGAATGGCAATATTTGTTTTCATTTTGTATTCTTTTTTACTTGTTGAAATAATATTTGCTACAATTTTATAGTACCCTTCATTTTTTTTAATCTGTTTTGGCAAGGGCACCAAAATATCGAATGCCTGCGAACAACACAAAAATCTAAAGTGTACCCAGTGACTGCAGTCAGGATATGTGCACTGTGCCCATGAAACAAAGGAAATGTAGTCAATATTTCTTAGTTCTGTTGGTTGCAACCTTTTGCACTTGCAACAGAGGTCTTTGGGATCAGTTGTTTGAGATTCAGCATCACTGTCTTCGTCATCCATAACCACAGGTGGTTGATTTCTTGGTTTTCTGTTCTGATGACTTGTTCCAGAAGTACTGGGTTTTGGTGAACTCTTGGTGACAGATTTCTTTGGTTTCTTTTTTTGTTGCTCCTGATGTTTCCTGATGTTATCTACAACTGTGTCTTCAGTGATGGCTTTACCTCCTACTACAGCGCTAAGAACTTTACGCTTCTTTGTTTGTTTAGTGTTCTCTGTCAGCACCGCTTCAGCTTTCCTGAAAAAGTTGGTGCATCTGTCGGAGTGTCATCAGTCCGTGGGTTTCTCAGCTGCCATGACAGATGTGGAAGAAGTAGCTGAAATGTTCTCTGGACAATTAACTGTTGATGAAGTGAAAACTGTTGCTGGCAGAAAGCTTGATTGGTTCACAGAACATCGGTCAACTGGGTAGATGCCACACTTTCGGAATGATGCTTGCAGGTTATTTGGTGTAAGTGCACTTGTATATGCCTTGCAAGCTATCTCACATAGGGAGTACCTGTCAATTCCAGATGTTGCATGGTGCCGCATATGAGTGTGTCTCATACCATTGAGGATTTTTTCAAATGGTCCAAAACATCCAACGTCCATCGGCTGAAGAATATGTGAAGTGTGTGCTGGAAGTACATATAGAATGATATTTCTCTCCCGTGCCCATTGAATGAGTGATAGTGACACATGAGACTTATGTCCATCATACAATATCAAGAGATGGTTATCTGATGTAGCTGGAATGGAGTATTTGCTGAAATGGTTTTCAAGGTATCTCTGAAAAATGTCTGAGTTAGACCAGCCAGAGTCACTGACTGCCCCTCCTGTACCAGCAGTACAACCGGACAAGAATTCCTTACGCATACGCTGTCCCTTGAATATGAAAAATGGGGGCAATGCCATACCAAGAGCATTCCCACATCCAATTACTGTTGTCGTAGATGATTTACCCATGGTTACTGCTGGAGGTACTTCTTGGCGTGAGGATACAATACATGGAGGTGTATGGTTCTCAACGATGCCCTTCTCATCAATATTGTAGATGGCCTGTGGTCGATCCTTCAGGTTATATTTCTTCAAAATGTGCTCCAGTTCGTCAAAGTATTTATTGACTGTCTCCAGAGAAGTAGCTTTAGCTCTCATTATCTCGAGTGATCTGGATTTCTGCACCTTGAGTTCTGGCCAGCGTTTCATGAAGCTGTAAAACCACTGTAGTGAGAGAGGCTTATCTGACTTCTTTCTCTTTCCAAGGTGGATTGCCAAGTCAGTAGCAAGTGCTGTAACTTCAGTGCGATTGTATCCATAGCCAAAGGAAGACATCAACTCAATGTGTGTTACTAGAGTTTGCTCCTCTTCCTGACTCAACAGGGGTTCAGGTCCAGACCTAGTAGTTTCCAATTTGGTTTTATTTAATTCTGTCATGCAGCGTAGAATATGGAACAGAGAAAGTCCTTGAAGCCTTTTTAATAGGGATTCCCTGACCAACTACAGCCTCATATGCATTATCAAGAGATTCTTGAGAATAACATCTGTAGCTGGCCTTCCCTTTATTGATCAGTCTGCAGAAAATAAAAATAAATGGAAATATTGCCATTAAAAAAACATCGAATCTGTTCATAAAATTCAAAAATTATTATTATTATTTGTTTTTGTCCTTATAGCATAAAATAAATAAATAAATAAAATAAAAGTAACTGTTCTATTTCCCCAATACAAAAAAATCATAACATTCTGATTATCTGGCACCGTATGAATGGCCATGTGTGATTTTGGGAGAAAGGAACCTCATCTAGCCAATGAAGCTTTCATTTAAAAAAAATATGGACAGATCATGTTTATTGGGCTCATCAGAAATGATCACAGTCTGCAGTAAAACAAAGAAGAATATGACAATGTAATTTCCACTTGAGATAAACTTAATTTTATTCCAATATTGGCACGCCATACAATCCCAAATAGCAACAACATCACGTGATCTATCGTGCTACTTTAGAAAAATGAAACTTTATCTGGCAGACGAAACTTACGTTTGGAATATTTGACAATGGATTGTGTTTCTTTGACACATTTGATTATTAGTAAAATATTGCATTAGTGATCTATACCAAAAATTAAGCATTATATAAACTTTTGGGTGTCACTTACGACAGGGAACTTTATTCTCAACATGTTGAAGCCTGCCGATAGCACGGAGCGTGGATGTTACAACAGAGCTTCTGGTCACTGTGGATCTCGCACTATCTCGCGGTAAAAGGGAATCAAAGTGGGGGATCGAAAATACATGTCGATCGAAAACATATGACGGCACGTACACATGTCGCGGCCAACTTGGCCAGCGTGCCCTTTTGTATTTACCTCTACATCCCATCATGACAACCATACATAATCACGGACATTGTGTAGATGATCCGTGCATACAAACACCATTCAACAAACGGCGGTGAAAATAATACACGTCTTTTTATCGTTATTGTCGTTTTTTCGTACATCACGCGTCGTAGCTTGCATGCTAGCTAGCTGATGTCGATGTCAGATCAGACTCACATCGTACCCCGGCTAGCCGGCCCTTCTCGATCTCACGTCACATGCACAGCCGCGGCCCCACACACACACACGGCGCGGCGTTGCTGTGATTGTACAAGCGGCTCTAATCTCGTCCCCATGCGCTGAACAGCCGGCTGTATGTGTACAAGGTACCAGTGTCGTGATTGTAAAATCACCACAAACGGGTCGGATACCAGCGCACGTTTTAGATACAGCCAGCCGCACGTGGTGTAGTCTTGCATACATGAATGCACGGTAAACAGCGCAGTGATCGTATATTCAGCACAAATGAGTCGGATACCAGCGCTTATTTTTATGAATGAAAAAGTTCTGACCAATCACATGCAACGTTTTTACACGCCATCTCAAAAAACTTCGCTCAAAAGTATGATGCCTTCACACGATCGTGTAAAAAAGCGCAAAAACAATGCTTTTTTCAAGGAAGGCTCAAAATGCCAAAAGCTTGAAAACTTGTTTTCAAAGAAAAGGTAGGAATCAAGTAAATAAATGTAAACTAAAGGTTTGAAATGATTGGCCTTGGTGCCCCCTTGAGTTGGCCTTGGTGCCCTGTGGAATTTTGATGAGGGCAAGGCCAAAGTGGCCTGCCCCTTTTTTGCCCAAGATTGAGGCCTGCTGCATATAACGCATCAACTTACCACCAGGATATAGATATGCAACAGAGTTTTCCAGCGTGGCTAAGGATGCGTGGAGACTGGATGGGCTTATTGGTCACTGAGCATCAGTTATTGTTATCATTGTACCCGGTACATGTATTGATATTAACCCTACTATGCCCAGGCTGAAATTTGGCCCAGTCAGCATGGCACCCACAGACACTCACTTGAGTATTTTTGGTTGCATTGCCAATAGGTCAAACCACAGAGTCACACAGAGCTGTGTATGTACACTGTACACTGTACTTGGTTTTGGTTTGACCTCCTTGAGTGCACTGCACAAAGTCAATGGGTTGGGAGTTACATACAAATTTTGAGTGTCTTTGGGTTTGACCTCCTATCACAGCCACATGTGCTTGCGTGTATTTGAGTGCACTGCACAAAGTCAATGGGTTAAGAGAGACATACAAATTTTGAGTGTCTTTGAGTGTTAAACCTATAGGAGGGTTAAAAGGAAA
The DNA here is from genome assembly GCA_029582265.1 of Zoroaster sp. YZ-2022. Taxonomy (NCBI): domain Eukaryota; kingdom Metazoa; phylum Echinodermata; class Asteroidea; order Forcipulatida; family Zoroasteridae; genus Zoroaster; species Zoroaster sp. YZ-2022. The sequence continues at coordinate 7,961,933 of CM055820.1, forward strand.
TTTATTTTTCTTTTTATTTGTTACGTTATTGATTTGATTAAAAGAACATCAAATTTCAACATTTGTTACCCAAAAGGAAGTATCCAGCGGATCCTCCATCACAACTCTTAAGACTCTTGCGGACTTACAAGAAGCCATCAAAGTCGCAAGGGTTGTCTACGACCACTCTATGGCAAAGATGGTCCCAAGCAAGAAGACAATACGGAAGTCCAAGAGAATGGCCTTTCTATCTGCATTTCCAGCTACCAAGTCCACTGGTGTTATGCAAGAACACGACGCCCAGACAAGAGCATCATTTCGTCAGTCACACCACACTAAGTCAAAAAGGACCGGGAAAGAACCACCATGCAGGTAAAATTGTGGGGGGAGGGGGTGAAAATAAGACTAACTATTCTGGTAATGGTACCTAATTCCTTACATGATCATGTACATATTTATATTTTATTTCATACATTATCTAACAGCGCAAGCACCAGACTTGACAGGATGAATACTATATCATATATAAAACACATGCATTTGTTAAAATGCTCACTAAATGTGACTGGCTCTGGCAAAACCCTAAACTTTGACCCAACTTTTCGGAGTGACCTCCCAAATGTATCGTAAAAATTTACAATGTTTCCAACGTTTCAGGATTTTTCATTTTCCATCAAAATCTAGAGAAAATGCTCTAATCTCAAACTTGTCCCTGGGGTAAGTTTTAGACCTTTTCAAGGCTGTTACGCGTTAAATGGTAAATGCCAAGATGTTTCGGGTTTTGCCAGTGCGGGTCACAAATGATTAAAAAAACAAGATTTATTAAATAATCAGACTTCGGTAAATTAGAAAAATGGAAAGATATATTAAAATGATAAGAATCTTATAACATTAAAGGAGGGATTTAAAATTGATTTACCAAAAAAAGGTTTAACGACCAAATTTATTTTGGCACTTTTTTGCTGTTAAACCAAGCTTCTGATGACTATTTTGTGAAATACTTAATTTCAAAGTGTTTGATTTCATTTCTGTAAGGAAATAATTAATGTTTCAATGAAAACAAAAATTTAAGGAAATGGTCGGTATTAAATAGTGGATTGGGTTGCATACTGTACCCTCCTACAATCAGTGCAATTTTTGAAACAACCCATTCAGGCCACTCCAAGCCATTAGCTGTTGCCAGTGGCCTCCTATGGTTACCCTTCTGTGCACTGTCACACCACTGAGATTGCAGGGTAAAGTGGTCTCCCATCGATACATTGCAGGCCATACTAATATGTTCAAACATTTACAGTGGCCTTGGGTGGCACACAGTTGATTTTGTAAGATGACTTGGAAAGGACAGCAGGCTTGTGCATGTATGTACTGAAGGTTGCTCAAGAACAGAATTTTGTGGATCGGAGTGGCCTCCATAAAGGAGGTAAAGATGTATTGCCCATGTTTTTTGCTATTTAAATGGTAATTTCAGGAAATTATCTTTTTCATCTGAACATGGCTGTTTAACTGGAAGGAGGGAAAACAATTGATTTAAAATTACATTTTTCTCATGAATAATCATAAGAAGCATGGTTTTACAGTACATATGTTTAATAAGCTTAACATAACACGATAATATCCAAAATCGCGATACTTTTTTTATTTGATTATGATATCGAGAACCTTTTTAAGTTATTGACATATCGGCAAATCGCGATTAAAAAAATATATCGTCATTAAAAAAAAATTGTCATTGTGAGTCAAGTCAGAAATTCCATGGAAACAAAATTAGAACAGTCTTTTCAGCTTTTGGAGAAGTGAGAAACTACTTCAGAAGCACATACAAACTATGCAAACGAATTTGTGATTTATTGTAACGCTTGCTAAAGCAATCATGCATGAATGAAAAAAATAATTGTGATATTATCAAAAACCGTGATACATGTTTGCCGATATATCGTGGATGAAAAAAAATCGATATCGCCCAATCTTACATATGTTTCAAAATGACTTTATTTTTAAAGTTTTTGGTAAAACACAGGTGATGCATCTTTAATGTAATTCTGTCATGATTTTGTTTCTCTTTTTTAGTTCCAGACAGAAAAAAGAATGCCATATCCAGATCTTTGTTTATAATCCTGTAAAACAACCTATTTGTCTTCAACTGCCTCCATCCATCTCTGTCTTGGAATTGAAAGGATTGCTACAAGGTCAACTTGGAATCCAGCCAGAGAAGCAACGTCTTTCCACAAGAAAGGGTTTTGAGGTATAGCATAATTCCAATTTCTACGGACATTCTTGCACCAAGAATGTGAAGTTAAGGCTCATTCATACGCAAACACAGTGAATTTGAAGGGAATTGTGACGGCAAAACTGAGGTTCATATGATTTGATCTGCACAAGTTGTGCAAATCATCCTCCATGCTTCGCTTTTGTGTTCAGTACAATGTTTGATTCAGTCCTAATACCACTTCCACTTTCATGTGTGTTACCTTTTTCCTTTTACCCTTTGACCTGGTGAGTGTCTCTCATCCCTCTAAAGTTTCTTAATCAATCCTCTCTAGTATTCTGTTCATTATTCAATACGTAATATGCACGTGCATTGGTAGTATGTGCATACCGTTGTGTGTAACTTAACCTAAATTCCTTGATTTTAATGTTCTTGAGGCAGAAATTTATTTTTGATAATAAGATTTGGAGTCTTTACAACACATACGTTAAATGCAAGTCCCAAGATTTCTTGCGTAAATATTTAAAGAATATGCTGGTCAATGCATTTCCAATGGGCTTCTGATGATTGTTAGAGCCAGGACGTGCAAAGTGGGCATGGTTTATGTTGGAATTATGACATACTCGCCAACATGACAGCTTGTTCGCTGTCACTGCAAGTTTTTCTCCTCTGTAAGTTGATAATTTGTTTCTTTCTTGTCAATATATGCTTTGTCTCTCACATCTACCTCGCTCAAGCTCCACTCTGCCAGTCATGCACATACCAATAATTGTTAACCCTCCCAACATCTACCCTTGGGACCATCACACATGAATTGTCCAAAATCCCTACATGTAGGTCACTCAAATAGTGACAATACCCACGGTGGGAAACAGTAATAAACCAACGGCAATTTTTACATCCAAATTTTTAGGGCAAATGTTACAAATTTTTACATACTTTCTGACATGCAGCAAAGGATGTCACACACCAAGATGAGCATTTAATTTTGAGGAGTAAACATTGCTAAGGTACTAAATAAATCTGGAACCACCGAGCCGAGCGGTCTAGCTTGCCGGACTCGGGTTCTGGTGTTGGCAGCAGAATGTGGGTTCGAAACCCGGCCATGACACTTGTGTCCTTGAGCAAGACACTTAACCATAATTGCTTATAGGGGCAGAGGCAGTTTAACAACTGCCTTGTTCTGGACTAGTTACCCCTCCTAGTCCTATTCGCACCGTGAAGAGGCTGGTTATGAACTTGTCTTGTTTCGATGCGAGGGGCTGGTTTTTTCAGTGTGGAGTCGTTATAACAACTCAATGACTGAGTAGCCCCCACCTTGGAGTGGCCATTGGCCTTGTATGGGGCGATTTGCATTAAAAAAAAAAAAAAATTTAAATAACAAAGTGCTCATATTGCAGGCCTGGAGTTTATCAGAGACCACAGCCTCCGTTGCCCTTGGTCTTGGCCTTGGTGCCCCTTACAAATGTTCCCATGGACATTCTGGCATTCTGATGGAAAAGTGGCCTTGCCCCTATAAGAATTGTACTCTAAGGGAGGAAGGCCAAAGTCATGGTACAGCCAAGCCTTTGAGAAGCCCAGCCAAGCCTTTGAGAAGCCCAGCCAAGCCTTTGAGAAGCCCAGCCAAGCCTTTGAGAAGCCCAGCCAAGCCTTTGAGAAGCCCGGCCAAGCCTTTGAGAAGCCCGGCCAAGCCTTTGAGAAGCCCGGCCAAGCCTTTGAGAAGCCTAGCCAAGCCTTTGAGAAGCCCGGCCAGGCCTAGGCTACCTGTCCTCCTAATCTGTCATTTGTGAGTCCTGATCCTCTAACAATACAATCAACATAACCTGGGCTTCTGGAGGGCCTAGCCCAGGCAAGCAGAGCTTATTATATAGGCCAGTAGGCAGGGGAAAAGCCTGGGCCTGGCTGGGCTTCTCCTGGCTTGGCTGTACCACGACTTTGGTCCTTCTCCCTAAAGAATCTACAAATAGATCATCCAGATCAATGTATGTTTCTGTTTTCAACAGCTGTGTGACGCATTGTCGCTGAAGGATCAGAGCATTGAGCAAGATGCTAACTTGGAGTTAAGCCTAGTTCCTGGCCTGATGGGCGGTACTAGGAATCGGAAGCCAACAGGTAAGTTTCATGCGTCTAATGAAAGAAAATCATCCATTAACTTTGTAATCTGTAACAATATAATTTGCAGGACATACAAATGCTTTTTTTATTTTATTTTATTTTAGAAAGACAGTTATACTTTCTGTAACAACATTATTTGCCGGACATACACATGTTTTTTATTGATACATGTAGGTGCATTATTATACAGAGACAACTTTAGCAAGAATAAAAAAGCATTCGATGATTAAAATTTAAAGATGTAGGCGTATTACTATTTTATCAACATTATAGATTTCTTAATAATTTTTACAGGAGATTTTCCTCAAATTAAGTTGCGTACCATTTCTGGGTTAAAATAACTGGTTAAAATTTGACAGGACGTCATTTTGCCTTCGATTCCGATTCACAAATCTGACTTTTTTAAAATCTGACAGAACATTTAAGCCACACAAATTGCAGTCTCTTATTTTTTTGGTTAACAAAATGAAGAAAAAACTTAGATAAAGGTTTTAGAAGTAACTTTTGCCGACAGCCTTTCACAGACTTGCTGCCGTTCCTGTATCACGAGTTGGTATTTGTGCCTGTTGTTCTCGGTTATTGGATTAGTGCGAGTGTTGGGCACATGGATGTAATTTTGTGGGTATGCTACGAATCGTTTTTAATATGGAGGCAGGAAATTATTACAGTAAGTCCACATTTGTTGCGACTCTAATGAAACAAGAGAAACTTGTGTTCATATTGGTTATGTTTTTACAAAATTGTTTACAGGTACCCGGGTATTCAAAGATTTCCAATTTCGGATATCCGGTTCCTGAAATAACTGAAAACACACAGCCTTTATACTGGAGTACTAGTCTGTCGGTTTACCCCTTGTACTGTCACCCTGATATCGGATAAATCTATATCATGAGAGCTTAAGGTTGTAAATATTATCACCAATGTACAGGAACAAAGAGAAAAGAAACTAAAAAGGCGCATTCTACAGAAGAACCGATAAGAGAGAACCGCTCCAAGGAGACCAAACATAGTTCTGAAGCCTCTACATCATCTGGAACAGGTATATGGCCTGTATTTAAAGGGATAGTATCGTCACGATCAGAGCAAACTTTCAACAGGGCATGGAATCGGTGTCCTTGTTTAAGATGAACACAGTGACTGAAAATTGCTGGCTTATTTATGCAGCAGCAACGGTAATACAATATCAGCCACTGAGTTAATCTAAAACTAGCATTTCAATTCCATGCCCTGTTGATCGTGACGATATTCTCCCTTTAAGCCATCTTAGTAATCTTGAAAATGTTTTACCTCATCAGTTAACAACGGAAGCAGAAATACAGGTTATATCCAGGCACGTAGCCAGCACTTTTTCAAGGAAGGGGCAGCGTAAAATCTTTTGAAAAAAGGAAGTCCCCAGTAATATATTGGCTGTGTGTAATTTTTTTTTTAAATTATTACTATTCTTATTGTTTTTGTTTTAATAAATAAATAAATTGATTGGCCAAAGTGGTGGGGGGCGACTTCCCCCACCTTGGCTATGAGCCTGGTTATATCTGAAGTGAGCATGGATTATAAGAATTTCTTAAAATGTGTCGCAGCTCTATCATTGCAGAATGATGTTAGAATTGATAGCAATGAGTGATGGTAAATATTATCTTTGTTCTAGAGCCCGCATCACCAGGTGGCTTTTGGAATTTTGTCTGGATTTTCTGGAATTGGCTGACTTCATTATTTTTCAAGGTCACAGAACAGGATGGTGAGCAAGGTGAACATTCAAGGAGACCACAAACAGACACACAACATTCAAGGAGACCACAGACCGATGCACAACATTCAAGGAGACCACAAACAGGCACCCAACATTCAAGGAGACTACAGACAGACGCACAACATTCAAGGAGACGACAAACAGACACACAACATTCAAGGAGACCACAGACAGACACACAACATTCAGAAGTGACTCAAGGTATAAACTTGATTTTGTTTGTGAACCCTGTCAGCTAATGTCATGATCGAATCGTTGGGCCACATTTCCTGAAACTCTTCATATCTTACAATGCAATTCCTTGGGCTTAAAGCCTCTTTTGAAAATTTCAACAGCAGTGTGTATGCCACATATGCACTCATGTTTGGAACGCAACTTTCACACATCTCTGAAGGCACAAAATATGAGATATTCAAGATGTTTGTGTCAAAGGTTCACTATAAATAATCTGGTGTGGAGATCACATTCTCACACACATTGTGGCCTATCAAGGAAGCTCCAGACCATGTACAGTGGATTTTCTCCTGTCAGATAACCTTATAGTTTATTTGTGTAATGGATTCCAGACTCCCACTTCAAAATGTTTTAATCAGAATATATTTTGCTAAAATTATCGGACCATGAACAGACTATTCATGCAGTCAACAAACCGACTGTTAATATTTATGCATGTAAAGTATCCTGGTTCCTCCCAAAAAAAAAAAATAAATAAAATCAATCAATCATTCATTCAATCAATCAATCAATCAATTAATCAATCAATTATAAAATTAAATAAAAAATACTCATATTTTGTTGCTTTATAAATTTGTTTAAACTACAAAATTATGCACAATTATTTTAAAGCATATTTAATGTGCAAATCTTTTTTTTGGGGGGGGGATCTGTGAAATGTGTGTCAGATTTATTTGCCTTGTTTTGAACATGAAGGCAATTTTGCCTTTGCGCAATTCCAAGTTTGGAAATCAGATGCCCATTGTATGTAAAAACAAAATGCATTGTTTTTAAGTTGTGTAAAAAAAAAAAAAGCAGCACTCTGTATGTATCTTCTATCAATTTTTTTTTTTTTAACTTTATAATGAATTTTTTTCCATCTTTACATCAAGATATCTCACCAGGTGCATGCAATATCAACCCATCTGGATCTGCAGGTAAATTTTAATAATAACTCTTTTACAATCAAAAAGGTTGAATATGTCTTAGAAGGGAATGTACAACATTGGTATTCTCAAGTAACATAAATGATCGCAGTTTTACATATTGGCAATTCCTCGGTTACGTTACATTTTTGAGGTATTGGGCCCACTCATATTGTCCTTACTTATAATAATAATAATAATAATAATAATAATAATAATAATGTGGACTTATATAGTGCACGTATCCACCAAACTGGTGCTCAAGGCGCATTATATTATTACCCCTGCTCATCAGGTGCATAAATCATTCCTGAAACCATCTCAGCTCCCTGGGGAGTATACAGCTCAATTGCTGCCATTACAGCGCATATAGGGCTAATCAAACACAACAACCAACTCTATCTGCCCTCACAGGTACCCATTTACCCCTGGTGGAGAGAAGCAATTATGGTAAAGTGTCTTGCTCAAGGACACAAGCACCCCGATCGTGGCTGGAATTCAAACCCACATTCTGATGACTCGGCCATCAGAACACAAATCTGATGCTCTAAACCGCTAGACCATGGCAATCCATGGCACTCCACTTATATATTTCACTCATCTTGTTTCTCACAGTAGTTGCATTATACCCAGACCTTACTCAGCACGAAGAAATAATTTCAGAAATTTGTTATATGTACGATATATAAGAGAAAAATGCTGATTACTCACGTTACATTTTTGGAGGTATTTATTGGGCCCACTCTTAAACCATAAACTCTCTGTAAGAGAAAAATGTTGGTTACTTACGTTACATTTTTTGAGGTATTGGGCCCACTCTTAAACCATAAACTCTCTGTAAGAGAAAAATGCTGGTTACTCACGTTACATTTTTCAAACATGCATAAAATCTCACATTTTCTTTTATATAGCATACATATAACAAATTTCTTAAATTATTATTTTGTGCTGAGTAAGGGCTGGGTATAATGCAACTATAATGTGGAGTGTCGTGGCCGAGCGGTCTAGCTTACCGGACTCAAGTTCTGGTGTTAGCAGCAGAATGTGGGTTCGAATCCCGGCCGTGACACTTGTGTCCTTGAGCAAGACACTTAACCATAATTGCTTCTCTCCACCCAGGGGTTAAATGGGTACCTGTGAGGGCAGAGTTGGTTGATTAGCCCTATATGCGCTGTAATGGCAGCAATTGAGCTGTATACTCCCCAGGGAGCTGAGATGGTTTCAGGAATGATTTATGAGCAGGGGTAATAATATGCGCCCTGAGCACCACTCAGTTGGTGGATACGTGCGCTATATAAGTCCACACATTATTATTATTATTATTATTAACTATTGTGAAAAAAACTAGTGAGTGAAATATACATTATGGCATTCAGAGTGGGCCCAAAACCTCAAAAATGTAACGTGAGTAACCATAGAATTGCCCATATAGGCCTAACTTAAATTACATTGAGTAAAGTTAGTACAAGTACTGAGCATTCATTCCATCTGAAATGCTTTCATCTTATGTCCAGCATTGTGAATTTGATAAAGTAAAACTTGAAAAATAATTTTGAAAAATAAAATTTGGAAAACAAAACGTACTTGGTGTAAAGTTGACGATAGTGAAATTATGTTAAATTAGTAAAATAAATTCACAACTGAATTTAATATCAAAATTCCATGTTATATGAAGTACATATTTAGAGTGATTTTATTGAGTCCATTTTGAAAAATGATTTCACAAGCTTAATATAAAAAGCTTAATCATAAGTTACATTATCAGTGTTCATATTAAAAGTTCCAAATATGGAGTGTCGTGGCCGAGCGGTCTAGCTTACCGGACTCAAGTTCTGGTGTTAGCAGCAGAATGTGGGTTTGAATCCCGGCTGTGACACTTGTGTCCTTGAGCAAGACACTTAACCATAATTGCTTCTCTCCACCCAGGGGTTAAATGGGTACCTGTGAGGGCAGAGTTGGTTGATTAACCCTATATGAGCTGAGATGGTTTCAGGAATGATTTATGAGCCTTATGAGCAGGGGTAATAATATAATGCGCTTTGAGCACCACTCAGTTGGTGGATACCAACTGAGCCCACACATTATTATTATTATTATTAAATACAAAGATGAAGTTTGCCATGTTTTTTTTACATGCAGACGTAGAAATATCCATGTACCTGTGTTGTTTATTTTGTTGTTTATGTGGGACCGCATGCATGTGAAGTTTGCTAAAAGCTATAGTTTGAGAGGATCTGATTAAAACTGACTGGACTGATTTGGCTAATTTAAGAATACCAGGTATAAGTTATTATGATTATTATTATCTCTTAGATTAATATCTTAACCCTCCTATGGTTTGACGTTTCAAAACCTTTCAAAATCTGCTTACGGGCCAAAATGGCTATCAATTATTATGAACCCTTTAAAACCATCCAGAATTTGTTGCTACTGAACAACCACACCTTTCAATACCCTTTGAAAGGTATTGAAACATTTCAACACCAGTTTGTTCAGAGAGTTGTTACACCTTTCGAAACCTTTCATAGGTCCCTTTTGTCAGACAGTTTTCTCACCTTTCAAAACCCTTCAGTACAGCAAACTTGAAAGGTTTTGAAAGGTCTGACAATTCTATGGCAACTGCACTGTATATAGGAGGGTTAATCCAGTTTAGAAATTTCTGACATGGATTCGTTTTGACCCAGTTTCCGGGTCAGTCTGACCTCAAAATAGGTGTTATACCTGCAGACCCCTTTTTCATGAGTTTTTAGAGCGAGTCTTAAGAGGTTCATGTTTTTTTTTAGGTTCTGAAAATGTTTCCTTGGGAGTAGAAGACCAGCCAACATCTGCTACAGCAACAAAACACCTTGATTTGGATGATAAGTTGTTACGCTCTCTAGCTAAAAACATCGGGAAAGACTGGAAGCGACTCGGGACCGAGTTGGATTTCAAAGCACCACAGATTGATGCATTCGAGAAAAACCACAAGGACGACCTTGAAGAACAAGCTTTTCAAATGTTTGTTTCTTGGAGAAATAAGCAAGCAAACATCAATGAAGCGAGAGTTAAGTTGGTAGATGTTCTGCATACAATAGGCCGTGATGATATGGCATCCCAAATATCAGGTAAGATGACCAAATATTTCATTTGTTGCAGTTTTTGTACATGTTATACATGTTTATACAGAGTAGTAGCTGAGCGCTTCATATAATTGTGACGTGTTGGTTGAAATATATGACATCCTATAGTGTTAGGTCATGTCCTACAAAAGGAAAAAAATGTATTTGCAAAATATAATTGACTGAACGTTTATTTATTTGCTTCATGAAGATGCTCCTATTAAGCCAAAATCACCTTAACCCTCCTACACTTAGAGGCCACTGTAAACCACTAAATGTCCAATGTGTTGTACACACATTGTTTGTGCATATAAGCCACACTGACCCTTTGAAGTAATCTCCAATGTACATACATGCATACAAAGACACATGTATACCACAGTTGACCTTATTTTCAGCAGGTTATACTGTAAACAAACTCCCAATAATAAATCACCATCAGCCACTGAGACTAATAAACCATACCAAGCCTCCATCATCCATTGGGATTTTCAGCAGTTATTTTGTAAACACAGACTCTCCATAGTTAACCTACCACCAGCCACTGAGTCTGGAACAAAGTAATATGCCCTGCAATATGTCAATCACAAACCACTAAAACCAACAGACATATGAGGCATTATGTTACTATGCTGCCTACCATATCAATGGCTTGGAGTGGCCTGCATGGGTTGTTTCAAAGATTTCACTGATTGTAGGAGGGTTATAACACATTCAGTTTTGATTTGCTATTTTTATTATTTTGCATGTTTGAAAATGTATGCAAAAATATGTAAAATATGTAAAGTTTAAAGGATGATTCCGAATGCCCCTAACGTTGGAAACATTTTCTGAAATTTTGTGAAATTTTAGGTCAGTTTTTGAGATTTGTTTGATTTTGTTTCTGACAATAAAAACAATAATCAAGGCTACTTGTAAAAACGTGTTCAAAAGTGGGAGATCAAAATCAGGACCCTTTCAAAAGTGGGGGGAGGGATGCCCCCCCTTGCGGAAATTGTTCTCTCATTTAAAAATAACAAAAAGCTACGATATAAGGGAAGGTACAGCATTGTTGGCAAAACTGCTTCTGTGAGTATGATTACTGCCTTTGAATCCAGATAAATATTTAAACAACCAACCTGTGAAAATTTCAGCTCTATGTGGAATCTACTGATAACTCATATGAGTCATGAAGAAAAAAAACATTCACAATTTAGAAAACACAAATTTGCTATCTGGCAACTTTAAGAAAATGTGCATATTTTTAGTGTTTTCTTTGAAAGACGAGCACTTCAGACAGAATAATTTGGGTACCTTTACCAACGTCACATCAAGTTAGCTTTTGGATAATAACTTGGTAATTTTATAATTAGTGTTTTTGTTTTTGTTTTTGTTTTTTTAACAGAAGGAAAGGGTACAACCATTCTGACAAATGGACAAAACATCCGAACCAAGGAGTATAGTGCGGCTGATACATGTGAAAAGGAATTAAGATCACAATACAAGACCACAGGTAGCTATGTAATGATGAACCCATTGCTCAAGAAGATGCATATAACGAAGATATATACAGAACTCGAGTTAGAAAGTCATGATGATGAAAGTGAAACGCAGAAATTGGAATCTTATGAGGAAATTTTTGTCATAAAAACCACAGAGGGCCTTCTAATCAACCAGACTATTATGGAAGGAAAGGCTGGTCTAGGGAAATCAACCCTTATCGGCAAAATTGCATATGATTGGGCCAATAACCACAGTAAAGCACTCAAGAAGTACAAACTTGTTTTTGTCTTGAAAATGCATGCACTGGAACAAACGTCAGATCTCATTGATGCAATATATAATCAACTCTTAGGAGAAGACACAGATGTAGATAAGTCTGATTTGAGATCATATATTCATGACAACCCAGAAAAGGTTATTATTCTACTGGATGGTTTTGATGAGTTTATGACCACCACCCTAAGTGAGACCTCTTTCGGTTCTATCCTCAAAATTCTAAATCGAAAGATACGTAGAGGATGTTGTGTTGTTGTAACGACCCGCCCCTCTCACTTCCACACTCTGGTGGGCGATTCACTGGTTCAACAACCTTACAATCACGTGAAGGTTTTGGGATTCCAGGCAGGAGATATTGAGAAGTACGTACACAAGTTTTATTCTAAAGATCGTGATAAGGCTCAGGAGCTTGTACAGAAGATTCGATCGTCAGATGCTTTGTCTGGGTTGGCAAAGAGTCCAATGCTTCTCTTTTTAATGTGTTTGCTGTGGGAAGAAGACTCAACACTGCCTCAGACAATGACCCGTCTATACAGTCAGGCATTGAGATTTTTCTTTGAAAGAAAAGAAAAGAAAGAAAAGCAGACGCAAGAAGATGAAATATCAAGAGTGGTAACTGAAATTGGAAAGGTTGCTTTAGACGGTCTGCTGTCTCCAAAACAGTGTCTTTCCTTTCCGGAAAATAAGTTTGAGAAGAGTGTGCTTGATACAGCCATACGAGCAGGTGTCCTCACTAGCCAGAGGGTTCAAAAGGGGCTAGATACTCATAATAGTGTGCAGTTTTGCCACAAGACTTTCCAGGAATACTGTGCAGCTATGTACTGGAAAAGTTTGTTAGAAGGACATGCTGTGGAATTTAAAAAGATTCTTGATCAAATATGTCAAATTGGCAAGAACAATCTGTCTGGTTTTGACTATCTTCTACGATTTTGTTGTGGGGACAACGAAGCTAGCACCAATACAATCTTGCAGAAGAGAATGCCAGATGATCACAGTTTGGCCCTGAACTGTTTCTTTGAGAGTCAGTCAGAGATATTGCCTGCAGTGAATTTCGTAACGTCAGTTGTCACCGATAAATTGTGCATTAAAGGTTACGACAATTGGAGCCTCAACGCATTCATGTACTTTCTGAAGCTTGTCTCAGACCAGACCAGAGGCACAGGATATGCCCCACTTGACAAAGTACAGAAAATTGCAATTCAGAGGTGCAATTTGCAGAGTTGTATGACAGAGTTATTGGGTCGCATGAGTAGAATGCCCAATCTTTCGGTTTTGAAGCTGAAATACATTAGTGGGTTAGGAGGGTCAGGATTGTGGGCACCTCATTTGCAGCATATACATATTCACAAGCTATGCTTGCAGCAGTGCTCATTGACTGGTGAAGACGTTAAGCATATCGCCTTGTCCACCGTTGTGGAACTAGATCTCTCTCACAATAAGGACTTGGGCGGCTCGAGTAAGTTGTGGTCTGCTTGGTTGAGACAAATGCAAAAACTCCAAAAGCTGAACTTGAGCCATTGCGCATTGAAAAGTGATGACGTGATGCACATTGCAACTCTGGCCGACCTTGTCGAATTGAACCTTTCTCACAATGAGGCTTTTGGTGGCTTGGCTAAATCATGGTCTCACCATGTAGCAAAGATGAAGAGCCTGCAGGAGCTGAACTTGAGTGAGTGCTCATTGAAAGAGAAAGATGTGAAGCCAGTAGTTGCGTCACTAAGCGGTATGACCAACTTAAAGAAATTGCGCCTTTCACATAATGTTGAACTGAGCTGCTCTGCAAAATCATGGTCCGAGCATTTACATGACCTGAAACACCTTCAGGAGCTCTTCTTGGATGATTGTAATATAGCCACAAAAGATTTGAAATATATCGTCAAATATGTTGGCAGTATGGGCAATCTTGTGACCTGCTCGGTTTATAACAATATTCATCCTTATCTTACTTATCAGTTGACTATTGAACAAACCAAGCTACACATTAGAGGGTGTTCTTTAACTAACACAAATCTGGCAGAAATTCTAGATTTCATCAGTAAGAAGACTAACTTGGACGAATTGCAGCTTTCAGAATTTGAAAGGCTCGACCGAGCAGTTTCATGGTCGTCGCATTTGAAGCAGTTTGAGCATCTCAAACGTTTGGTATTAAACTGCTGCAAATTGAGTAGCGTGGACATTGAACACATTGCCATGGCACTGATGGAAATGCCCGACCTAGAGGAGTTGTATTTGACAGGTAACGACTTGCTGAAGGGTTGTGCAAAATCATGGTTCCCTCATCTACAGAGTCTGAAACCCCTCAAGATGCTGGCATTGGGTGATTGTAATCTAACCCGAGAGGATTTGAGCTATATTACTGAATCAGTTGGTTGTAAGGGAGAGGTTGAGGACTGTACCGTTAACTTCAAGTGAACGGGGTTTGACTTTGTCCAGCATCAATTCTGCCTCTAGCCAGTAACACAGCTTTTGTCATGAAAAGGCGTAATCCTCTTGGTCAATCCACACTGTTTTGATTGACAGACCGATTAATTAGTCTGTTGTGGTCAAGTTGATTGTGGTCAACATTTTAAATATCCTTATCAGGTGGACACTCGGAATTCTCCATTTCAAGTGAAAAGTCCCATTGAATTTCCATTGTGGCTATACACGTACATGTCATTGATTGGGTCACAGGTTTCGAATCCACTTCGGTGTGCATTTTTCTTCGCTCAAAAGTTGAGAATCATGAAAAATCAATGCATTCGAAGACTGTCTGATCTAATGGGTCAGCCATTTTGGAAAAGGTTAAGTCTTAACATGCTATCATGAAACCACCCAGTGTTTTCAGTGTACTTCACCCCAGTTTTTGTTTAGTATTTTAAATCTAGTTTTGAAGTTGATAGACTTTTTTATGACTTATATCTAAGCTCAGGAGCATTTGCTGGTACAATCTAAGTAACTTCATTAAAACCTCAATAAAATTATATATTCCCCTTAAACTCACAAAATACAAAAATACTGCAAATCATGTCCAAAAGCAATACACTAAATCATGGCAACATCCTCAAGAGATACATGAAGGCCTTGGTTACACCCCACAAAATGCTCACACCCTGGCCACGCCCCCATGGAAGACACACCCCAAAAAATAATTAATCCATTTATGTGACCTAATCTTACACAATGATTCGGTGAAGTGGTCAAAGCTGCTTTTATGTAACTGGCCTAAAACATGCCTTTTCACAATGAGAATCAATAAAACAATTTCAATGAATTTCACCCTATAAAAGTCTTAATTCACAAGATATTTAAGAGTAATTGCGGTGACACCATGTGAAATGCTCAATTGAGTAGTAATTAGTTCTGAAAAGAACTGGAGGTACAACTCGACGTTTCGATCAGTATGCAGTTCGTTGAGGGGCCAGCATCCATTCAAGGGATGATCCTCCAGCAGTCTACTTAAGCAGCAGCATTTTCCAGAGTCCGGCATTCTCCTGAGGACGATCAGAGCATACTGATCGAAACGTCGAGTTGTACCTCCAGTTCTTTTCAGAACTAATTACTACTCAATTGAGCATTTCACATGGTGTCGCCGCAATTACTCTTACTTATCCTCCTCACCATGCAAAGCTACAAGTTCTCACAAGATATTGACATGTGTTTGGTATTAAGATGACAATGTGCTTGTTTTACTGTGCTCAACAAATCTAAAAGTGAAAAAAAATATCCATAAGACTCATTTTGTAGGATCCAGTCACATATGTCACTGCTGGAGACATTTATTATGAAAGGAACCAATTTTGATATGGCATCAACTTAATGGCATTTGTTTTGTAAATAATTGTGAATTTTCAAAGACACGCCAGTTATTGGCCAGTTTAAAGTCAAAGTGTTTTTTCCAGTCATCTTGGACCTTACCTTTTTGTTGACTAGCACCAAGCCGTTGGGGTAGGTAACTGTAAACATTTACTAGTTCGAAAAAGAAGTATATATTATCATTTGATGAAATTCTTGCATCGGGTGATAAACACGTCAGTGTAGGGCAAAAATTAAATCAAGTATATATTATCAAATTTGGTATAAAACTAAAAGTCGGACGTACTTGGCCATTTGCCACTCCCATTCTCTAAAAAGTTGCCCACCAGCCAGGCCAGCAATTTTGTTATTTTACCTGCCCAATAGCAGCAGATTAATATACCACTGGGAGGTGGGTGAGGGTTAAGCTCCAACCCTGTTAACAGTATCATGATATAATTATTTATAAATAATACAAAAAGTACTATACTGTACTGCCAATAAATTACCAGTGAAACTTTTTCCCTATTTAACCTGAAAGTTTAAAAAATAAATAAAATAAAATTGTAAAAAAATAATGTACAAAATTTCTGGAAAGTTAAGAATGATGTTAACATAGTCTTGTACATATGACTTCTCTCTATTATTAATGATGTGAATGTTATGAAGTGTGTTTGCCAAAAAGCACAAGTTCGCGTCAGTATCTAAAATGATACTGACACTTAGGCGTTTTAGATATTTTCAGATAATTTGATTTTATTCAGATTAATAATAATTATACTTTGTATGAAGGGTTTGTACTTTCACATTTTAAATGCAGTTGTGCTAAAGATATATCACTTGTCTTTTATGCTATATTTAAAGAGGCACTCTAAGGTCAAATTTAGTTTTGTGATGCACTCATTTTCCAATAGATAGAGTCCTTATTAAAGTGTGAAAAAAATTACAAGTCTCTAACTTCACTTTAAAGTGGTGTAACATATCATTTTATTTGATACCCTTTCAGAGCAATATTTGAAACATGACGTCACTATTTTCTTACGGTAAATGAGTCTGTAACATTCCATACAGGAATTATTTGTTTGTCAAAAAGTCATTTTCAACGCCGATTTGATCAAATATTGTGGAGATTCAGGAATGAAGTGCAAATTCACCGTACAAAAATGTAGAGATCCATTTATTTGAAATGTGACGTCACTGTTATCTTTGGATGTTAACAAATTTCACACAGGAAGGTTATCAAATAAAATGACATTTTACACCACTTTAACGTGAGGTTAGAGACTAATTTTTTGGGGTAATTTTTTCACACTTTAATAAGGACTCTAGTTATTGGAAAATCACAAAACTAAATTTGACCTTAGAGCCCATTTTTAAGGCAACTTCCTGAAGTTATTTCTTCCTGGATATTATTTTGTGACATATCTCATATTTATTTAAGGAAATTTTTGATGTTCTGATAAAAACAAAACTTTCAGGAAATTGGGGGTAAAATATCTGGAAAAAATGGGTGATATATCTGTAATTTGCTGCTTCTTGTGAGTAAGCAGTGAATTTAGCCATATCAAACCTATGTGGGCACTGTTTGGGGGTTTGTCAACTTTCAAATGCTGCACTGGACAAAATCGAGTTATGTGACCACTTTCCAGTGCAGTCTGAGCACGAAAAATAGCCCAGGTTGGATTGAGTAAAGGGACAGTATCATAATGATCAGAGCAGCTAGAATTTCAACAGGGCTTGGAATCAGTGTTCTAGTATAAGATAAACACAGTGACTGAAAATTACTGGCTCATTTGTTGTGAGGGGCAGACAAAGCATAAATTTGGTTCACTTCCATTTTTTCACAGTACTAGGGCCTATATATTTTGTAGATTTTGCCTGATTTTGCCTGATTTTGCCTAAATAAAAATTATTAATTGTAAGGTTACTTTTCTACTTTGTATATTGTATAGCATTTAACGGTGTATTTTTGTGTCTTGCTAGTTTTTATAGTGTTTAGCACCTTAAATGATGCATGGCATGATTAATGATCAGAGCAGCTAGAATTTCAACCGGGCTTGGAATCAGTGTTCTAGTATAAGATAAACACAGTGACTGAAAATTACTGGCTCATTTGTTGTGAGAGGCAGACAGCATAAATTTGTTTCATTTTTTCACAGTACTATATATTTTGTAGATTTTGCCTAAATAAAAATTATTAATTGTAAGGTTACTTTTCTACTTTGTGTCTGTTGTATAGCTTTTAACGGTGTATTTTTGTGTCTTGCTAGTTTTGATAGTGTTTAGCACCTTAAATGATGCATGGCATGATTAACGCACTTTACAAATTGTGTGTTGTTATTATTATTGCCGTAATTTATGTGCCCCCAACCCCTTTACAGGATCAAGTTCGACCTCCAAATAGCATACTTCAAACAAAAAGTCTGAAACGGCAATTTAAAAACTGCTTTAATTTCTGCACATCTGCAAGGCCCACATCCCATATATGTGCATTATCATGTATACATTACCATAGCATTATTAGACTCCGACAGAGAATGAGTTACGACTTATGTACACGAAAGCTGATTGAATGACACAGCAAGTGCATGCTTTTATTTTTCCACAAATAAGCTTCAGCTACAGACCAAATTTTATTTATTTTTTAAATTAAAGTACCAGTGACCATGATACCGGAGACCCTCATGTTCGATACACTGATAAAAATATATGCTTCTGGGCAGTTAAAAAACAAAATGGGAAGTCTGTTTTTGACGTAAAGTGAAGATGGAGTATGCCTTTTAAAGTTACAAAAAGTTCATGATAATCCTTGGCACATGAGGGCGCTGTTTTGTAAGAACACAACAGGAACTCAGCGACACAGCACCACTGAAAGTGCACAAAATCAAAACCCCCAAACCTTGCCCAAGAAAACAGTTGTTACCTCAAAAAGTTTACTGATTTCTAACAATTAAAATTGACATCACAAACAAGATAACTGAATTGTGAATAGACAATGAATTCAGTCTACTTTTGCACAAATCAAACCATAATGCTGTATCTGATCCCGTTGTGATTGCTCCAATTAGCATATAGATCAAATTTATCAAAACATCTATAATTTGGCAATTATAAGAGGGACAAAAGTGATGTCAACATGAATACAACAAATAATGTGTTCAAGTTTGAAAACAAATCGTTTTTAGGCCGTTTAACCATTTGTTCTCATTAAAGGCCAAATTTGCCGGCACTTGATAGAATAACAATAAATGCAAAATAATAACAACAAATAATAATCTATGCAGTACAGAAGGGGAAGATTTTTAAAGGTTTTTTTGTTTTTTTACCCATCCAATAATAACAGGTCCAGACTGCCTGTAGCAAGCTAGCATTTCCGTTCATATAGTTCTTCAAGGCATCTGCTTAGAGATGTATCACCCTGAAATTACCAGTAAAATAACGAAAGACTATAGGCCTAGCTATACGTCTTTAATATAACTCTTTTAATGCACTTAATTATTTATTATTTATACGACCTGAACAAAACAAATACAACCAGAGAAACAGAGCAAAGCAAACAGCTAGAGGTACCTGAGGCAAATGACAAAAGTACAAAATACACAACAAAATTATTAACAATATAATGATAGAAGGGCAACTAGACGAGCAAAATGAACATGATGAAAATGCCTACGAGTAAGTAGAAGTATGAGAATGAGTGAAAGGGAACTTGGTCAATCCGATGAAGGACAAAAACTTACAAAAATGTCAGATCAACAATATTATGCGGGTCAGGGACAACAAAAGTAAACTAAATTACTATTCCTCGGAAGCATGTTATCCCACGCATAATTCAAGATTTCACATTCACAATAATTCACAAAATTAATCAAGATTTCAAAATAATGTTCAATTATTCTACATTTAAAAATATAAATTAAACAGTTTAAAGTCGGTGTATACTTTTGATGAAAGGTCTGTAAGTGCATCCATCACTTGTAATCATCAATATATATATATATATATATATATATATATATATATATATATATATATATATATATATATATATATATATATATATATATAGGAATGAAGACTTGTGGAACGGTAGTTGTAACTCCGAGTTTCACGCTTATGCGATCATCAGACAACTGAGTGCTATTCTGCGGTTGCACGAAATAAGATGTGGTGTGGCGGACGTGAGTGAAATAATTCACTTGTCGTGATTGGTTAGGTAGAATTTGTTCTCGTGGCGGCACTTCGATACCAACTCAGGTCGCTTGTTGAGGAGTTTACGTTTGTCGGCGTTGATGATGGAAAGCTTTTCTGTTAGGCAATTATCCAATCGGCATAGTAGTGATGCCCGTCTGTATAGGTAGTAGCTCCGCCCCTTTTAACCCCGATTGACCAATCAGAAGCCAGCATTTTAGCCTAATTAGCATAATTTGAGGAGCCGCCCATACCATTCAAAGTAGGGGTGTTTCATAGAATGAGGGACGCGAGTATGTATAATAGGGTTGAACCGACCGCTTTTAATGTAAAATATGTAGTGTAGTGTATTATATTTATATTATAGTTGTACCTAAAGTACTGGCTGGGCTAATTAGTGGATCGATTAATTGGGGGCGCTAATATATTATAGCTAGAGATGTGATGAACACATCTGTGAAGAAAAAAATTTCAATTTTGCCATTTTACAATGGAAACCTTTCGGTCAAAGATAGGTATGCCGTTTGTATATTGTACATCAGGATATGCCGATTGGATAATTGTATGCACTCTTTAATTAGCCGGGCTGGGTTAATTAGTGGATCGATTAATTTGGGGCGCTAATAGATTATAGCTAGACTTGTGATGAAAACATCTATGAAGAAAATAATACAATTTTGCCATTTTACAATGGTAACCTTTCGGTCAAAGATAGGTATGCCGTTTGTATATTGTACATAAGGATATGCCGATTGGATAATTGTATGCATTTCTTAAATAGTTAGGCTGGGCTAATTAGTGGATCGATTAATTGGGGGCGCTAGTAGATTATAGCTAGACATGTGATGAACACATCTATGAAGAAAAAAAATTCAATTTTGCCATTTTATAATGGAAACCTTTCGGTCAAAGATAGGTATGCCGTTCGTACATTGTACATATGGATATGCCGATTGGATAATTGTATGCACTCTTTAATTAGTCGGGCTGGGTTAATTAGTGGATCGATTAATTGGGGGCGCTAATAGATTATAGCTAGAGATGTGATGAACACATCTGTGAAGAAAAACATGACAATTTTGCCATTTTACGATGGAACACTTCTCGTCAAAATTGTGCGAATCATTATTGTGTATTTTTCTATGGTACTGTACGTTTACACTTAATGACGTATATTGACGGTCTTTTGCGGTATTTGAAATTCGGTGCCAGCACCAAATTTCGTGCTAGTGTAACCTGGGTTATTGCGACACTTGAAATAAATGATAAACAATCAGAAATAAAATGAAAGAAAACACTAACTACTATACTCATGAAAAACCTGATAAAAATAGCAATGGGGAAACTCGCTTGAACAAAAAATTACACTGTGGGGATTAACCAAAAAATATTAACAAAGGATCGAATAGGGAGGAGTCGCGAGAAAATTTTAAAAGAATGGAGACGATAGGAAACTGGTGTTTGGTTTCAACAAGAAAAAAAATTAAATAAAAATGTTTATTTTATTCAACAAAATTTGGAAATAAGTGCTTTAAATAAATTTAGTAAATAAAAACTCTGTACTGACTTGATGACCAAGATAAAAAAAAATTAAAAAATATATGACCAAGTTATGACCAAAAAAAAAAAAAAAAAGCCTTGAACCAATTTATGAAACCAACAAAATTTAGCTATAAACCAACCAAAAACCAAATAAATAAATATTTAAAATATATATATATATAAACTAAAACCAAAACTAAAAAAACTTAAACCTTAAACTTAAACCTTAAACTTAAACCTTAACCTTAAACCTTAAACTTAAACCTTAAACTTAAACATTAAACCTTAACCCAACACAGTATCCAAGAAAAGTCACAAATCTACTACACTCAAGCTTAAACAACCTATAAATGCAAAGAAAAAGAAATGATTAAGAATACATACTAAGAAAATATGCACAAAAATATAACCAAAGTTGTATGCATCATGTACAAAATTATACCAGAGGTGCCTTAATGAGAAAATAACACTTCAAGAACTCCTTAAATCTGAATAACAAAGGAAATGGCAGAGTGAGCAGAGGATTAAGTCATAACTACAGTAATAAACTTCCAGAAACTGCACAACCCTATAGGGCTCATTAAGTATGCAAATCCTTAAATAAACATCTAGAGGACAATGAGTTACAGTGGCATGGCATGGTCAAAGAACTCACAGTCTCAAGAAAATGGCAGAAATACATATGAACTGGAATAAAAATGGAATATGAAAAGCTATAATATAAAATAATCCTAGAAAAATAAGACATGGCTATACATATAAGGAAACAAACTTAACAAGCAAGTAAAACAGTGATGGAAACTAACACATAATTAAGGCTTAGGGAAAAGTTTTGGTCACGGCACTAAAGAAGTGTCTCCAAACTAAAGCAAGAAAATAGCATAAATGAAATAACAAAAATACTCATGAATGTCTCAGCAAAAACTAACCTTAGACAATAACATTACTTTAGTTCAAAAAGAGTTCTGGCAAGATCACAAGTTTTCCAAAGCAACAAAAGCTTCAAAAAAATAATTCTTAGAAAATCGGAACAAACGTACACTTTGGAAATTAAACTTTCCTTGGAAACCTACCAAAAAGGCAAACAAATAGTTTCCACACTATGAAAGTTTGATACAAAATTTACAATAAAGGAGAAATATTTATACAATTAAACAAAAGTAATATAAAAAGAAACTCACTAAGTCCACTGCAGGTCTAGTCTTTAGGGCAGACACCAGTATTGTGTGTGTTAACTCATTGACTGCCAACCTGCTTACTGACCATGAGGCTCCAGGCATACCCACAGTGCATATGGCCAAGGTCCTTTGTTTACCCATGGCATTACAGGGGTACACACAGTTCGATTTAAGAATGGTAAGAAGGGGGTGCTACACCTATAATAATACACGTTATACAATAAAAAGGCTAAGTAAAATTCACCACTACTACACTCTCGCCCTACTAAAATCATTGCTATCCTCAGCAATGGTCAACAAAACTTCAACATCATTAACAAAAGTTTAACTGGAGACTATATTCTACATAATTGGCTTGGATCATCCTGAATGTTCTTTACAGCGGTAAAAGTCATCAATGCCAGTCCCCATATCTTGCTGGTGGCTTGATGATTCTCCTTGGCCGCTGACGCTGCTCCGTCATCTCCTCACTGTCATCTGTGCTGCTATCCATCTCAGCATTGGTACAGGATGAAGAATCGGACTCTGTATCCGTCTTATAGAGTGATCTTGCAAACTTTGTGGGGGAGGAAACAGAACTGATGGAATTTCCTCATCGTCTGGGTGGTCACCTTCATCTTGATCCGAAACATCAAATGGGCAGACAGTTAGCATGTTCCGATGTATAGTTCTGGTTCTCGTACAGCCCATGTCACGAATGATGTAGACTGGAAGATTCTGTAGCTTACTTACAACTATATAGTGCGGCGTAGACTCCCACTTGTCCTTGAGCTTCCACCTACCTCGAGGGGAATTGTTGGCAACCAATACGCGATCTCCTGCCTTCAGAACTTGAGCAATCACCTTCTGGTCATATAAGTAGCTTCTGTTTCATGCGTGCCTTCTCAGCTGCGTCATTGACGGTAGTGTATGCCATACGCATGTGCTGCTCTATAACCGCCTTACGTATAAGTGTGTTGATCGCCATCATCTGAGGTAGACTGCTTCGGTGGTGGGACTAGAAGATCCACGGGCAACTTCGGTTGACGAAGAAACATGAGGTAGAACGGTGTATAATTCCAGTGGATTCGTGCCTGATGGTGCTGTTATACGCATGAGTAAGTGCTTCCAGATGCATCGCCCAGTCGTTCTTCTGCGTGTCATCCAATGTCCCCAGCATGGAAAGCAATGTTCGATTAAAACGTTCAGTCATTCCGTTGCCCTGTGGATGATACGGCGTCGTCCTACTTTTCGATACGCCAAGGAGATGGCACAGCTCCTTCACAACTGCGGACTCAAAACATCTGCCCTGGTCTGAGTGTAAACGCTCTGGAATTCCGTAGTGTACAATGAACTTCTGCCATAGCACCCTGGCTACGGTTGTTGCCTTCTGGTCTCTGGTTGGAAAGGCCTGTGCATACCGAGTAAAATGATCGGTGACAACTAGGACATTTTCAATTCCACCCTTGGACTGCTCCAGACTCAGGAAATCTACGCAAACCAGCTGTAACGGACGAGTCGTCTTGATGCTCTGTAGTTCAGCTTGTTTCCTTGTGTCCGGCGTCTTGCGTAGAGTACATCGTTTGCACTTGCTGATATATGACTTTATCTGAGAGTAGAGTAGAGTCCTGGCCAATAGTAACGGTCTCGTACAAGATGGAGTGTTTTGTCCAACCCGAGATGACCCATGGTATCATGCAAATGATGCAGCACTTTCAGCCGCATGTAACGTGGTAGGACTAGTATATGTCTTACTTTACCGTCATCATACACTTTCTTGTAGAACAGTGTGCCGTCTCTAACGTTCAGATGATCCCAAACCCGGATCAACTTCTGAACTATCCTGGGCTCCTTAGACACCTGCCTCCTACTTGGTTTCGCTGGACTTTGACGTTTGAGGTCAGTAACCCGACTGATAGCTGAATCGTTGTGCTGAGCATCCTGTAGGCTTAGGCCTCGTGCACAACTGGTCCCCCAGCTATTGGTGTCATCAGCTTTCTCTGTTGCGATGGCTGTTTCTCGATGGGAACTGTCTTCGCTACTTAGGGCACTCTGAGAAGTGATTGAAGAAGACTTCACGATTGGACAGGATATGACAATACTGCTGGTCTGGATGATGCTTGCTCTTCCTTTGACTTCACCATCTGTTTTCCTGTTAGTGTCGTCTAGGATTCTGGTGACTTCAGCCTTAGGTACCCGGGACAGTGAATCTGCGTTGGAGTTTGACTTGCCTGGCCGATAGATGATGTCCAGGTCAAATATGGCTATGTCGCTCACCCAACGTTGGCTTGTTGCATCCAACTTAGCCTTGTCTAAGACGTACGTCAAGGGGTTGTTATCCGTCACTGCTGTCACCCGGTTCCCGTACAAGTAGTCTCGGAACTTTGAAGTGATGGCCCAGTGCAACGCCTTGAATTCCAGCTTGTGGATCGGGTAGTTCAACTCAGACGAAGATAGAGTGCGATCGACTTGCATAAGCAATGACTCGTTCCTGGCCATCCTGCTGTTGGGCAAGCACCGCTCCCAAACCATCACGGGAAGCATCCGTCTGAAGAATAAATGGCTGCTTGTAGTCTGCATAGGCCAGTATTGGTGAGGACGTCAGCTTACCAATGAGTGTCTCGAAGGATATTTGGCACTCTGCCGACCAAACGAACGGTGGATCCTTACAACCTCGTTTACCTCCAGTCAACGTGAATAGGGGAGCATACCTTCGAGTAATTTCGGACGAATCTCCTGTAGTATCCAGTGAGGCCTAGCAAACTGCGGACATCCTTCTTGGACCTAAGCACCGGCCACGCCTTGACGGCTGCAATCTTGTCTGGATCGGTGGAAATGCCCTCATCAGCCGACACAACATGCCCTAAATATTTGACGCTGCTCCGTAGTAGATGGCACTTAGACGGCTTCAACTTAAGCCCATGCTCCCGTAACCGTGTAAACACTTTGGATAGACGGCTGACATGCTCCTCTACGATGATGTCATCTATAAGTACAGCAGCACACTGTTGAAATTCATGTCACCGAAAGCTGTAGACATTAACCTCTGGAACGTGGCGGGAGCATTCGTCAACCCAAACGGCATTCTCGTAAATTCGTTGGGTGAAATGAATGCCGTCTTTTGCTGGTCCTTGGCCGCGACTTTGACCTGGTGGTAGCCTGAGGTCAGATCAAGACAGGAAAAGTACTTGGCATGACAAAGTGCGTCCAGCGCCTCGTCGATTCTCGGAAGAGGGTATGCGCATCTCGCACTGTTCTTGAGTTTAGCTTCCGATAGTCGACGCATAGCCGGATGCTGCCGTCTTTCTTCCTAACAATTACTATGGGTGATGCAAAGGGACTTTGGCTCGGTTTGATTACTCCAGACTTCTTGAGATCGTCTATGTGTGGTATCGTACTTCATGATACTGCGAAGGAGGAATACGTCGGTATGGCAGCCTGAAAGGGGTTGGGTCTATATCAAGGGAATCTCGTGCTCAATGGTCTGCGTAAACCCAAGATCCTGCTGATCCTTCGAAAATATGTCTGCATTGCCTTGTAGAAGTTGCGTCATACGCCGTCTGTCTTCAGCTGAAAGAGAGCTAAGGTCGCCATCAACACCTGTGTCATCGTGTGGACTTGTATTGGTGGAAGACTCGCAACATATAGCAGTATAGGGGTTCCCTGTGTGCTTATGGGTGACTCGTCAGTGACGGAACTAAATTCGGTGCTGACTTCAGTCTGGTGAAAATTGGACCCTAGTACGCTCTGCCCCCCCGGCCCGGCGGTAACTTGTTCCGCTACTGGTTGCCACTACGCATGTACAATGACTGTGTTGGTCACTAATTGTGGAGTTTACAAGATCAGACTGACATGACAGGAAGTCATCGTATACCAAATATGCCTGATTTTTCATGAAATAAATATCCTGGAATAATTTGAAGTATATGTCCATCATCATCCATATGTTCTCCACCTTACTACAGGTAGGTAAGATTACATTATTGGTTATATTTAATGAAAAATAGTGGCGGCCAGATACGACATTCTACCCATTTTTTGTTTTGAGATGCCGTTTATGAGCCGTTCGAATTCAAAACTGTATGAATGTTGGGGAGTTAACTTGTGGCTGTTGTCTGAGAGTTTTAAATTCACTTGACCACCTGGGTTTTTTATTTATTTTAACTTTCACCTGTGAAATATGGATGTTTCACGATAATAAACGCTTATCGGACTATTTTGGACCTCCCCAGAAAATAAGGTCTTCCAGAAGTTGGGGAGGTCCACATAAAAGTAGGGGGGTCGTGACCCCCGCGACCCGCCCAGTGGTTGCGCCCTTGTGACCCAGCAACTGTAAGTGTAAGGGAGTGAAATTCCTGTGTTATATATAGTAGGAGTGCCCCTTAGAGAATTTATATGTTTTTATTTCTTTTTGCAATATACTCATAGGAGTGGCACCCCTGTGTAGTACCCAAAGTTCACTGTATATATTTTAGTTAATTGTTAAAGAGCACCAGACCATTCCTTTGTCCTGACACTGGCCCTGTGCTAAGCTGGTCAGTGAGCAGGTAAGCAGTAAGCAGTAAACACATATGCCGGACAGCTGCTTTCTCCCATACACTCATACTGCTCAATAATTCTGGTGAGTCTTTCTTTTAATTACCTATTATTTGCATTATATAAAATATATATATCCTCATTGTGCATTTTGTCTTGAGATTTTGGGATCAATTAAGTTTATGAGTAAATCTTAAGTCCATTTTGATTTGTTTATGATGATTGGAAAGATTTCAGCAGTGGTTTGGAAAATGTTAAAGTTTTGCATTTTATCTTATTTTAAGTTGGTTGTTTTATTCTGGAGATACATATATTGTATTTTTTATCAAACTTTCAAAGTGTGGAAACTAGTTATTTGCCTTTTGGTTGGTTTCCTAAGAAAGTTTATTTACAAGTGTAGTTTTGTTCAGATTTACTTAGAGATCTGTTGAAAGTTTCAATGCTTTGGAAAACTGAATTTCTTGTATATAATAAAGTTATTTTTAAGACTAGTTTTTCTGTAACATCATTGAGTATTTGTATTTCCATCTATGCTATTTTCTGATTTTAGTTTAGATTCACTTTTTATCAGTACCGCGACCAAATTTTTGCCTCAGAGCATATATATGTAGATATAGATGTACCTGATTTCTTTTGTATGGTTCAGTGACCATGCATTGCCAGTGCAACTGTTTGTTCTGTAGATGTATATTAGAGATTTGCATACTTAATGAAGTCCATAGGGTAGTGTAGATTCTTCAAATTTATGAGCAGAGTTTATGACTTAATCCCATGTGAACCCAGCCACTTCCTTTGATATTTAAATTTAAGGAGCCCCTTGGAGCATATAGGTTGTCTTATAAGTATCCTACTGTATTATTTTGTACATGATGATATAACTTTGCTCATTTTTTGGTATATTTTCTTAATTTCAAGTAAGCATGTATTCTTAGTCAATTTTCTTTTGCATTTTTGTTTGATTTACAGGTAGATGTTTGATTGTCTGTAAATTGTATTTCACTTTAGTGCTGTGTTGGTTTTATACATTTTTGTTTTTACGCTTAAAGTTACATTCTTTTGGGAAACATTTTTATAACAGTTGGGTTTCTTTTTTACCTTAACCTTCTTACCTTTGAATTTTATTAAAAACTTATTTTTAATTGGCAATTTGGATTTTTAGCTCAAAAGGTTTGTTTTGAGAAGTTAATAAAGCCGTTTGTCTTTTGAAGGTAAAATAATTTGTTTCCTTTGTCCCAATTTGTTTAAGAAAAGTTCGCGACCTTTTCCTATCGATCTTGGTTTTTGCTGTTTTGTTTGGCTATCCCCGTCATTCTCAAGAGTACCATTTTTCCAGGTTACATATGCTTGCAGTGCGCGATACATGATTGTACTGTACATGTGCAACTAGCCCAGGTTGGACTTTGACCTTCGTGTACTCCACACGTATACAGAGACGGGGTCCATAATTATTTGGGCTCTGCGTGTTTACGTGCATTGTATTGTGCTGTGTGTGTGGGATCGGGATGAAACGAGGTCAAAGCTACGGGCCTGTGACTAGCCATCATTTAAAATGAACCACCCACATCTTCCATATGACTTTACATTGGAATTCCAATGGGAAAATATAAAGAAACACATAAGCTTTCGGTTATAGAAGAACGCGTACGAGGTCGCAATGCACAACCGTATCCACAACTTAGTTATTGATCTCACTGTACAGTGTACGGGGCCGGGGACGGCGCACCGTGTGTGTGTTCTGGATTTCTCGGGCTAGCAATTGGTACGGGCTGGGGTGGTAATACCGTGGTAAGTGCGCGCTACGACAACAGCCTTGAGTCAAGGCTACAAGGTACCAGGATCAGGATAATTTTGTTTTTATTAATTTTTTTAATACATTTTTTAAACTTCAGAATTAATTCAGAAGCAAAGCTTTTCTATATAATAGTAATTCACGGTTGTGGAGGATTTTTGTTTTCGGAAAATAAAGTTAAACATTCATTTTTAGTAAATAGTGGACGAACTGATTCTTATGAGTGCCATTTACACTTCATCACACAGTACCTTGAGAATTGAGACAATATAGTCTGCCATCCATCCATCCATCCTTCAACCAATTAAGTGAACCAAGTATAAAGAATGGTAAGTGATAAATCTTGCAAGTGACTAGTTAACATAAACAAATAAACCTTTAATTTTAGACCAGGTGACCTATAAAATTTCCAACCCAAAAATATGCATGGAAATTTTAAAGAAAATTTAAGTAATGTTCAAGGAAAAAAATGGAAAGCAATGAAAGATGACAAAGGTTTACCCTTCTCCCCTTCCCTCCCCCCCCCCCCCAATTTCCTTATATAAGAAATTAAGCTATACTCCCATCCATCCTGTCAATCAATGGCATATAGGGTTGTGTTTTTACTATATGACAATTCTAGATGCTGGTCACATGCTTTGCTTTTATCCCGTTTGTATAAAGTGTGATGTAATTCCAACATAAACCATGCCCGCTTCGCACATGCTGGCTCCAACAATCATTAGAAGCCCATTGGAAATGCATTGCACTTTTCTAAGACTCAAAATCTTATTAACCAGTTCGCGTTGGGAATAAAAGTTTTTCTGGGCCCCTGTGCGGGTTTCTTTTCCCCACACAAACACGTTAATGGAAGCTCGAATTCCACAGCGCGTGGCCACGTCTCCCGAGCATGTCACTGTACACTCGGCTCGTTGCCATGTAAACCGAGCATGCATACAAATATTCCGGAGTTTCCTCTGGCGTGTATAGACGCTCTCCGATCCGTGGTGCAAAAAAAAATTGCGTGTAAACACGGCCTCCGACACGAACTGGTTAACAAAGTAAATTTCTGCCACAAGAATCTCTTTTGAACATTAAAATCAAGGAATTTAGGTTAAATTACACACATTGGTATGCCATCTTTGGAACTGGAAGTTAGCAACTACATTGTGACACTACCAATGCGCACGCGTATAACGCATCAACTTACCACCAGGATATAGATATATGCAACAGAGTTTTCCAGCGTGGCTAAGGATACGTGGAGACTGGATGGGCTTATTGGTCACTGAGCATCAGTTATTTTTATCATGTATTGATGTTAAAAGGAAATTATTTTTTTATTTATTTGTTACGTTATTGATTTGATTAACCCTCCTATTTCCTTTTCCATCAAAATCTAGAGAAAATGCTCTAATCTCAAACTTGTCCCTGGGGTAAGTTTTTGACCTTTTCAAGGCTGTTACGCGTTAAATGGTAAATGCCAAGAAGTTTCGGGTTTTGCCAGTGCGGGTCACAAATGAAAAAAAAAAAAACATTTATTAAATAATCAGACTTCGGTAAATTAGAAAAATGGAAAGATATATTAAATTGATAAGAATCTTATAACATTAAAGGAGGGATTTAAAATTGATTTACAAAAAAAAGGTTTAACGACCAAAATTATTTTGGCACTTTTTTGGTGTTAAACCAAGCTTCTGATGACTATTTTGTGAAATACTTCATTTCAAAGTGTTTGATTTAATTTCTGTAAGGAAATAATGTTTCAATGAAAACAAAAATTTCAGGAAATGGTCGGTATTAAATAGTGGATTGGGTTGCATACTGTACCCTCCTACAATCAGTGCAATTTTTGAAACAACCCATTCAGGCCACTCCAAGCCATTAGCTGTTGCCAGTGGCCTCCTATGGTTACCCTTCTGTGCACTGTCAAACCACTGAGATTGCAGGGTAAATACGTGGTCTCCCATTGATACATTGCAGGCCATACTAATATGTTCAAATATTTACAGTGACCTTGGGTGGCACACAGTTGATTTTGTAAGATTACTTTGAAAGGACAGCAGGCTTGTACAAGTATGTACTGAAGGTTGCTCAAGAACAGAATTTTGTGGATCGGAGTGGCCTCCATAAAGGAGGTAAAGATGTATTGCCCATGTTTTTTGCTATTCAAATGGTAATTTCAGGAAATTTTCTTTTTCATCTGAACATGGCTGTTTAACTGGAAGAAGGGAAAACAATTGATTTAAAATTACATTTTTCTCAAAATAATCCTAAGTAGCATGGTTTTACAGTACATATGTTTAAGCTTGGGCAATAACACGATAATATCCAATATCACGATACCTTTTTTTATTTGATTACGATATCGAGAACCTTTTTAAGTTA
The DNA here is from genome assembly GCA_029582265.1 of Zoroaster sp. YZ-2022. Lineage (NCBI taxonomy): Eukaryota > Metazoa > Echinodermata > Asteroidea > Forcipulatida > Zoroasteridae > Zoroaster > Zoroaster sp. YZ-2022. The sequence continues at coordinate 7,993,331 of CM055820.1, forward strand.
TTGACATATCAGCAAATCGCGATTAAAATAATATATCGTCATTAAAAAAAATTGTCATTGTGAGTCAAGTCAGAAATTCCATGGAAATAAAATTAGAACAGTCTTTTCAGCTTTTGGAAGTGAGAAACATCAGAAGTACATACACGATCTGCAAACGAATTTGTGATTTATTGTGACGCTTGTAGAGGGGTACATACCTGTGGTTATCGGCTCTAAAGCAATCCTGCATGAAAGAAATAATAATTGCGATAGTATCGAAAATCGCGATATATGTTTGTCGATATATCGTGGATGAAAAAAAATTATATCGCCCAATCTTACATATGTTTCAAAATGACTTTATGATGGGTCCCGTCATAAATTCCTTTTGGCTCTTTCCTACTGTTCAACCAAGCAAGCATATTTTGTGAAATATCTCATTAAAAAGGATTTATTTTCCTTTCAAAACGGAATCTATCAATGTTTCCATGAAAACAATATTTTAATTTTTTTGGGGGTAAAACACAGGTGATGCGTCTTTTAGGGCTGTGCGTTTTCGGATATTTTTGGAACCGGATACCCGAAATCAGGAAACTTTGGATACCCGGATACCCGTTTTCATTTTTGTTGAAAACATGCCTCCGGTGGTGCACAAATACATGTACTGTAAATGGTTCAACAAATTGACTTTTATAAATACAGAGGATACCATACTTAAATCGATCTTTTCTTTAGGGAAGCCGTCAAAAGTATTTTAGTCGGCGCGCTGCAGTGCGCCGCGGCGCTCAGCGGCGCCGCCGAACTGCTTCAAAACCACAAGATTTTACGCAGCGCCGCCGCGAGGCACACAGCTCATTAAATCGTTCCTATTGGGAAGCCCTTTTGATATGTAAATGAGCTCAATAAACAGTCTACTTGGGAGCGAGCCGCAGCGCGCCGCAGCCAGCCCAGCCGCGGGATCAAAAATCACTGAAGCAAAACCGAACCAGTCTTAACTGTGAAAAACTATTGCAGCTATCGTGTTTTAATGAAGAATTGATGCCCGGGTCAGTTTTATCTCGTTAATTACGAATTATTTGTCAAAGAAGTTTTTTATACATGGTAATTTTAATAAATCATTTTCGAAGGATTGCCAAGATAACTTTTATCATTATTTAGCTCAATGAAATAAGGAACAATAATTTTCAGCTCGCGCAAGGACTAGATGATCAGGCAATTGTTATTTTTCCCTTTGGTTGAAATCCATGATATTGCCATAACAGCACATGGTTGTACCGAAACAATGTGCCTCGTTAGATAAGTTAGCGATGCCGACAGAGTATTTAAAGAATTTAAATATATATATGTTTGCTCATACATCAGCGTATTAGAAAAATGTCCAATCAATTAACAAGACAGTAGATGGGTGAGTATTTGCAAACATGATTGGTCAAAGTCAAAGTCCTCATCATAATACGCCCACTTTTTTCAGGTGTCCAAATTTTCCCACAGTTGTTTTGTGCCAGGTGTGGTGTGGACATTTCCAGAAATCAGAGCATCCAGGTCTTTGAAGCACTGCCATGAAGAAATGGAAACCCTGGGTACTGGTCACCCCGAAAATAATAATGATTGAGTGTTAAAAACAGAAACATATTTAATAAATGTGTGACTGTGAATCATTCCCGGCAGAAAAGAAATATGTAATCATTTCTGCACACTTTTATAGGTGATGGTAAATAACCATGTAAGGCCGTTCCAATTTTATTAGTTGGTTTACGGATGAGGCGACTTATTTTGTTGAAATTGGAAATCCGAAACTGGAAATCCGTACTTTTTTTTGTTTGCCCGGCGACGATTCAAAACATTGGTCTGAATATTTGAAAAAATGAATAAAATAAGTTGATTTTTAGTGTCGAGAAAACGAATTGCGAAAAAAAAAATATCGTGAAGGCTACGTGTCTGTGTACTTGAATACCATACGTTTCGATCACGCATCCTTTACGTACGTGCCGTCCTGATGATGTGCATCGGCCCCGGCCGGTCACAGTAAGTTGCTTGGATAGTACTTATATCCGACTCCGTGCCTCCCTCATGTCTTGATATCAAATACATACAGCGCAGCGGGACGTGCTTAACCGTGAGAACAGCCCATGTGCACTGTTGTTCGGTGCTAGACCAGCGGCCGTGGGATTGGGTGTTAGACGGAAAGTGTAATACGCGATGTAAATATAATAGTTTGATACCCGTCCCTTAATACTTGTATGTAAACAAAATGCCATGTCGCTCGTTCATCCTGTTGCTGAATTCTGTGACTGTAAAGGAGGGAGGAAAGCTGGATAAACGCCTTATTGCCGTCTCCCTTGATGAAAGTATTGGTTCATTGTCCAATGCAATGGGCATCGGTGACGGTGAACAATCCCTTACAATCACTGCATGTGCCGTCGACATGACTGCCTCAGCTCCGGAACGGCTAGAAATGTGAGAACTGACGTTAGGCTAAGCCTGGCTAAACAATTATTCTATCGTTTTTGGGGGGTACAGAAAGCTTTTAAACATGTTTTATGATGGTTTTCGGAATTTATTTCCCTTCTAAAAAAATCCTCCCCTTCAGAAAATAGAAGGATCCTAGGGTAGAATGTCGTATCCGACTGCCACTTTTTCTCATTAAATATAACCAATAATGTAATCTTACGTTAGGCCAATGAAAGCTGATTACTAGTTTCTCGTCAGCGCCCGCACGTGATTTTGGCCCCGCACCAAAAAATTTCATTATGCCAAAATTTCATTATTTTGCAAAACATTTTTGGGAAAATCCGGAAAATCCGACGCAAACTACTCCCAAGCTAAAAGGAACCATTCCGATTGCGCGGTCGATGTTTTTGCAGCTTCGCTGTATCATGCAACATACCGGTCGTGCCCACCTTCCATACAGCTGGGCCCATGGGAAGCGCTGATCTGCCTAGCTTCACAGATTTGCGAAAGAAAACCCATGGCATGCAGGGTATATAGTGTACATGCACTGCAGCTGGTGCAGCCGCTGAGAGCCGCGGAATGACGTTCACAGGTCACACAAATTGCAACCTCGTTTCCAGATCGCATACTATGTGCCCGGCCTATCCGGGTCGTGTATTGTCGCCGTGGTACGAGGTTGGTATTGATCGATCGTTGTCATGCCTTCAAGGTATGGTTCATGTCCTTCTCTTCACAACTCAATAGAACTGATATTGGCATCAAACTCACATTTCTGGGTGAATTTAGAACCTAAATCTGTTTCAAAATGGCAGTTTGTGTATGTGTATGGGTTGCATTTTTCCTTGATGAAAAATAATGAATAATGAATAATGAAAAAAAAAACTCACCAAAATTTGATAAATGGCTGACGAGAAACTAGTAATCAACTTTCATTGGCCTTACCTAAGGTGAAGAACATATGGATGATGATGGACATATACTTCAAATTATTCCAGGATATTTATTTCATTAAAAATCAGGCATTTTTGGTATACGATGACTTCCTCAGTCATGTCAGTCTGATCTTGTCAACTCCCCCAAGGCATAAGTGACCAACTTGGTCATTGTACATGCGCAGTGGCAACTAGGAGCCTATTAATAGGATCCTTCTGTTCTGTTTTCTGAAGGGGAGGATTTTTATAAGGGAAATCAAGTTCGAAAATCGATGGAATCATTTTTTAACTGGTCTGACAACCTTTTTCATCACCTAAAAAATTCGTAAACCAACTAATAAAATTGGAATGGCCTAAGCATTTATTCATTCTGTGAAAATTCTTTATTCAAGCAAAATAAAATATACACTTTTAGGTAATTTAATGTAGGTCACTAGGTGAAGTAGCAAATGTAATTGTCAATGGAGGTCTAACCTTTAAAAATATACACTTTAGGATTACCCCACGGTTTTTATCCCCAAACAAAAAATATACACTTAAGGATTACCCCATGGTTTTTTTTTTAGCCCCAAACACAAAATATACACTTTTAGGTAATTTAGGTGAAGATAGCAAATGTAATTGTCAATGGAGGTCTAACCTTTAAAAATATACACTTTAGGATTACCCCACGGTGTTTTATCCCCAAACAAAAATAAATAACAGCAAGTGATGAGAGTAAATGTTAAAATTAATTAAACAGAAAAAAATATGTCTAACTTATGTCTAATGTTTTTGCCAACTTTCTACATTTTCCATTTATTGCATCCCGTAGCTGTTTTGGATAGGTGGTTGACGATGTTTCCATTGGATATACTATTTGTGCTTGTGTTATTATGGCTATAAAAATTGGATGACGTTTGAGTGCTTTCTTTGTAATATTTCCTTGTTTGCAAATCACCTCCCCCCATGATAATTAAAATGTGCCAGTTCCTCCTCGGCAAGCAATTTCGCAACTAATTTTAGAACAAAATCCTTTGGGTTGTCAACTTTGTCAAAGACATCAAGGAAATCAGATTTTGAGGACCAACAAAGTAATTTTTAACATCATATTTTGTGATTGATTTTCCATGTTTGTTGTATGATGGACATCATCAATGTATAGTCCTTTATCAATTTTAACAAATATCTGAGAATTTACAACTGTATTATATAATAAATATAAGTTGTCTTTGCTAATGCCAAAAACCGAATGAGTGTGATGTATCTATTTTGCCTACTCATCAAGAATGATCGACAGTTTAATTGTAGCAAAAGTCCGTCTGCACTTTGTCTGCGTCGTTAAAGATTTTTTTAAAAGTATTCGAGAAAGGGGCGTAATTAAGAAGGGTGTCATGTTTCTAAAGAAATTCCGGGCCTGTAATGAAAAATACAATGGATATTGGATCTGGAGTGGAGTCATGCCTTACGTCAAATTTATAAAATAAAAACAAGGGATCAGGAGGGTCTCCGGTGTAGAAAAAATATATATTATATTACTTTTGTGGAGGTAACAAAAATAGGATCGTAAATGGTAAAAAATAAAATGCCGTTTTTGTTCAAGTTTAAATAAATAGGTCAATTCTGGGTTTATAGCTGTAATTCTTATTGACATTTTTGTATTAAATATTTTCCTCGGTCGCCATGACAATCCCTGCATCTGTAAGAGAAACTAAATAAATACATTACATCTAGAAATGTATTTTGTATCTTTTAAAAGGAATGAACATTGATACGCCGCTACGAATTGGCTACAAGTGAGTTCCGTACATATTTGCTTTGTGAGCCGCAAACTGTTTAGAATGAAAGAAGGAAATGCGGCGGGCTGGCAACCCGCCGAGATCTTTTGTAATTCTTGCTCAACCTCGGGAATTAGGCAACACTATTGTTCCCATTGTTATACACTTCTGGGCCATGCGCCGCATAGCGCCGCACTCAGCCAGCCGGGGCACGCCGAGTCGAGGCCCTCAAAGGCGCGGCGCGCTGACTAAAGTACTTATGACGGCTTCCCTTATTGGAGTGCAATCTCTTGAATTTAAAGATAATTGTCTGGAAAAGTGTAAACATTACATTGTTCAAGAGTCACAGATTTATGTTCGCACCGCTCAAATGTTAAGTCCGAATTTTAAAAAGTCGTTTACGGGTAATTGGAACCGAAAAATGGAACCGGGTAATGACCGTTTCGGTCGGGTATCCGGATACCCAGCACAGCCCGAGCGTCTTTAATGTAATTCTGTAATGATTTTATTTCTCTTTTTTAGTTCCAGACAGAAAAAAGAATGCCATATCCAGATCTTTGTTTATAGTCCTGTAAAACAACCTATTTGTCTTCAACTGCCTCCATCCACCTCGGTCTTGGAATTGAAAGGATTGCTACAAGATCAACTTGGAATCCAGCCAGAGAAGCAACGTCTTTCCACAAGAAAGGGTTTTGAGGTATAGCATAATTCCAATTTCTACGGGCATTCTTGCACCAAGAATGTGAAGTAAAGGCTCATTCATACACAAACACAGTGAATTTGAAGGGAATTGTGACTGCAAAACTGAGATTCATACGATTTGATCTGCACAAGTTGCGCAAATCATCCTCCATGCTTCGCTTTTGTGTTCGTACAATGTTTGATTCAGTCCTAATACCACTTCCACTTTCATGTGTGGTACCTTTTTCCTTTTTTTCCCCTTTGACCTGGTGAGTGTCTCTCATCATCCCTCTAAAGTTTCTTAATCAATCCTCTCTAGTATTCTGTTCATTATTCAATACGTAATATGCACGTGCATTGGTACCGTTGTGTGTAACTTAACCTAAATTCCTTGATTTTAATGTTCTTGAGGCAGAAATTTATTTTTGTTAACCCTCCTATGCCCAGGCTGAAACTTGGCCCAGTCAGCACGCACCCACAGACAGTCACTTGAGTATTTTTGGTTGCATTGCCAATTGATAGGTCAAACCACAGAGTCACACAGAGCTGTGTATGTACTGTCGAGTGGTTTTGGTTTGACCTATCCTAGCCACATGTCCTTGCATATATTTGAGTGCACTGCACAAAGTCAATGGGTTGGGAGTTACATACAAATTTTGAGTGTCTTTGATTAGTTTTGGTTTGACCTCCTATCACAGCCACATGTGCTTGCATGTATTTGAGTGCACTGCACAAAGTCAATGGGTTGATGAGAGAGACATACAAATTTTGAGTGTCTTTGATTGTTAAACCTATAGGAGGGTTAATAAGATTTGGTCTTTACAACACATACATTAAATGCAAGTCCCAAGATTCCTTGCATAAACATTTAATGAAAATTGTGGTCAATACATTTCCAATGGGCTTCTGATGATTGTTAGATCCAGGGCTCCATTTCACAAAGCAATAAGATTCATCTTAAGATGAGTTGTTAGTATTACCATAGTGATTTGTATTGTGACATCACACTTTGCTAAGCAATTAAGATTGATACACAGTTAAGATCAATCTTAGCTCTTTGTGAAATCGGCCCCAGGACATGCAAAGTGGGCATGGTTTATGTTGGAATTATGACATACTCACTAACATGATAGCTTGCTTGCTGTCACTGCAAGTTTTTCTCCTCTGTAAGTTGATAATTTGTTTCTTTCTTGTCAATATATGCTTTGTCTCTCACATATACCTCGCTCAAGCTCCACTCTGCCAGTCATGCACATACCAATAATTGTTAACCCTCCTATACAGCCCAACATCTACCCTTGGGACCATCACACATGAATTGTCCAAAATCCCTACATGTAGGCCACTCAAATAGTGACAATACCCACGGTGGGAAACAGTAATAAACCAACAGGGCAATTTTTACATCCAAATTTTTAGGGCAAATGTTACAACATTTTTACATACTTTCTGACATGCAGCAAAGGATGTCACACACCAAAATGAGCATTTATTTTTGAGGAGTAAACATTGCTAAGGTACTAAATAAATCTGGAACCACCGAGCAGCAGAATGTGGGTTAGAAACCCGGCCGTGACACTTGTGTCCTTGAGCAAGACACTTAATCATAATTGCTTATAGGGGCAGAGGCAGTTTAACAACTGCCTTGTTCTGGACTAGTTACCCCTCCCAGTCCCAGTCCTATTCGCACCGTGAAGAGGCTGGTTATTAACTTGTCTTGTTTCGGTGCGAGGGGCTGGTTTTTTCAGTGTGGAGTCGTTATAACAACTCAATGACTGAGTAGCCCCACCTTGGAGTGGCCATTGGCCTTGTATGGGGCGATTTGCATTAAAAAAAAAAAAAATTTAAATAACAAAGTGCTCATATTGCAGACCTGGAGTTTCACAGAGACCACAGCCTCCGTTGCCCCTGGTCTAATTGGCCTTGGTGCCCCTTACAAATGTTCCCATGGACATTCTGGCATTCTAATGGAAAAGTGGCCTTGCCCCTATAAGAATTGTACTCTAAGGGAGGAAGGCCAAAGTCATGGTACAGCCAAGCCTTTGAGAAGCCTGGCCAGGCCTAGGCTACCTGGCCTCGTAATTGTCTTTTGTGAGTCCTAATCCTGTAACAATACAGGAGTGTCGTGGCCGAGCGGTCTAGCTTACTGGACTCAAGTTCTGGTGTTAGCAGCAGAATGTGGGTTCGAATCCCGGCTGTGACACTTGTGTCCTTGAGCAAGACACTTAACCATAATTGCTTCTCTCCACCCAGGGGTTAAATGGGTACCTGTGAGGGTAGAGTTGGTTGATTAGCCCTATATGCGCTGTAATGGCAGCATTGAGCTGTATACTCCCCAGGGAGCTGAGATGGTTTCAGGAATGATTTATGAGCCTTATGAGCAGGGATAATGATATAATTAATGCGCCTTGAGCACCACTTAGTTGGTGGATACGTGCGCTATATAAGTCCACACATTATTATTATTATTATTATTAACATAACCTGGGCTTCTGGAGGGCCTAGCCCAGGCAAGCAGAGCTTATTATATAGGCCAGTAGGCAGGGGAAAAGCCTGGGCCTGGCTGGGCTTCTCCTGGCTTGGCTCTACCGTGACTTTGGTCCTTCTCCCTAAAGAATCTACAAAAAGATCATCCAGATCAATGTATGTTTCTGTTTTCAACAGCTGTGTGACGCATTGTCGCTGAAGGATCAGAGCATTGAGCAAGATGCTAACTTGGAGTTAAGCCTAGTTCCTGGCCTGATGGGCGGTACTAGGAAACGGAAGCCAACAGGTAAGTTTCATGCGTCTAATGAAAGAAAATCATCCATTAACTTTGTAATCTGTAACAATATAATTTGCAGGACATACAAATGCTTTTTTTATTTTATTTTAGAAAGACAGTTATACTTTCTGTAACAACATAATTTGCCGGACATACACATGTTTTTTATTGATACAGGTAAGTGCATTATTACACAGAGACAACTTTAGCAAGAATAAAAAAAGCATTCGATGATTAAAATTTAAAGATGTATAACTATTTTATCAACATTATAGATTTCTTAATAATTTTTACAGGAGATTTTCCTCAAATTAAGTTGCGTACCATTTCTGGGTTTAATAATTGGTTAAAATTTGACAGAACTTCATTTTGCCTTCGATTCCGATTCACAAATCTGACTTTTTTTAAATCTGACAGAACATTTAAGCCACACAAATTGCAGTCTCTTATTTTTTTTGTTAACAAAATGAAGAAAACTTAGATAAAGGTTTTAGAAGTAACTTTTGCCGACAGCCTTTTACAGACTTGCTGCCTTTCCTGTATCACAAGTAGGTATTTGTGCCTGTTGTTCTCGGTTATTGGATTAGTTGCGAGTGTTGGGCACATGGATGTAATTTTGTGGGTATGCTACGAATCGTTTTTAATATGGAGGCGGGAAATTATTACAGTAAGTCCACATTTGTTGCGACTCTAATGAAACAAGAGAAACTTGTGTTCATATTGATTATTCAAAGATTTCCAATTTCGGATATCTGGTTCCTGAAATAACTGAAAACGCAGAGCCTTTATACTGGAGTACTAGTCTGTCTGTTTACCCCTTGTACTGTCACCCTGATATCGGATAAATCTATATCATGAGAGCTCAAGGTTGTGAATATTATCACCAATGTACAGAAACAAAGAGAAAAGGAAATAAAAAGGCTCGTTCTACAGAAGAACCGATAAGAGAGAACCGCTCCAAGGAGACCAAACATAGTTCCGAAGCCTCTACATCATCTGGAACAGGTATATGGCCTGTATTTAAAGGGACAATGTCGTCACGAACTTGATTTTGTTTGTGAACACTGTCAGCTAGTGTCATGATCGAATTGTTGGGCCATATTTCCTGAAACTCTTCAACCCTCCGAGCCACAATACACCACAATGCCACAAGCGGAATAAGGGGAGACTCCGGAAGGCACTTTGTATTACGCGCAGAATACACTGCGCGATCCGTTTTCTAACGATGTAATACACTACGCAATCCTTTTCTAACCGATTTCCAACAGTCTAAATTCATGAATGGAGGTCCCCTGGACCCTCCAGTAGGATGATTGATAGCTAGGGTTGTGAAGGTCAGCCAGCTGACCTTTCTTGGCAGAAAGGGGGGCCTACATGTAGATTTGTACACACGTGAACGGGGCTTAGATTTGTACACACGTGAACGGGGCTTAGATTTGTACACACGTGAACGGGGCTTAGATTTGTACACACGTGAACGGGGCTTAGATTTGTACACAAAACACTGGTTGGCTTTGTAATTAGATGAATCTAGGTCCCCAGGTCACATTCTACAGTAGGATTATTCATAGATTACATTGATAAGGCCAGCCAGGCTGGCTAGGCGGCGAAATTTCAAAGGATTAGATGTGTAAACAAGTCACTGGGCTTAGATTTGTGCACAAACGAATGGCATTAGATTTGCGCACGAGTCAATGGGCTCTGGCTGGGTGCCCAGCTTTCCCACGGTCGGGGGTGACCTTTGCTGATCTCGATGTTAAAGGTTACTATAGTATATCAAACTAGAAGGTTCCATTGAGGATATCAGGAAGTTTCAGTGTAATCGGCCCAACGGTGTTTGAGTAATTAAAAAAAGGAAAAAAGGTGCCTTCTGGAATCACCGATTCCTGGCTCTCAGGGTTAAAATGCAATTCCTAGGGATTAAAGCCAAAATTTCAAAAGCAGCGTGTATGCCACATATGCGCTCATGTTTGGAACACAACTTTCACACCTATCTGAAGACACAAAATATGAGATATTCAAGATGTTTGTGTCAAAAGGCCGTGAAAAGTTCACTATAAATAGTCTGGTGTGGAGATGACATTCTCACACACATTGTGCCCAAAGATTACTATCAAGGATGCTCCAAACCATGTACAGTGGATTCTCTCCTGTCAGATAACCTTATAGTTGATTTGTGTAATAGATTCCAGACTCCCACTTCAAAATGTCTTAATCAGAATATATTTTTCTTAATTATCGGACCATGAACAAACTATTCATGCAGTCAACAAACTGATTGTTATTGTTTTTGTCTTATGCATGCAAAGTATCCAGGTTCCTCCCAAAACAAAACCAAAAAAACAAAAAAACTTTTTAAAAAATCAATCATTCATTCATTCAATCAATCAATCAATCAATCAATTATAAAATTAAATAAAAAATACTCATAAAGTTTGTTGCTTTATAAATTTCTTTAAGCTACAAAATTATCCACAATTATTTTAAAGCATATTTAATGTGCAATTTGTTTTTTTGGAGGGGGGATCTGTGAAATGTGTGTCAGATTTATTTGCCTTGTTTTGAAAATGAAGGCAATTTTGCCTTTGCGCAATTCCAAGTTTGGAAATCAGATGCCCATTGTATGTAAAAACAAAATTCATTGTTTTTCAGTTGTGTAAAAAAAAAAGCAGCACTCTGTATCTTCTATCATTTTTTTTTTTTTTTTTTAAACTTTATAATGAATTTTTTTCCATCTTTACATCAAGATATCTCACCAAGTGCACTCAATATCAACCCATCTGGATCTGCAGGTAAATTTTAATAATAACTCTTTTACAATCTAAAAGGTTGCATATGTCTTAGAAGGGAATGTACAACATTGGTATTCTTACTTCACTCATCTTGTTTCTCACAGTAGTTGCATTATACCCAGACCTTACTCAGCACGAAGAAATAATTTCAGAAATTTGTTATATGTACGCTATATAAGAGAAAAATGCTGCTTACTCACGTTACATTTTCCAAACATGCATAAAATGTCACATTTTCTCTTATATCGCATACGTAACAAATTTCTTAAATTATTATTTTGTGCTGAGTAAGTTCTGGGTATAATGCAACTTCTGTGAAAAAACTAGTTAGTGAAATATATATTATGGCATTATGAGTGGGCTCAAATATGTAACATGAGTAACCATAGAATTGCCAATATAACTTAAATTATGCTGAGTAAAGTTAGTACAAGTATCACTATGAACAACTTCACCCTGAAAATGCCCTGAAAATCCGTTTTGCCGTGAAATAACAGTTCACCGTAATTTCACGGCGTCTCTTACTCTCAGATACTGACAATAATATTGACTGTGATTTCGCAGCAAATTCATGGTGCTCTCGAGAATTAATGAGCTGCCCCAAAACTGCCACGGGAAGTTCATGGTGTTTTCACAGCGTTTTCACTGAGAAGGAATCCCAAGAGTATTTCATGGCGTTTCGCGATGTTGTGTAATCGTGTAATTGCCGTGAACTATTTATTTCATGGTAAAATGGATTTTCAGGGCATTTTCCTGGTAAAGTTATTCATAGTGTATCAATCGTACTGACCATTCATTCCATCTGAAATGCTTTCATCTTATGTCAGGAATTTGAATTTGAAAAAGTTGTCATCCGGAAAATAAAACGTACTTGGTGTAAAATAAATTCTGAATTCTATGTTACATATACAGATTTGCAGTGATTTTATTGAGATTTTTAAATCATAATGTAACAAGCTTAATATAAAAAGATTAATCATAAGATACATTATCAGTTTTCGTACTAAAAGTTTGAAACACATGCAAGCGTAGAAATATCCATGTACCTGTGTTGTTTATTTTGTTGTTTATGTGGGACCGCATGCATGTGAAGCTTGCTAAAACTATAGTTTGAGAGGACATGATTAAAACTGAATGGGCTAATTTGGCTAATTTAAGAATACCAGGTATCAGCTTTTATGATTATTATCTCTTAGATTAATATCTTAATCCAATTCAGAAATTTCTGACATGTATTCATTTTGAACCCAGTTTCCGGGTCAGTCCGACCTCAAAATAGGTGTGATACCTGCAGACCCCTTTTTCTGGATCATCTGACCCATGAGTTTTTAGAGCTAGTCTTAAGAGGTTCATGGTTTTTTTTAGGTTCTGAAAATGATTCCTTGGGAGTAGAAGACCAGCCAACATCTGCTACAGCAACAAAACACCTTGATTTGGATGATAAGTTGTTACGCTCTCTAGCTGAAAACATCGGGAAAGATTGGAAGCGACTCGGGACCAAGTTGGGTTTCAAAGCACCAAAGATTGATGCATTCGAGAACAACAGCAAGGGCAACCTCGAGGAACAAGCTTTTCAAATGTTTGTTACTTGGAGAAATAATCAAGCAAACGTCAATGAAGCGGGAGACAAGTTGGTAGAAGCTCTGTGTACAATAGGCCGTGCTGGTTTGGCATCCCAATTATCAGGTAAAGCCCTTTTCACACGAGCACCGATAACGAACGTCCTTGGTTATGGGCGCCGGTTGTCTGTCACCTCGGTAGCTTCGATTTTATAACAACCTTTCACACAACTTCCAAACCACCAACGTCCCTCGTTTCAGAGCTTTTCTTATTATGCAATCCATATTTCGCTGGTACTGCATGCAGTGCCCATTCACTGAACTCTCTTGTACGAGTTACCAATGGTTTAAGTTTCCTCAAAAAATTATATCCGCGAAATCATTCACTGCTATACGTAAGTTTCTCGAGTTGTTTTCTGGAGAAAAATTTCCCCTAGTTTCCCAACAATTTTTACTCCTAATTTCATGACAATTTTCTCGTCGTTTCTCAACAATTATTACTATGGATATTGGCTCATCATGTACTCCGACAATCAATTCTCGGAGCTATTATGCTAACGTTAATGTTAATCTTCATCAACGAACAAGACGAAGACAAACTGGAAAGACGCACAAGTTGTTCACACATCCGGTATTGCAAGCTGCTGTAGTGACGCGTACTGCGTATGCGAAATGATACCGCCAAAGCAAGGGTCCCCTATTTGGGCGCACTAAGCGTTTCACACGACCTATCGTGGTGATTTTAACATCGTTGCGATTTTTTGGAGGAAGTCTCAATCTCTGTTATAAATAACGAGGGTCCGTGGTAATTATTTAACAAGGATAGATTTCACACGACTGGGATTTGCTATTTTTTAACATGATGCGATTTATCGCCAAGGTCCTTTGTTAAAACGGTCTGGTGTGAAACGGCCTTAAGACGACCAAATATTTAATTTGTTGCAGTTTTTGTACATGTTTATACATGTTTATACAGAGTAGTAGCTGGTGCTTCATATAATTGTGACGTGTTGTTTGAAATATATATCCTATAGTGTTAGGTCATGCTCTACGAAAGGAAAAACTGTATTTGCAAAATGTAATTTTTGATTGAACATTTATTTATTTATTTGCTTTTATGAAGAAGCCAAAATCACCTTAAAACACATTCAGTTTTGATTTGCTATTTTTATTATGCATGTTTGAAAATGTATGCAAAAATATGTAAAATATGTAAATCTTTAAGGATGATTCCGAATGCCCCTAATGTTGGAAACATTTTCTGAAATTTTGTGAAATTTTAGGTCAGTTTTTGAGATTTGTTTGATTTTGTTTCTGACAATAAAAACAATAATCAAGGCTATGATTATTGTCTTTTGAATCCGGATAAACAACCAACCTGTGAAAATTTCAGCTCTATGTGGAATCTACTGATAACTCATATGAGTCATGAAGAAAAAAAACATTCACAATTTAGAAAACACAAATTGCTATCTGGCAACTTTAAGAAAATGTGCATATTTTTAGTGTTTTCTTTGAAAGACGAGCACTTCATCCAGACAGAATAATTTGGGTACCTTTATCAACTTCACATCAAGTTAGCTTTTGGATAATAATTTGGTAATTTTATAATTACAGTGTTTTTTTGTTTGTTTTTTTACAGGAGGAAAGGGTACAACCATTCTGACAAATAGACAAAACATCCAAACCAAGGAGTATAGTGCGGCTGATACATGTGAAAAGCAATTAAGATCACAATACCAGACCACAGGTAGCTATGTAAAGATGAACCCATTGCTCAAAAAGATGCATATAACGAAGATCTATACAGAACTTGAGTTAGAAAGTCATGATGATGAAAATGAAACGCAGAAATTGGAATCTTATGAGGAAATTTTTGTCATAAAAACCACAGAGGGCCTTCTAATCAACCAGACCATTATGGAAGGAATGGCTGGTCTAGGGAAATCAACCCTTATCGGCAAAATTGCATATGATTGGGCGAATAACCACAGTGCAGCACTCAAGAAGTACAAACTTGTTTTTGTCTTGAAAATGCATGCACTGGAACAAACGTCAGATCTCATTGATGCAATATATAATCAACTCTTAGGAGAAGACACAGATATAGATAAATCTGATTTGAGATCATATATTCATGACAACCCAGAAAAGGTTCTTATTTTATTGGATGGTTTTGATGAGTTTATGACCACCACCCTAAGTGAGACCTCTTTCGGTTCTATCCTCAAAATTCTAAATCGAAAGATAAGTAGAGGATGTTGTGTTGTTGTAACGACCCGTCCCTCTCACTTCCACACTCTGGTGGGCGATTCACTGGTTCAAGAACCTTACAATCACGTGAAGGTTTTGGGATTCCGGGCAGGAGATATTGAGAAGTACGTGCAGAAGTTTTATTCTAAAGAACATGATAAGGCTCAGGAGCTTGTACAGAAGATTCAATCGTCAGATGCTTTGTCTGGGTTGGCAAAGAATCCATTGCTTCTCTTTTTAATGTGTTTGCTGTGGAAAGAAGACTCCACACTGCCTCGGACAATGACCCGTCTATACAGTAAGGCATTGAGATTTATTTTTGAAAGAAAAGAAAAAGAAAAGCAGACGCAAAAAGATGAAATATCAAGAGTGGTAACTGAAATTGGAAAGGTTGCTTTAGACGGTCTGCTGTCTCCAAAACAGTGTCTTTCCTTTCCGGAAAATAAGTTTGAGAAGAGTGTGCTTGATAAAGCCATACGAGCAGGTGTCCTCACTAGCCTGATGGTCTTAAAGGGGCTAGATACTCATAATAGTGTGCAGTTTTGCCACAAGACTTTCCAGGAATACTGTGCAGCTATGTACTGGAAAAGTTTGTTAGAAGAAGATGCTGTGGAATTTAAAAAGATTCTTGATCAAATATGTCAAATTGGCAAGAACAATCTGTCTGGTTTTGACTATCTTCTACGATTTTGTTGTGGGGACAACGAAGCTAGCACCAGTACAATCATGCAGATCTTGCAGAAGAGAATGCCAGATGATCACAGTTTGGCCCTGAACTGTTTCTTTGAGAGTCAGTCAGAGAAATTGCCTGCAGTGAATTTCGTAGCGTCAGTTGTCACCGATAAATTGTGCATTAAAGGTTACGACAATTGGAGCCTCAACGCATTCATGTACTTTCTGAAGCTTGTCTCAGACCAGACCAGAGGCACAGGAGATGCTCCCCTTGACAAAGTACAGAAAATTGCGATTCAGAGGTGCAATTTGCAGAGTTGTATGACAGAGTTATTGGGTCGCATGAGTAGAATGCCCAATCTTTCGGTTTTGAAGCTGAAACACATTAGTGGGTTAGGAGGGTCACGATTGTGGGCACCTCATTTGCAGCACATACATATTCACAAGCTATGCTTGCAGCAGTGCTCATTGACTGGTGAAGACGTTAAGCAACTCGCCTTGTCCACCGTTGTGGAACTAGATCTCTCTCACAATAAGGACTTGGGCGGCTCGAGTGAGTTGTGGTCCACTCGGTTGAGACAAATGCAAAAACTCCAAAAGCTGAACTTGAGCCATTGCGCATTGAAAAGTGACGACGTGATGCACATTGCAACTCTGGCCGACCTTGTCGAATTGAACCTTTCTCACAATGAGGCATTTGGTGGCTCGGCTAAATCATGGTCTCACCATGTAGCGAAGATGAAGAGCCTGAAGGAGCTGGACTTGAGTAAGTGCTCATTGCAAAAGAAAGATGTGAAGCCAGTAGTTTCGTCACTAAGCGGTATGACCAACTTAAAGAAATTGCGCCTTTCGCATAATGTTGAACTGAGCCGCTCTGCAAAATCATGGTCCAAGCATTTACACGACCTGAAACACCTTCAGGAGCTCTTCTTGGATGATTGTAATATAGCCACAAAAGATTTGAAATATATCGTCAAATATGTTGGCGATATGGACAATCTTGTGACCTGCTCAGTTAATAACAATATTCATCCTAATCTTATTTATCATTTGACTATTGAACAAACCAAGCTACAAATTAGTGGATGTTCATTAACTAACACAAATCTGGCACAAATTCTAGATTTCATCAGTAAGAAGACTAACTTCAACGAATTGAAGCTTTCAGAATTTGAAAAGCTCGGCCGAGCAGTTTCATGGTCGTCGCATTTGAAGCAGCTTAAGCATCTCAACCGTTTGGTATTGTACTGCTGCAAATTGAGTAGCACAGACATTGAAGACATTGCCACGGCACTGATGGAAATGCCCGACCTAGAGGAGTTGTATTTGACAGGTAACGACTTGCTAAAGGGTTGTGCAAAATCATGGTTCCCTCATCTACAGAGTCTGAGACCCCTTAAGATGCTGGCATTGGGTGATTGTAACCTAACCCGAGAGGATTTGAGCTATATTACTGAATCAGTCGGTTGTAAGGGAGAGGTTGATGAGGACTGCACCATTAAGTTCATGTGAACAGCGTTTGACTTTGTCCAGTGTCAATTCTGCCTCTAGCCAGTAACACAGCTTTTATGTACTCGGATCAGTGACACAAGAGGGCTCTCGGTTATAAGGGCAATGTGAGCATGAATGATGTGGTTGTTTGATTCATCTTGGAGATAACAGACTAAAACAGATTTGGACCTATGCCCCGCCCATCCTTAGCAACGCATCCTTAGCAATGCTGAGACTGTCGGTCTTGCCACCCGAATTGCACAAAGGCTTGACAAATGTACATGAAGCAACAGTTGTCATGGAAAGGCGTAACCCTGTTGGTCAAGCCATGCTGTTTTGATTGACGGGCCGATTAGTTAGTCTGTTGTGGTCAAGTTGATTGTGGTCAACATTTTAAATATCCTTATCAGGTGGACACTCGGAATTCTCCTTTGCAAGTGAAAAGTCCCATTGAATTTCCATTGTGGCTATACACGTGCATGTCATAGATTACGTCATGGGTTGGAATCCACTTCGGTGTGCATTTTTTCCTTGCGTCTGATCTAATGGGTCAGTCATTTTGGAAATGCTATCATGAAACCGCCCAGTGTTTTCAGTGTACCTCACCCCAGTTTTATATCAGAATGTTAAATAGTTTTGAAGTTGATAGACTTTTTTAATGACTTCTATCGAAGCTCAGGAGCATTTGCTGGTACAACTTCATTAAAACCTCAATAAAATTAAATATTCCTGTTAAACCCACAAAATACACAAATACTGTAAATCATGTCCAAAAGGAATACACTATCCTCAAGAGATACATGAAGGCCTTGGTCACACCCCACAAAATGCTCACATTAATCCATTTATGTGACCTTATCTTACACAATGACTCTGAAGTGGTCAAAGCTGCTTTTGTGTAACTGGCCTAAAACATGCCTTTTCACAATGAGAATCAATCAACAAAAATTCAATGAATTTCACCCTGTAAAAGTCTTAATTCACAAGATATTGACATGTGTTTGGTATTGATGACAATGTGCTTGTTTTACTGAGCTCAAAAAATCTAAAAGTGAAAAAAATAAATCCTTAAGACTCATTTTGTAGGATCCAGTCACATATGTCACTGCTGGAGACATTTATTATGAAAGGAACCAATTTTGATATGGCATCAACTTAATGACATTTGTTTTGTAAATAATTGTGAATTCTCAAAGACACGCCAGTCACTGGCCAGTTTAAAGTCAAAGTGTTTTTTCCAGTCATCTTGGACCTTACTTTTTTGTTGACTATAACCAAGCCATTGGGGTAGGTAACTGTGAACATCTACTAGTTCGAAAAAGAAGTATCTATTTGGTATAAAATTTGGTATAAAGTCGGACGTACTTGGCCATTTCCCACTCCAATTCTCTAAAAAGTTGCCCACCAGCCAGGCCAGCAATTTTGTAATTTTGCCTGCCCAATAGCAGCAGATTAATATACCACTGGGAGGTGGGTGAGGGTTATCTTCATAACATTAGATCCATTCGAAAGTATCTGTCTCGTGAATCTGCAGAGACCCTCGTACATGCATTTGTTACGAGTCGTTTAGATTATTGCAACAGTTTATTATATGGTCTGCCAAATTCTCAGTTGGCTAAAGTCCAAAGAGTCCAAAACGCTGCAGCTAGACTTATATTTAATATTCCGAGATTTAACAGAATTACGCCCGTTTTGCGTGAGCTACACTGGCTCCCAGTTAAGTTTAGAATACAATTTAAGATATTAGTTATTACATTTAAGGCTATTCATAATATCGCTCCAAATTATATATGCAAACTAGTAACTGTTAAGAAGAAGTCAAAATATAACCTTAGGGGTGATAATAACACCAAACTGGAACTCCCAAAGACTAAACTATTAAGTACTTTAGGAGATAGGGATTTTGCAGCTGCAGCCCCAAGTCTTTGGAACGTCTTACCATTAGAAATCGCAAAGGAGAACAATTTCTCAGTTTTTAAAAGAAAGCTGAAGACTTATCTTGTTAAACTCGCTTTTTAAGGATCAATGATCATTTTTAAGATAGTTTCTTATAATGTTTTTAACTTAGTCGTATTTTAATTTACATGTCAGTTTTTTTTAGCAGTATTTTAGTTTAATTAGATTTTTTTAGCAGTACTTTAACTTAATTAGATTTTTAAATATCATTAATTCTAGTAATTTAATTATATACGGTATATGCTAATTCTGTAATGCGCCCTTGATCATCCACATGGAAAGGAAGCAATATAAATTTCAATTATTATTATATTATTATTATTAAGCTCCAACCTTGTTAACAGTATCATGATATAATTATTTATAAATAATACTCACTGGCCAAAAGCATTGCAACATGCTCAAAATAGCACTTTACAGTAACAGGTGAGATGATCATTTAATCTGATTTCATCGATCGTGTATTACATAATTTCCGAGCAAAAACAGTAAAAAAGAACATTGACTTCAAAACACAGGCACTTTCAAGAAGTCTTAAGTAGTGTAAATAAAATAAAATAAATTATTGTAACACAGTTCTCCAAACTGAACTTTGGGGATGTTGCAATGCTTATGGCCAGTGAGTGTACAAAAAGTACTATACTGTACTGCCAATAAATTACCAGTGAAACTTTTTTTCATACATGTATTTAACCTGAAAGTTTAAAAATAAATAAAAGAAAACTGTAAAAAATAATGTACAAAATTTCTGGAAAGAATGATGTTAACATAGTCTTGTACATATGACTTCTCTCTATTATTAATGATGTGAATGTTATGAAGTGTGTATGCCACAAAGCACAAGTTCGCATCAGTGTCTAAAATGATGCTGACACTTGGGCGTTTTAGATATTTTCAGATAATTTGATTTTATTCAGATTAATAATAATTATACTTTGTATGAAGGGTTTGTACTTTCACATTTTAAATGCAGTTGTGCTAAAGATATATCGCTTGTCTTTTTTTGCTATATTTAAGGCAACTTCCTGAAGTTATTTATTTTATTTTTTTGCATCAGAACATTGCTATTTTACTTGAAGAATAACATGCTTTCAAATTTAATTTCTCAAAGTAATGATAAGAAGCATTGGTTTTACAGTAAATATGTCCCAAAATGGGTCTCATCATGAATTATTTATGCACTTATTTACTGTTAAATTAAGCCTCTGGATATTATTCTGTGACATATCTCATATTTATTTAAGGAAATCTTTTTATGTTCTGATAAAAACAAAACTTTCAGGAAATTGGGGCTAAAATATCTGGAAAAGATGGGTGATATATCTGTAACTTACTTCTTGTGGGTCAGCAGTGAATTTAGCCATATCAAACCTAGCTATGTGGGCACTGTTTGGGGGTTTGTCAACTTTCAAATGCTGCACTGGACAAAATCGAGTTATGTGACCAATTCCAGTGCAGTCTGGGCACGAAAGAAAAATAGCCCAGGTTGGATTGAGTAAAGGGACAGTATCATAATGATCAGAGCAGCTAGAATTTCAACAGGGCTTGGAATCAGTGTTCTAGTATAAGATAAACACAGTGACTGAAAATTACTGGCTCATTTGTTGTGAGAGGCAGACAAAGCATAAATTTGTTTCATTTTTTCACAGTACTATATATTTTGTAGATTTTGCCTAAATAAAAATTATTAATTGTAAGGTTACTTTTCTACTTTGTGTCTGTTGTATAGCATTTAACGGTGTATTTTTGTGTCTTGCTAGTTTTGATAGTGTTTAGCACCTTAAATGATGCATGGCATGATTAACGCACTTTACAAATTGTGTGTTATTATTATTGCCGTAATTTATGTGCCCCCAACTCCTTTACAGGATAAAGTTCGACCTCCAAATAGCATACTTCAAACAAAAAGTCTGAAACATCAATTTAAAAACTGCTTTAATTTCTGCACATCTGCAAGGCCCACATCCCATATATGTGCATTATCATGTATACATTACCATAGCATTATTAGACTCCGACAGAGAATGAGTTACGACTTATGTACACGAAAGCTGATTGAATGACACAGCAAGTGCATGCTTTTATTTTTCCACAAATAAGCTTCAGCTACAGACCAAATTTTAGGGTGCAAGCCAACAATTCCAATTTATTTATTTTTTAAATTAAAGTACCAGTGACCATGATACCGGAGACCCTCATGTTCGATACACTGATAAAAATATATGCTTCTGGGCAGTTAAAAAACAAAATGGGAAGTCTATTTTTGACGTAAAGTGAAGATGGAGTATGCCTTTTAAAGTTACAAAAAGTTCATGATAATCCTTGGCACATGAGGGCGCTGATTTGTAAGAACACAACAGAAACTCAGCGACACAGCAGCACTGAAAGTGTACAAAATCAAAACCCCCAAACCTTGCCCAAGAAAACAGTTGTTACCTCAAAGTTTACTGATTTCTAACAATTAAAATTGACATCACAAACAAGATAATTGAATTGTGAATAGACAATGAATTCAGTCCACTTTTGCACAAATCAAACCATGATGCTGTATCTGATCCCGTTGTGATTGCTCATAACTATTTTAATCCAATTAGCATATAGATTAAATTTATCAAAACACCTATAATTTGGCAATTATAAGAGGTACAAAAGTGATGTCAACATAAATACAACAAATAATGTGTTCAAGTTTAAAAACAAATCGTTTTTAGGCCGTTTAACCATTTGTTCTCATTAAAGGTCTAATTTGCCGGCACTTGATAGAATAACAATAAATGCAAAATAATAACAAATAATAATCTATGCAGTACAGAATGGGAAGATTTTTAAAGGGTTTTTTTTTTTTTTTACTCATCCAATAATAATAGGTCCAGACTGCCTGTAGCAAGCTAGCATTTCCGTTCATGTAGTTCTTCAAGGCATCTGCTTAGAGATGTATCACCTTGAAATTACCAGTAAAATAACGAGACTATAGCTAAAACCTGAACAAAACAAATACAACCAGAGAAACAGAGCAAAGCAAACAGCTAGAGATACCTGAGACAAATGACAAAAGTACAAAATACACAACAAAATTATTAAGCAGCAGCATTTCCCAGAGTCCGGCATTCTCCTGAGGACGATCAGAGCACACTGATCGAAACGTCGAATTGTACCATCCAGTTCTTTTCAGAACTAATTACTACTCAATTGAGAATTTCACATGGTGTCACCGCAATTAGTCTTACTAAATCCTCCTCACCATGCAAAGCTACAAGTTTTACCAACAACATTATTAACAATATAATGATAGAAGGGCAACTAGACGAGCAAAATGAACATGATGAAAATGCCTACGAGTAAGTAGAAGTATGATAATGAGTAAAAGGGAACTTGGTCAATCCGATGAAGGACAAAAACTTACAAAAATGTCAGATCAACAATATTATGCGGGTCAGGGACAACAAAAATAAACTACATTACTATTCCTCGGACGCATGTAATCCCACGCATAATTCAAAATTTCACATTCACAATAATTCACAAAATTAATCAAGATTTCAAAAGAAAATGTTTAATTATTCTACATTTAAAAATATAAATTAAACAGTTTAAAGTCGGTGTATACTTTTGATGAAAGGTCCGTAAGTGCATCCATCACTTGTAATCATCAAGATACAGGAACAAAACCTGTGAAGGTTTCAGCTGATTTCATTTGGTCATAAATGAGAAAACAGTGAAAATGCATACATATTTGTTTGTATTCATTCTCATATGGAATTTTTGCTCCTGAAGTCGAAAAACCACTTGAGAAATTATTTTACTATTTGTACTATGACAGCACCTCAAACAGAAAGTATTCAGTACCATCATTTGATACCGCCATCAACTTGACACCAAATTGTTTGCGAAACTGTGATCAATATTTTATTTGCATTAACCAGTACTGTATAATATAATCAGTTTAAAGCCGGTTTTGAAAACAATATTTCTTACAAGTTAACGTAACATAGGTCTATCAGTTTGCTCGTTGCAGAAAAAATATAAATAAAAAACATAGGCTACATTGCTACAAGCACTCACTATGAATTAGCAACAATTATAGTTGTTGCTAATCAAAAGGTAATTAACCTCATCCTTTCTTATAACCTTGTTTTACTTAATCATGTAATGTCCTTTACAATACAATACTTTTCATGAGTTTTCTCTTTTAGCGACCGTTAATCCACTCCTGATTAACATGTTTCTGGCAGACTTGTATTTGAGTACGTTTTCACACTGTAAGAAATATTGGGCAAACACGGTTGATGTTACCTAATACTGGTCAACATATCTTTATGGCGACTTGGGTTGGGTCCCTATCTCTACCATGCAAAATACGCTTAGGATGAAATTTCTTACCCGAGTTGTTAACTTGGATATGCATCGGTGGCCGAAACTTTTGTTAAATACAATGATTAGCTTAGATGACGTCAGTAACTTGCGTTACAATTTTTTAAGCCACACCCAGGAAGTTTTAGGCAAATGTGGCTTTTTTGATGTTATAGATAGTGCAAAGTTAGGGAAATTACCTCAGAATCCATACTGGATTAATTCTGTAAAGACTATTATTGTTGATATATCTGCAAATGATTGGAGGGACGAGGTATGCAGTAAAACGTCCCTTGCAGACTACATGACCATTAAAGATAATCCGGGCTTAGAGGCTTATCTTTTGGATAAAACCGATTTTCACGGCGCGTCTTTGAAATTTAAAATTCGCTCTAATACCCTTCCACTTGACCGCAAAATCAGTAGGTGGACACCGGATATTGATGGGACATGTACTCTGTGCAATAATGGAGATGAAGATGTGAAGCACTTTCTATTTATTTGTCATGCGCTCCATTCAATTAGATCCGATGAGTATACTAAGCTTCAAGATAACCTTTTCAGAAACGATTGTGTTGATGTTTGGGAACTATTTATTTCTGGTAATCTAGATATTAAATACAGTCTTACGCTTGGTAGCACACCTTTATCCTATGTAAATAATGCAGTAAATATAGGTTATATTTTTGACAAGTTCTGTAAATCTTTTATAAAGCGCGCTTGGAAGACAAGAAATGTATTGAAATCGAATAGTGACTAGTTATGTACTACAATCTACGATGCTGTGTTATTATTTGTATATTACAAGTAAATATCTATTTTATATTTTTGTTTCATCTCATATTTTATATGGGTATGAGTGTGCAAATGTCGCACATATGTAGGCCTGTGTAGGTCTAAGTATGTGTATGGTATGTTTTAAGTTTAGATCGCGGTTTCAACGCGGCTGGTTCGTGGTGTGCGGCGGGAGGCGGAATATATTCAAAACAAGTCACGCCAGAGTGATTTTGAATGGATTTCGCCGTTGTCGTATACGCGCGAGCTAGCCGTATAACGTCGCAATCTTATTATTAAAGTATTAAATTAGTGTGCTTGTAAGTGTTTGGGACTAAAATGCATTTTTTACGGGCCTGCATGTTTATGTTTACTTTTCTGCACTTACCTTGTAGGCTTGTTTGGGTTCTGAACATTTTTTTAGCTACGGCGATTTCTAGTGTTTTTCAAATGTTTAGAATTGGAACGTGTTTGCAGGGTGGGAGGAGTCGGTGGACCATGTAGGACCGTATGTTTTTCCCTTTCACATAATAATACTATTAATATTATAATATTGTTGGTATATATTGTTTTCAGTAGTTCTTTTTGATGTATTTCTGAACGCACCGCCGGGAAGGCGTGTGCCACTGTTTTAAAAGTGTATGTTCAAATAAATAAATAAATAAATATCAACAGGTTACACAGTTGGTTTACCATTGCCCAATGTTGGGAAAAAAATTGCCAAAATATGTGAACAGTTGTGGTAAATACTGACCAATTCTGGGAGAAATAACGTTACCCAACCCCATGTTGCCCAACGTTTTTACAGTGCATGAGTACCAGTATGAGTACAGAAAAATGTACTCGAGTGCAAATATTCGTACTCCAACTCTAAAGTTGTAGTTGAGTACGTTTCATGAGTACGAGTATACAACATTAATATTACCAGTCTACATTAATATAGGCCTACTAGAGTACCGGTACGAGTACTACCATGGTACTGCAACTGTGGTTTCTGATGTGCGAATGACCTACTGCTGGATAAATAATCCAAGTCAACCAAGGTGGTCATGATACTCTGTGAGTTGTTTCATGTCTGCAACACTCAGAGAGCACTGCTTTAACCTCAGCTTCTGACGGTGTTTGAAGTCCGGCAGCCATGAAGCCACTGAGCCACTCAATTTCATGTTGCCAGATAAATCCAATTCTTTCAAGTTGGATACAGCACTCAGTGATGCGGCCATTTGTTTCACGGCTAACCCTGTCAATGAGCACCCGCTCAAGATGAGCGTCTTGAGGTGAGTCAAATGTTTCAAATTCGGAGACCATGACGTAACCGAGTCACTCAGAGAGGAATTGCGAGACAGATCAAGTTCTTCCAATATCGACGCGACACCCAAAGACAACGCAACTTGTGTAACATCCTCGCCCATCAATTTGCAAGAACTCAAGCGCAGCTTCTTAAGGTGTCTCAAGTGTCTCAACCATTTGAATGCCGCGGAGTTTCCCAAAGCTTTATTCCCTGATAAATGCAGTTCTTCCAGGGTGCCCATGTCCATCAACGATACAGCAACATGTTCCATGTCCTTGTTTGTCAATTCGCAAGATCCCAGATGCAGCTTCTGAAGGTATTTCATGTTCTGCAAATATTGAGACCACAATGCTCCAAAGCCGCCAAGAGCCTTGTTCTCAGAAAGAACCAATTCAACGTGGGTGGGCTTACTGCCGAGTGCATCAGCAACGTACTTCACGTCGTCAATCATTAATGCGCATGACTTCAAACTAAGCTTCTCAAGATGTTCAAGTTGCTGCACAAATGACCACGCAGCCTCTGAGCTACCAAGTGTCTTATTACCAGAAAGACCCAATTCGACAACGGTAGAAGCAGTACAACAAGACAGAGAAATGTGAATTAGATCTTCATATGTCAACGAGCAATCGTTCAGGACCAACTTCTGAAGTTGTTTCAAATGTTGCAAATGAGAAGACCATGTTTTGGCACCACCACCCAAAGCTTCATTCCCACACATATGGAGATTAACCAGCGTTGGTGTGTCACTCAGTGAAGCAGCAATATGCTCAATGTCGTTGTTTTGCAGTGCACAACGATGTAATTTCAACTTCTCAAGGTGTGTCAAACTCTTCAAATGGGGGGACCACACATCTGCTGAGCCATTCACTTTGATATCTGAAAGTTTCAATTCAGCCAAGTCACTTCTTTTGCTCATTTTCCCTAGAATATCTGCCACATCTGTTCCTGTTAAAGGATGTCCACTCAGGTCCAGCCTTATGCCAGTGCTTGTTTTGTCCATATGAAGCACACAATCGTCACTAGAAGGCACATCTCCTTTACCCGAACAGCGCACAATATTATCCATACAACCGACCACTGCTGCAAGATGCTTTAAATCATCCCTCGTTAAGTTACAGTCGATCATGACAAGATTTTCAAGGTGTTTTAGGCACAGTAAATGTGGGGCCCAAATTGCTGCGCTGCCACTCAGTGAGTCATTCCCTGTAAGATCTAGTTCCACTAGGTTAATCAGTGACAAAACAATGTCCTTCATGGCTTGTCCTGCCAAATGGCACTCAGACAAGTTCACTCTCTGAAGTTGTTTCATTTTCAGCAAATGGCGAGACCATAGTATTACGGAACCACCCAAGCCTTCAGACAGATCGAGTTCAACCAGAGTGTCACTCATCATCAGTGAGACTGCAATGTGATCAACGTCTGTGCTTTGCAAAGAACAGCGATGTAACACCAACCGCTTCAGGTGATTCAAATGCTTCAGAAGTGGGGACCATAAAAACGGCTCTGTCTTCCGTGAAACCGGTGAAATCTCAAGCTCTACCAAGTCAGTCCTTTGAGTCATTGACTGTAATATATTAGCCATTGTTGTGCCAGACGATAGTCCCGTCAGTGTAAGCTTGATGCCAGTAATGGTTTGTTCAACGTGGAATTTGTATTTGTCGCTGCAATCAGGGTGCATACCAACGACATAAACTTCCAGAAGATTTCTCATACACCCAATTGATTCAGCAAGATGCTTGAAATCATCTCTACTGTGATTACAACCTTTCATCACTAGCTTCTGGAGGTTGTCCATACACCTTAAATGAGGGGACCACAGTGCTGCAGAACCACTCAACAGAATGTTATACGAAAGATCCAATTCCACCAATTTGGTCATTTTACTCATCAATGACACAACATTATCACCAGTCAGTGAGCACGCACTTAAATCCAACTTCTGAAGTTGTTCCAGTTGCTGCAAATGAGAAACCCATGGTATTGCCGACCCACCCAAATCTTGATTTCCAGACAGACTCAATTTAACCAGAGGCATCCTCGTATATTCAGCAATGTTCTTCACATCCTCACCAGTCAAACAACAGTCAATCAGGTTCAGCTCCTGAAGGTTTTTCATGTGCTGGAAATGAAATGCTAAGCCTGCACTTAACCTCTGCAAGTTACATTTTTCTATCACCAATTCCCATATTTTAGCCGAGTAGGGATGTTCTTTGTCCCTGGCCTGGTCAGAAATACGTTTCAGAAAGTACATGAAGGAGGCGAGACCGTCACTGTTGTAATCGGTGATGCATATTCTGTTGTGCATGAAGTCCACTGATGGCAAATTCTCGGATTGACTCTCAAAGTAGCAACTGAGGGACAGACTGTCATTCGTTGGACTCTTCTGCAAGATCTCTAAGATCTTATTTGTACATACCTCATTGTCACCACAACAAAAGCGTAAAAGAAATTCAAATCGGTGTTTCATTGTAATGGCGCTGCCAATTTGATCAAGAATCCTTTGAAATTCCACAGTGTCTTCCTCTAACAAGCTTTGCAAGTACATAGCTGCACAGTATTCCTGGAAAGTCTTGTGGCAAAACTGCACACTATTATGAGTATCTAGCCCCTTTAAGACCATCTGGCTAGTGAGGACACCTGCTCGTATGGCTTTATCAAGCACACCCTTCTCAAACTCTTTTTCTGGAAAGGAAATAAACTGTTTTGGAGACAGCAGACCCTCTAAAGCAATCTTTCCAATTTCAGTTACCACTCTTGATATTTCATCTTCTTGCGTCTGCTTTTCTTTCTTTTCTTTTCTTTCAAAGAAAAATCTCAATGCCTTACTGTATAGGCGGGACATTGTCTGAGGCAGTGTCGAGTCTTCTTTCCACATCAAACACATTAAAAAGAGAAGCATTGGACTCTTTGCCAACTCACACAATAAATCGGATGATCGAATCGTCTGTAAAAGCCTTCTAGCTTTATCATGTTCTTTAGAATAAAACTTGTGTACGTACTTCTCAATATCTCCTGCCTGGAATCCCAAAACCTTCACGTGATTGTAAGGTTGTTGAACCAGTGAATCGCCCACCAGAGTGTGGAAGTGAGAGGGGCGAGTCGTTACAACAACACAACATCCTCTACTTATCTTTCGATTTAGAATTTTGAGGATAGAACCGAAAGAGGTCTCACTTAGGCTGGTGGTCATAAACTCATCAAAACCATCCAATAGAATAAGAACCTTTTCTGGGTTGTCATGAATATATGATCTCAAATCAGATTTATCTATATCTGTATCTTCTTCTAAGAGTTGATTATATATTGCATCAATGAGATCTGACGTTTGTTCCAGTGCATGCATTTTCAAAACAAACACAAGTTTGTACTTCTTGAGTGCTGCACTGTGGTTATTCGCCCAATCATATGCAATTTTGCCGATAAGGGTTGATTTCCCGAAACCAGCCTTTGCTTCCATCATGGTCTGGTTGACTGGAATGTCCTCTCTGGTTTTTATGTCAAAAATATCCTCGTAAGATTTCAATTTCTGCGTTTCACTTTCATCATCATGACTTTCTAACTCGAGTTCTGTATATATATCCATTATATGCATCTTCTTGAGCAA
Source organism: Zoroaster sp. YZ-2022 (assembly GCA_029582265.1). NCBI lineage: Eukaryota > Metazoa > Echinodermata > Asteroidea > Forcipulatida > Zoroasteridae > Zoroaster > Zoroaster sp. YZ-2022. Next base: position 8,022,637 of record CM055820.1, read on the forward strand.
TGGGTTCATCTTTACATAGCTACCTGTGGTCTGGTATTGTGATCTTAATTTCTCTTCACACATATCTGCCGCACGATACTCTTTGGCTTGGATATTTTGTTGATTTGATGGACTATTTATTTCCAATCCTCCTGTAACAATTTAACAAAATAAATAAAAAATAATAATAAAATAACCATTTTGGGGGATTATCTGTATCCAATGGGTCTGTTGGGTCTTGTGTGGCTTCCATTTCATGTGTGGATTGGTTGTCTGGCGTAAAACATGTTTTCCGGGTGGTGGCAGTCATGAATGAGCGTGGTTCCGTTATCGAAGGATTGCCCAACTATTTGTTTATAGGTCTATTAGTTTAAACAATTAGGAAACAGGGAGCAGATTTTTTATTTTTGTGGACTTTTCTTATTTTATTTACTTACATTTAAATGTTTTTGTGAAATGAATGGTAATTTGTAATGGTAATTGTATATGAATTAACTATATTCTCTATATACACACTGTTTAATATCCAATACATACAACATATATCCAATGCATATCCGATACATACCCAATGCATACCCAATGCATACCCATTTTCCTCACAGTATTGGATTGACATACTCTGTTTTGATTTCAACAAGAGAATTAGGAATCTACACTATAGTACACTTAACCAAAAAAAATTGTTTGTAAAAGAGTTTGCAATATCATTATAATTTACCTGGAGGGTTGATATTGATTGTATTTCCAGAGCCGATAACTGTAATTGTAGTATTGTTAGAACCGCTTACATCAGTATATACCTGTGACAATGAAGTTCCTGGATTAAGCAGAAAGATAGGAAAACTGTATTTATTATAAATATATATGTAATAAACTGTACATTTATTACAGACGGTCACCCGTCTTTTTTTTTTGTCTTTTTTTTTTGTCTTTTTTTAATCTTCTTGGAATGTGACGTTTATGACAATGTGATCTCTGGCATGTGGACGACTATAGTACATTTTCCCGAGGCCAGCCGTCTTGCCTTTCGTATACACGCCATGGATATCAGGTATTCTAGGCCTTCAGCTAGGTGCATGTGCGGCAGTATGACATATCGTATTCTAAATGCATGTTCATGTGGCATATACGCATTGCTTGAAATGCACGCTTGACGTTCTTACTCTGCACTGGTGGGCATAAAAACGCTTCCAAAAATTGCATTGAAACTCAATCACTGATTAGTTCCTTTGGGAAATGTGAAGCAACCGAATGAAAAACAATTAGATGTGAACGGTACAAATTTATTTTACGTAAGTGATAGCACATCAGTATGGAATTCCATATCTGCCATTCTAAACGTCGCCCGTCGCCCTTCTAAACGTCGTGCGTCGCCCGTTGACCGTCGCCCGTCGCCCTTCTAAACGTCGCGCGTCGCCCGTCGCCCGTCGACCAAGGAATAGTTACCGTACCTTGTTGGTCTCTCTGATGATCAACAACCTGCTCAGAATTCCCCCTTCCCGGATACTCAGATGGTGCCGCCATCATCCGCTCTTGATTCATACTGCGTACTCTTATTTCATCCTTTTCTGCACAAACCAGCACTCCTTCATTAGTATCTGATAATAATAATTCAAAATCATAAATCATCATTATTAAATGATAAATGATAAAATATCCTTAAAAATTCAGTAATTTGGGATTTGGGAATAAAAAATTGTTGCTCATTGCATTGCATTGTATTGTCATTGGCGTGAACTGTAATTATGCTCTATTTGGCTTCGGATATTTCCGTGGAAGTTTGATACATTTCGTATAAAATGGGAACACATGTGCACCAAGCCCAGGTTGGAGTTTCACCTTCGTGTGCGGAGACGGAAGTCCATTATTTAGGCTAATGTGCACCCTATTAAGTGTGCCACCGGTCCACCCCTCCATCCCTTGTTTGGGGTAGTTGCCCACTCCCCATTTTGCCACCCTGAATTTCCCCCTATGAAACTTACTTGATAGTTTCCGTTTTTTAACACCATCCATTAACCCGGAACTAAGCTTATACACTAAGTTGGTTTCTTGCTCAATGCTGTGATCCTTCGGCAAAAGTCCGTCACAAGTCTGTTAATCTGAAAGATATACAAAAACAAATGAAATAACAGATGGAGCTTTAAATAAATTTGCCCCAGTGGTGGATCTAGATATGGTTGTCTGTGGGTGGTCCCCCCCCCTCGGGCCCCCGCCCGTCATTTTAATGTTTTTATTTTTAAAAAAACTAAATAAAAAGTTACCCACCAAAATGACTCGCCAGTGCATGATTCCTCCCAAACATTTTGGTTTTCCTCTCTGTTCACATCCCTATACTGTTTCTGTCCCAAAGGCCAATACTGTGAGGTAGTGATTTAATTTTGCCCTACATCGACGTGTGTATAGCACTGTATACTCAGGGGTTTTTTCAGAGAGTCTGTGGAAAAAACTTCACAAGCGACTCACGCGGGATTGGAACCCACGACCTCCTGCTTACTAGTGTAGACGTCTTAACATCTCGACAGCTTGCCGTGATGACGATTGGCTGGCTAGAATCCTATTATAGCAGCGGGTTTCCGCAATATTTATAGGTTTATGAAATTCTTGCGTCGGGTGATAAACAATTGATTTAATTTTGCCCAACACCGACGTGTGTATAGCACTGTACAGTGCGTATCAAAAAAAAGGTAATCCGAATTCAGGGGGTTAATATGCCAAGGTTATTTAGTTTGACAATTTACATGTAGTTTACCAAAGAAGAGGAACTCCTCAGCTTTCCATTGATACCTTTATTGACCCATTGCTGTCACACATGACCGAGTACATTGTTATTGAAAATGACAAATTCAAATCGCATTTTTGCAAGTTTGGCTAATCAGTGCAAGGCAGGATAATCAGTGAAAGTCAGTATGATAAACCAGATTTTCTTTAGGAATGACTGGACATTATTCAAGAAGAATCTCTTCTAACATTGCCCTTTTATGCACCCACACCTTCAACATGTCCACCTCCCCTTTCGACACAAAGCTGGCAGCGACGGAGCATGTCCTGCACTGCTCGTCTCACCATAGCCAGAACATTGCGTAAAGCATCCACTTCATTTCGAATACAGCCCTGCAATTCATCAAGATCACGGGGAGGAGTTGCAAACACCTTGTTCTTCAAATGTCCCCAAAGGAAATAATCACATGGTGTGAGGTCAGGTTATCTTGGTGGCCATTCCACCTCATGGTTGACGGCGATGACTCGTTCGCCAAAGACTTCCCTCAGACGATCTCGGACAGCGATAAGGCGATGTGCTGGGGCGCCGTCTTGGGCCCACCCTTAACTTGACTAATTTTCTTGCTAGCCCTCACCTTGAGTGGCCTTTTGGCCTTGTGATGGGCGACTTACATAAAAAAAAAAAAAAAACAGAGCTGCCTGATGACCCCACGAACCTGTCGCTCAAAGTGTTCCTGCAGCTGCGGTAAAACGTTATCATTGAGCATCTGCAGATACATGTTACCATTGACATTCCTTTGAAAGAAAAACGGTCCGATCAGCTGACCACTTCCACAAAGTCCTAACCAAACAGTCCACTTTTGTCGACTCATGTTAACCTCAAAATTGAATTCTGGGGGTGTCTTGCTGGTGCATATTCAAGAACATTATGTTTATTGACCTTGCCGTTCATGGAGAAAGCAGCTTCGTCGCCGATTACGAGATTCCGCAGAAAATTGACATCTCTCTCGGTACGGGCTATCAACCATCTGGCAAACGCCAGCCTTCTAGCAAAATCTCCTGGCGTAAGTTGATGTCGGATGTGAATCCGATATGGATGCTGGTGGAGGTCCAATCTCGTGATTCTGTTGAATGTCGCCGAAGGCAATCCCAGCCCATTTCGCCTTGTGCTGGTGTCCATAGGATGCTCCAAAAGTTGCTGCCTTACTGCTGAAATGTTCCCTTCTGATCGCCCTGTGCGCCTCCTGCCAGAATTCCCCTTGTTGCGGTTGAGGCTAGTGCCATACTCTTGATATTTTCTAACATTCGCCCAGATGGTTTTGGCTGCTGGGGGCTCCCGTTCTGGGAAACGTTCCCTGAAAGCATCGCGAGTTTGCTGAAATGTTGTAACCACGAAAGCTCGCTGTTCAGTCGTTAGTTGTACCATCTTTCCAACTACCTGTCCCTAAACCCAGGCCCTTCTTAAATACCCAACTTGAAGAAAAGGATGTCGTAACGGACGATTACCGCACCAGCTTAAAAATCTTAGATAATCAACTAGGTAGTCAAGTGATGCGTCCATTTCAGACTGCCTTGAACTGATTACCCAAACTTGCAAAAATGCGATTTGAATTTGCCATTTTCAATAACAATGTACTCGGTCATGTGTGACAGCAATGGGTCAATAAAGGTATCAATGGAAAGCTGAGGAGTTCCTCTTCTTTGGTAAACTACATGTAAATTGTCAAACTAAATAACCTTGGCATATCAACCCCCTGAATTCGGATTACCTTTTTTTTGATACGCACTGTATACTCAGTGCTTTCCGAGTGTCTGTGGAAAAACACTTCACAGGCGACTCGGGCGGGATTTGTATAGTGTTGAGGTAGGCCCTATGTAATTTCTTCCCTTTCGCTGCCTCACTCTAGAACTCCCTACCTGCATTTACACACCGTCTGTAATCTCGCTCAGTTCAAAATGAAATGTTAATAAATACCTACAGTGTCTGAAACTTGTGTTATTTATTTTGCTTATATAGCCCCACATTACTGAGTGAGTGGCCTTTTGGGTATTGTGACGAAAATAGTAACAAATAAAACAAACATAAAGAAATGGGAATAACCTTGCCTGTTTTCAGCCCTTCATAGAAAATACCCCGAGGCAAATGATTTGTTGAACAGTAGAGTAGGGAGCTTAGCAAAAGAATAGTTTTTATAGCACCATGGAACAAACACATTCCCAGCCTGGTGAGTTAGGCCTACCGAAAGGAATGTTGTTTAAGCAATATCGACAATTTCCTATTGCGTAAATGGGACAATGACAAAAGATCTCAAACATTCATCATCCCAAAAATAGTCAAATGGGTAATTCCACAAATGGTCGGACGACAATGAAGATTTCATGTCAAGATGACGGGATAGCAGTTCAACACTGCAGCCAAATTAAAATGATAGCAAATAAAGTGCTTTTCACAAAGAATTGTCCACATAATCTGCCCAGTCCCTGGAATGAACAAGCATAACGTCTTTTTAAAAAAACATTCACATAAAAATGTCGATAACTCTTTTTTTTTAAACTAATTTTGTCACACACATGCATGGTCTACTATTTGTTTCTGGAATAGTGCAATTCAAGTTCAATGACAATTCTCACACAGGTCAGTGTAGAATGACTCAAGAAATGTTGACATGCCTTCAGATGATTAATGTATAGAGATATAATTTGAGACATTTTCCAAAATGAAACCATTTTGTGTGTCATAGAGAAATATTTCAATTGATGTTTGATAACATTATTAACTTTAATCGGACTTGTGTTCTGATGGCCGAGTCGTCAGAATGTGGGTTCGAATCCTGGTCGCGAACGTGGTGCTTGTGTCCATGAGCAAGACACTGAACTATATAATTGCTTCTCTTCACCCAGGAGTATAAATGGGGACCTTTGAGGGCAGAGATCATTATTATTATTATTATTATTATTATTATTATTATTATTATTATTATTATTATTATTATTATTATTATTATTATTATTATTATTATTATTATTATTATTATTATTATTATTATTATTATTATTATTATTATTATTATTATTATTATTATTATTATTATTATTATTATTATTATTATTATTATTATTATTATTATTATTTACAAAAACGCGAGTTAGATTTTAAAAACTTTGAAAATGTATTTCTTTTGAGATAAAAGAGTACACAAATTTGTTTAGGCCTAGTTAATTTTACCTAAATGGTAGCACATCGGACACTATGGGAATAATTATGTCACACATGCGACCGATGATTCCCGTGGGGTGGTGCTTTGCAGTGGCAGGGTTAGCAGAGACGTCCACGCAAGAATAATGTTTGGGAGGAAACTGGTGTTTAAGTTGTTAATTAATAATTATTGGGTTTATTGGCTAAATAATACAAACAAATAGCACCCTCTGGGGTTATTTTAATGAGTCAAACAAATTGTTACCATGGCAAACCAACCAAAAGAAAAATATCTCATTCAAATCGTACCCTCTGTGGTTATTTTAATGAGACCAAAAAATATTTACCGCATAGTTTTATACATGAAACCCAACCAAAAGAAAAATATCTAAGTAAACCACTATTTAAAGAAAATACTTGGAGCATAGAATAACCTTTCCTACTTTCAGCCTGTCATGGAAAATGCCCTGTGAGGCAAAAGATTTGTTGTAGGGGCTTAGCAACAATATACTTGTTTTTCTTTGGCACCGGGAACAAACACATTCACAGTCTGGTGAGTCAAGGAATGTGGTTAATGCAATAACGACAAAAGGACTAGAACATTCATCATTTCAAAAATAGTCAACAAATGGGTAATTCCACATTCGGACACTGAACCCAGCCAGGACTAACATTTTGTATTGAAGATTGTTATGGTCAAGATGACAGGATAGTAAATCAACACTGCAGACATATTTTAATTATAAGATGATACGAATCTTACCCTTTGCTTTTGATAAGATTTATTAGCGCCCTCTATTTCACTCCTTTCACTGTTAAATATTTTTCTTATGATGCAATTTCTAGTACTCTAATTCCCAGGGTTTGTTTTACTGTCATGTACTGGAACCTCGATTGTCCGCTATGAATATACAATCCTTACATGGCGCTACTTTTGCTCAAGCACATCCAGCTCCAACTCAATGCATAATGCAGACAATAGCCATAAGAACCAGTAAAACTCGTCGAACAATAGACACAAGAGCCAAGTTAAAACCCTCAGACAGTAGCCACAAAAATCAGGTGGAAACGTTCAGACAAAAGCCACAATTAAGCCCAGTGAAAACTCTCAGACTATAAACATATGTTTTAGGGACTAGTGAGACACAGATGCCCATCCATATCATCTTGAATTTTTTTCCCTTAAAACCCTCAGACAATAGCCACGAGCCAGGTGAAAACTCACAGACAATGGTCGCAAGAACCAAGTTTAAAACTCTCAGACAGTAGCCAGAAGAGCCAAGTTAAAACTCCCAGACAATGGCCACCAGAACCAAGTTAAAACTCCCAGATAATGGCCACCAGAACCAAGTTTAAACTCTCAGATAATAGCCAGAAGAGCCAAGTTAAAACTCTCAGACAATGGCCACAAGAACCAAGTTAAACTTCCTAGACAATGGCCACCAGAACCAAGTTAAAACTCTCAGACAATAGTCACAAGAACCAAGTTAAAACTCTCAGACAATAGCCACAAGAACCAAGTTAAAACTCTCAGACAATAGTCACAAGAACCAAGTTAAAACCCTCAGACAATAGTCACAAGAACCAAGTTAAACCGCTCAGACAATAGTCACAAAAAGAACCAAGTTAAAACGCTCAGACAATAGCCACAGGAGCCAGGTGAAAAATTCTCAGACAATACACATATGTTTGTTTTTGGGGCTAGTGAGATACATGATTCCCATCAATATCGTGTTTAAACTTTCTTGATAAAACAGCCAGAGAGCCAATGGGGAAACTGGTATGCAAAAAATCAAGGTCTTTACCGCCCTAGGAAAAAAGTAATGACTAGATTAATTCCCCAATCAATAGAGGGCGCTTGATACGCCCACTAGTGTCGTCGCAACTATTTGTGTAGCGTAAAATGGAGACTCCTTCATCATGGATGTGTACATCCGACCGAAATTTATTGTATGGGAAAAATTGCCTCTTTGGTAGCGTCAACATTATTAAAGTCTGGTCCTCCGTATTTCTGTTGTTGTTAATTTCTTATCACTGTGAGGGACAATTGGTGATTTTTTTGAACGAAGTAGAAACTGAAATTGATAATTTGGCATCGAGAACATTGCGTTTGTACCAGGACAAATGCAGTGACGTTTTGGACTGTACGTCCGTGTTTAAAAAGTAAGTGAAGAATGACCGTCAATATTCAATGTAACAGTTACTACCCAAACATTTCTGTTCTAATTCTTTTTTTCTTCTTATTTGTATACTTATAAAATGCCGGTGACTCAATTCTTTTGACAATTTGACAATAAACAGAGTGACAGTTCACAGTGAGTGAGTTTCGTCGAAAGTAGTAGTAATCAGTGTTTACTGTTTAGCCCATACGATTACAATATAATTAATATAGCGTAACGTTATACAGGTCTCTATCCGTTTTTATAATTATTGGGTAGGCTACTTAAAGGAGAGGTCAAATATTGGTAATGTTGGTAAAACTGCTTTTACGTTCAAAGAATTTGCAAAGCAATAGGGTAGAATGTCGTATTTGGCCGCCACTATTTTTCATTAAATATAACCAATAATGTAATCTTACCTACCTGGTAAGGTGGAGAATATATGGATGATGATGGACATATAGGCTATACTTCAAATTATTCCAGGATATTTATTTCATGAAAAATCAGGCATTTTTGGTATACGATGACTTCCTCAGTCATGTCAGTCTGATCTTGTAAACTCCACAATTAGTGACCAACACAGTCATTGTACATGCGTAGTGGCAACTATAATAGGATCCTTCTATTTTCTGAAGGGGAGGATTTTTTTAGAAGGGAAATCAAGTCCGAAAACCATCATAAAAGTGGATTTTAAAGATAGTTTTCGCTTTCTGTACCACCAAAAATCGACAGAATGATTTTTTAACTGGTTAGTGGTTGCAAAAAAAAAGCCCTTAAAAAGTGGCGGCCGGATACGACATTCTTTCCAAGCAATATTTTTACTAGTAAAAATATTTGTTTGTGTATGCGATGCTAATTTTGAAAAGGAAATCTTGTAACAAATGTAAGTTTGGGAAATTCCTAAGTTTGTGTAGCAAATTGGTAATTTTGTGTCAAATTTTTCTGTGCGATACAAGGGAAATCATTCCATGTCTAATTTTAACCCTCCTACTTCTGGGACCTTTTTCATACAAGTTGATGCACCATTTGAAACCATTCGCTTATGTGGTTTTGAATGGTGAAATAACTGTACAGTATTGATTCCCCCAAATGGTTTTGAATGGTAGGTCAGCTAATACAAAACCTTGTTTGGATCTTTCCAAATGGTAGTACAGCTAATACAAAACCTTGTTTGGATACTTCTAAGTGGTGAATCAATGGACCCTCTATGCATTTGAATGGATTTGAATGGTAGTAAAGCTTGCTACCAAGGAAAGAATGTCGTATCCGGCCGCCACTTTTTAAGGGCTTTTTTGGATTTTTTTTGCAACCACTAACCAGTTAAAAAATCATTCTATCGATTTTTGGTGGTACAGAAAGCGAAAACTATCTTTAAAATCCACTTTTATGATGGTTTTCGGACTTGATTTCCCTTCTAAAAAAGTCCTCCCCTTCAGAAAATAGAAGGATCCTATTATAGTTGCCACTACGCATGTACAATGACTGTGTTGGAGTTTACAAGATCAGACTGACATGACTGAGGAAGTCATCGTACACCAAAAATGCCTGATTTTTCATGAAATAAATATCCTGGAATAATTTGAAGTATATGTCCAACATCATCCATATGTTCTCCACCTTACCAGGTAGGTAAGATTACATATTGGTTATATTTAATGAAAAATAGTGGCGGCCAGATACGACGTTCTACCCGCTACCAACACTGTTCAAATGGTATCACCGTGTGTGTACAAAACCAAGCAATGGGCATTTTGGTAAGTGGAAATTTTGAATGGTTTCAAATGGTCAAACAGTAGGAGGGTTAAAGTGACAGCACCTCAGATTGGGACCGTACTCAAGTTCCCTCAGCCTTATGTTCCCTCAGCCCTATGTTCCCTCAGCCCTATGTTCCCTCATCCCAAAATAGACCCTATGTTCCCTCAGCCCTATGTTCCCTCATCCCAAAATAGACCCTATGTTCCCTCAGCCCTATGTTCCCTCATCCCAAAATAGACCCTATGTTCCCTCAGCCCTATGTTCCCTCATCCCAAAATAGACCCTATGTTCCCTCAGCCCTATGTTCCCTCAGCCCTATGTTCATAGGGTTGAGGGAACATAGGGTTGAGGGAACATAGGGCCTAATTTGGATTTTAAAAAATTGTTAGGCATTGAGGGAACATAGGGCTGAGGGAACATAGGGCTGAGGGAACATAGGCATGACCCCCTCAGATTCAGACAAAATCATTTCTAAGGATGATTGACACTGGCCTGGAATTTCGTTTTGGTTGGGGCAAGGCCACTTTTCCTCAGTAAAGGATACTAATATATACTACTCAAAACAATTTAGGGAACACCGGAATAATCTCAGTTAACCCTAACCCTGCCAGACGCAGGTGGAAAAGTCTGGTGCACTTTGATGCATTCAGCTGTCAACACCAGCGCATAAGCAGCCAAGTCTGAGGCTATTGAGAGCTGGTCCCATTGAACAATGCCAGAGTTGTATCCTGCTGCGTTTGGTGACCACAGACTCTGAGGCAGTTTGGCCTTGAGATTTGTGACCAGATGGACCTTGCTGCACTGGGCAGCCAAGTCACTTTGACAAACGATGCAATCTGATGCGTCTGGCAGGGTTTCTAGCCAAAATACCCTGGAGGGTTAGGGTTAAAGCAAGATCACTTATTTCAGACAAACACGATGTTTCACAGAATTGATGAGAAAACAACTGCACAGTGAAACAGATGATAAAGGATGCATGTAGTGATTACACATTTCATGACATGACTACTGAAAGAGAGAGGGGGTTGCAAATGAAAATCCCGGTTCATGGAACATTTCAAACCTATTTGATGTTAAAAATCCGGTCTTCCCTAAATAGTTTTGAGTAGCATATGACATAAAACACAATAAAGGGGGCCACTTTCCTACCGTCACGTTAGCAGTTTTTCTAATGGTTGTAATTTTTTTTTAAATATCTGAAACCACCAAAAAAGACTTTCAACATTTGAACAGACATGCATGCTTATCCTAAAGATAATTTGAGTTGATTATTACTATTATTTTTTTAATTACCCAAAAATTTCCATCAACAAATGGACGGAAAAGTGAGGTAACTTTTTTCGTCCAATTTTTATGGAAATTTGAGGGTAAAAAAATAAATTTAAAAATTTAAAAATAAAATAAATCAACTCAAATTAGTTCTAGTATAAGCCTGCATGTCCATTCACATTTTGAAACACTTTTTGGTCGGTTTCAGGTACTTAAAAATAAATAACAACCATTGGTAAAACTGCTAACGTGACGGATGCAAAGTGGCCCCCTTTATTGTGTTTTATATCATATATGGAAACATTTTTAAAGGGCGCCAAGACCAGGGCAATGGAGGCCATGGACTCTGTGGCCTCCATGAAATTCTAGTCTAGTTGATACCATCATCAGCTGTACACCATGTACGTTTCACATTTCCAATTCAAGGATTTGGGTTATTTTTTTAAAATGCCAATCTTACCTTTAACATCCAGGAATAGCTTCGCTTGCAGTACCAGTGACATTCAACAGGAAGGAACATTGTGTTCATCTGATCAGGGTACCGCTTACTTAACCTCACAGCCTGGATGTTCACAGTGCACTAACAGGTAGTGTAACCATTAGTAGCCCGTGGTACGGGTGGGGAAGGAAGGGTTATGTATAAAAAAAAAAGTGCCATCAGTGCTCCAACTCGTCTCTTTAGCAAACACTGACGTGCACATCTTGGTTCATAAATACGCATATTTGTATATTAACCCTCCTACTATTGCTGCACTTTAGTGGGAAGTTGCTACAGAGGTCAATACCAGTTAGCTGCCTGTTTTTTTACTGTTGACCCAAATGTGCACACGGGGGCTGGTTTTTACTGTTATTTTTACCACCCTGAACAATACCAGACAATGCTTTTACCAGTCAAAAACGATCGACTCATTGTGACCTGTAAATGTACTTACTACACGTAAGGTTTGACAGTGTTTGACTTTTAAGTGCACTAGATATACCATGGCAAGTATATCAACATTTTGACTGATTTTGACCATTGTGGTACATGTAGTAGGATGGTTAAGCACATGCACAATAGCGTGCCTGAAAAACACTGTTTTGCGCACAGGAAACATATCTGGCATGCAACGTGTATTATAACATTTTCTGAATCATTTACATTTAAATCAAACAAATTCGGAGAGGATCAATGAACAGATTTCTGTAATACTCTATCGAAAGGTTTTTTAACACTTTATTTTTTTAGTTTAAGGGAAGAAAGTCAAAGGGTCTATGGTAAAATTTTACAAAATAATTTTGTTTTTCTTTGTTTCTTTGCATTTCGGGGGGAGGTGGGTCATTTCATTGTGAGTTCCTGTAACAACAACAACAAAAAACCACAATTTTCTGTTTTACAAAATAATTTCAAAAATACAAAAGCTGGTTGTATGTTATGATTATTAACCCTCCTACTACTACAAGGGTCAAAATCAGTCAAAATGTTGATATACTTGCCAAGATATATCTAGTGCACTTCAAAGTCAAACACTGTCGAACCTTACGTGTAGTAAGTACAGTTACAGGTCAAAATAAGTCGACTGTTTTTGACTGGTAAAAGCATTGTCTGGTATTGTTCAGGGTGGTCAAAATGACAGTCAAAAATGCCCCTGTGTGCACATTTGGGTCAACAGTCAAAACAGGCAGTTGACTGGTTTTGACCTCTACAGCAACTTCCCACTAAAGTACAGCTATAGTGGGAGGGTTAATTTTCAATTGAATAGCAATAAAACATCTGAAACTATTTAATATTTAACTTATTCACAATGTATTTTTACAGTCACAATCATGTTGACGCCTAAAATATTCGCAATGTATCATCTCTCCAATAAATTGTTGGCCCTTGTCATTTATTTTCCCCATTTTTCACATCTTCATACATTTACGATTCTTTTTGTGTCCCAAGACGGTTGAATGAGGCCATTTCGTTAGTTCGGACAGCCAGCAGCCGTTGTACATGTGAGGATGCACTCAGTGCGGACATCTGCTGGACAAAAGGTTAAAAATTGGATCTGTAAAGCTAGAGGCTGGGCCAAATTTCATTGATTTTCTAATTAATCAGAAAATTGTGCTTCACAACTATTTTTGCTAAGCAATGTAAAACAGGCTACCAGCCAAAATACACACATTTTGTATGGAAGTTCATGGGCGGATCCAGAACATTTTTTAGGGGGGGGGTGCTGAGAATCAAAAACAATTATTTTTCAGTACTACAAAAATTACAATGAAATAATCAAAGGGAGAGAAAAACAAAGCACACTGGGAATGGGAGTGCGTGCGTTCTCCCCTCCCCTCCCCTCCCCCCTCTCTCTCTCTCTCTCTTTTTTTTATTTTTTTTTATTTAAATTTTTTTTTTTTTTTTTAAACGATTTTAGGGGGGGCTACAGCCCCCTTAGCCCCCCCCCGGATCCGCCAATGAAGTTTAGTTGGTAACCTACCAAATCTCCTGAACATTTGTTTTCCTGTTTAACCCTCCTATGGTTTGACCTTTCAAAACCTTTCAAAATCTGCTTACGGGCCAAAATGGCTATCAATTATTATGAACCCTTTAAAACCCTCCAGAATTTGTTGCTACTGAACAACCACACCTTTCAATACCCTTTGAAAGGTATTGAAACATTTCAACACCAGTTTGGTCAGAGAGTTGTTACACCTTTCGAAACCTTTCATAGGTCCCTTTTGTCAGACAGTTTTCTCACCTTTCAAAACCCTTCAGTACAGCAAACTTGAAAGGTTTTGAAAGGTCTGACAATTCTATGGCAACTGCACTGTATATAGGAGGGTTAATAGCAGCTCAATGAAATTTGGCCCAAATCAGGGGTAACTGAAAGACTGTTTTTTCCTCCCTTACCTGTCCAACTTTAAGAAAGAATATCTGTAATCCAAGCAGTTAACAAAAAATGTTAACCTTTCTGACCTTTCTGATGTTATCAATACAATGAATGTCATTGTGTTAATTTTGTGGTCTTAACCAGTTCGCGTCGGGAATAAAAAAGTTTTTCTGGGCCCCTGTGGCGGGTTTCTTTTTCCCACACACACGTTAATGGAAGCTTCCACAGCGGGTGGCCGGCACTTCCGAGCGTGTCACCGTGCACGCATGGCTGAACCGAGCATGCATACAAATATTTCGGAGTTTCCTGTGGCGTGTTTAGACGCTCTCCGATATGCGGTGCAAAAAAAAATTTGCGTGTATACACGGCCTCCGACGCGAACTGGTTAAATTTACATAAAAATAAAGGTTTTTAATACTTTTCCCCTATTATTTTTGACTTTTTAACAGCGCTTGAAGAAGACTTAAAAAGCACAGCACTGCCTGGTCTACTTTGGCAACAGATTGCAACAACAAATGGATTTACAAGGTACTTGTACCTTCTGACTTTTGAAAAATACTTCTTTACTCAAAGTGAACAACATTGCTAAGTAAATATTTTCGCTAAGCATTATAAAACAGACTACCAGCCAAAATGCACACATTTTGGATGAAAGTTTAGCTGGTACCCAAAGAAATCCGCTAAGCAAATTTTTATGGTAAGCAATTTTCTCTGCTCAGCAGCTCTGTGAAATTGGCCCCCCCGATTATCAAATTAACCAATTATCTGTTCTCCCTGTACCCTTATCCACTTATGTGTAATCCTTCTTTTGTCCGGTCCCAGAACCAGAACCTGACTGTGCTTCTTGTATCCTCTTCGTTTGTGTTCCTTTCAAACCTGACTAACTTCTGCCCACTCTTGTGTTTAAGTTTGTGTGCATTTCTGTATATCGTCCATTTTGCCTTTGAGAAAGAACCTGCTAGGTTCGAAATGTAAGGCCATTAACCCTCCTACAATCAGTGCAATTTTTGAACAACCCATTCAGGCCACTCCAAGCCATTAGCTCTTGCCAGTGGCCTTCCTATGGTTACCCTTCTGTGCACTGTCACACCACTGAGATTGCAGCCCTGGTCTCCCATTGATACATTGCAGGCCATACTAATAAGTTCAAACATTTACAGTGGCCTTGGGTGGCACACAGTTGATTTTGTAAGATTACATGGAAAGGACAGCAGGCTTGTACATGTATGTACTGAAGGTTGCTCAAGAGCAGAATTTTGTGGATCAGAGTGGCCTCCATGTGTAGGACGGTTAACCCTAACTCCCTAGGCCCATTTGCTTACACATAACCTGAATCCTTCCTAACTCCCTATGCCCATTTGCTTACACATCACCTGAATCCTCCATAACTCCCTAGGCCCATTTGCTTACACATAACCTGAATCCTTCCTAACTCCCTAGGCCCACTTGCTTACACATAACCTGAATCCTCCAAAATCCTTCAGTAGTAAAGCAAGCACATGACATGTATGCATGCATGTGTTTCTAATCTGTGATACATGTACATGGCCAGGGACCCTCCCTGCATGCATGGAGCAATAAACAGTGTCCACTGACCCAAGCACTGACCTTACAATCACTACAACAAACATGGATGTACATGTACATGTAGTTAGGGTTAATTACTATTTTGAAATTGTGTAAACTCATAAAGTGTAAAGTTGGTATACATGTCAATCATTCTGAGAAGTTATTTCCTCTTAAGTGCTTTCATCTTTACTTGGCGAAATCAGGAAATATTATTTTTAAAATTTACAAAAAGCAAACATGTAACGGTTCTTTGTTGGTTTTCTGAAAAACATGAGCACCTGTTTCTTGAAAACTAGATGGTCGAAATGACTACATTTCCAAAAACTGATATTCTACCTTCCCTTTAAACAGAATTCTTGGTCTTTAAAAAAACTAAAATAATTGACTGTTATTTTGAAAGCTTGAAGTAAAGACGTCTGCTTTGTGAAAGCAGTTATGAATGTAAGGTTATGTACATGTACTTTGTATTTAATAAGTGCTCAAACACAAATAGTTGTGGGGTTTTTTCTTCTCCATTTTAAGCAATAGGAATCAGATACTCAGGAAAATTTTCCATTTCTGTATTAAAATTATTGTGATCAAGTGTTTAAATTTTCTGAACTGCTTAAAGTCTACACACCATCACGCAATTTGCGCTCCAGCAACATGTCACTCACAACATGTCACGGAACTGGGGAGATAGGTCTTTTTCTGTCGCCGCTCCGAGACTCTGGAATCATCTTCCAACTAAACTCAAATCTTGTCATAGTATAACCAGATTTAAGTCGATGCTTAAAACTCATCTTATGTCACAACTCTTCAAAGATGATGTATATTTGTAATTGCATTGTAGGTACATGTATCTCAGTACATCATTTTTCCCTGTGCTATCATTGTATATTGTTTGTATTCATGTTTTTTTCTTTGTTTCCGCGCTTTGAGCGCCCAGCAGGGTGGATATGTGCACGCTACAAATCTTTATTATTATTATTATTATTATTATTATTATTATTAACCCTCCTATGTACAGTGCAGTTGCCATAGAATTGTCAGACCTTTCAAAACCTTTCAAGTTTGCTGTACTGAAGGGTTTTGAAAGGTGAGAAAACTGACAAAAGGGACCTATGAAAGGTTTCGAAAGGTGTAACAACTCTCTGAACAAACTGGTGTTGAAATGTTTCAATACCTTTCAAAGGGTATTGAAAGGTGTGGTTGTTCAGTAGCAACAAATTCTGGAGGGTTTTAAAGGGTTCATAATTATTGATATCCATTTTGGCCCGTAAGCAGATTTTGAAAGGTTTTGAAACGTCAAACCATAGGAGGGTTAGTACATGTACTTTTGGAGAAAATGTCTGTAAATGGGCAATTCTCCGGTAACGGAATGACGTCCATTCATGACCCAGCCAACATTTGCCCATCACCTAGAAAATATGTTTTATACCAGACAACTAATCTGTGTCTGAAATTTGGACACAAATGAAAAAAATAAATAAATAACCTGCTGGGTCACTTTAGGGAGGTCAAAATTTCAGTAACGGAATTACGGCGAAGGACAAGCAGTTTTCAGGTCTTGCATAAATTAATAAATTTCTGTGAAGTTTAGTGATTTCCAAAAGTGGTGTTATTTGTAGTATATAGACTTTAGTAGGGTTAACCCTGACTCCCTAGACAACAAAGGCTGTTGGAGGATTTTGAAGGATTTTTATTGTTCACTAACAATGCTTAGGGAGTTAGGGTTAATGTGTTAACTAGGGTTAACTACAATGCAAAATAAAATTTGAAATATTATTCCTTTATTGAAAAAAAATGACTTTCAATCATGGTAATTGAATTACGTCAGGACGGTAACGGAATTACGTATTGTATTTGTACAGATCTAAAAATAGTGCTAAATGCAAGGCAAAAACTATTAAAAAACAGTATTTTACTCGTGGCCGAGCGGTCTAGCTTACCGGATTCAAGTTCTGGTGTTAGCAACATAATGTGGGTTCGAATCATGGCCGTGACACTTGTGTCCTTGAGCAAGACACTTAATCATAATTGCTTCTCTCCACCCAGGGGTTAAATGGGTACCTGTGAAGGCAGAGTTGGTTTGCTCTATATGCGCTAGAAATGGCAGCAATTGAGCTGTATACTCCCCAGGGAGCTGAGATGGTTTCAGGAATGATTTATGAGCCTTATGAGCCTTATGAGCAGGGATAATAATATATAATGCGCCTTGAGCACCACTTAGTTGGTGGATACGTGCGCTATATAAATCCACACATTATTATTATTATTATTATTTAGGCATATCCATTTTGTGTTTTTTTATGATTGCAACAATGTTCTCACAACTACATATCCTGAACATACATAATCCAATTAAATCATGCCAACTTAACAATTTCCAACCAAATTAATGAGCGTTTACTACAAGTACTGCCTATAAACGATGTACAAATACATGTACAATAGCATACTTTTGCATTTAAACTAAACATTGTGTCATATTTTTTAGGAAACAGTGTTTTTTAAAGTTTTTTTATTGAAAAATATTTATTAATTAACATTAAATAAACAGAAGATGTCAAAAGTCACAGTAAAAGTCATTGTAACAGTAATAAAAACTTGAATATAAGTGTAGTGCAAATCTGTAACCATGGTTACCGTAATTCCGTTACCGTATATTAAAGTGAATTTTGTTTAAATAAAACTTGTAGGGAGGTATATTTAGAAAATCAGTGTTGGGATTTTTATTTTCTTTGCCCGAAAAATTACTTTTGTGCATTATTTTGGTAACAGAATTACGTGTGATTTCCTCATGTTTTATTTTTAAATTTTTGGAGAACACGAAAAATAATTGTAATTTTTTTACATACAAAAGTAATCTTTGGTACAATGGCTATCTAGACACACAAACAATTATTTTCCCACAAGGCCTCCACTAATCAAATTGTTAACGAAAATTCCACATTTACTACTTACTGCTTACTTACTACACAAAAATCCATATTTCTCCCAGAAAACACAGGTTTTTAAAATTTTAACCACTTGGATTGGATTCCCCGTGAAATTCTGGTCTAGAATCAATATCAAATATTCCTCTATTGCTAATGTAAAATTTTGAAAAAATTTTCTCTCCCATGGAGAATTGCCCAAATGCATCCATACTTTGTAATAATCAAGGGATATGTATAAAAACCAGCCTGTGAAAGTTTCAGCTTTTTATAGTGAAAATGCATCCAAATTATTCATTCTAATGTTGAATTGTGGTCCTCAGATTACAGCAATGAATTTTGTTGTGATTACCAATAGTGTATACTGGCTTTAAATCCGGAAACATGTTTTTTTTTAGCAAAATAAATAATTTCAGTATTTATTTTGTTTTATTAGGCTTTATCCGGGGGCCGCCCAGGAGAACTGCTTCAGCTATGACCCAAGGCTACGTGCGTGGTTCGTTGCGGCCTCCACCGGACCAAAAGATGTTGTCATTCTCATTGATTCTAGTGCATCAATGAGTCTGGTACCCAAGAGTAGCACTACAAACATGTCCCTCATGCAGATGGCTATCAAAGCAGTCACTCATGTACTGAGTACACTCACTTTTATGGGTTAGTTTTGGATAATGGATAATTTGGATTTGGTTTGCATGGTTGTTTAATAGCTTTAACCCCTTGCGTACGTTATTATTTTTACCGAGAGTGAAGGTGGTTGCGGCCAACCATGGAACGTCTGTGGGGCCATGGAGCACTGGGTCAAACCCGGCTGTGGACATGTGCACAACTCCGCTGTTCAGCCAAGCATATAGACTGAACAATAAGCGGGCAAGCTAAACCAGGCATACCCTATTCATCGTACCTGAAGTCCCCACATAGCGTAATTGAAAGGCCGGTGTTCAGAAAGCTCATGAAAAGGCTGTATTCAGAATGCTCTCGAAAGCCCAATCTGTTATATAACATTCCATTTCAAGAACAATATGGTCCACCAAACTATCAGCCTTCTTGAAGATTTCAATTCAAGGTGAATTCTCAGTAAATACAGCTGGAAAATCAATGAATTCACCGGCCGCGGCTATAGCCGTCAACCGTACGCAAGGGGTTAAGTAAAGACTGGTTGTTGTTGTTGTTAAACAATATAAAATAGAAAGTTAAGACTAAGGAATAATAAAAGCAAGCATGATATTCTTCCTACTTTTGTAGGAAATCCTACCTTTTGATTTTGAAAATCCTACCATGAAACCGAGTTCCGACTAACTTTCCTTGTAAACTTTCCTTGTGTATCATTTTATTGTAAATACCAAGAAAAAACCCAGTTTCCTTGCTATACATGGCTATAGAGGTAAACCGCTATAGGCTAGTATATGCCTTATGATAATGGCAAATATTTTTTCCTACCTTTTTATTTACTCACAATATCATCCCTGTAAAAGGTAGACAATAACCAGATGATTGAAGACAACCATTGAACAACTATTCTAAGATGGGTGACACCATGTGAAAAAATTCTCTGTTGAGTAATTATTAGTTCTGAAAAGAATTTATGGTTTTTAACAGTATGCTCTGACGGTCTTCAGGCTTTAATTGTAAAATATATTTAAGATAACATTTGCATTTTGGTGCAATCTTTATCACAGATTATGTGGCAATCGCTAAGTTCTCAACAGAGGCTGAACAAGTAGCAGTCAATGATGTGTACACCTTGATACAAGCGACACGGGACAATATTACTGCTCTCACAGTAAGTCACACACAAATTCTGGAAAATGATGGAGACTTCAGAGTGAAAGTTTGCCCGTCTTGGGATATAATCATAACTGACAATTTTCAACGTTTGATCTGAAAGACCCAGTACGCTTTTGGTATGAAGGTCATTATGTCAATAGCATGGATTGGTAATAACATCACAGACGCTGTATCTGCACGTAGCTGCCATTACAATATGCAGACAAGTTTTCACAAATTGGTTTCGGACAAATTTACTTTATGAGAATTTGGCTAATAGCGATCAATATTATGCATACTTGAAGACAGCTTCATAGACCTTTAAGTTTCTGACATTACTATCCAAGTCATTTAAACTATTGTACTTTTGCTTGAAAATACCTGTCCTCGTGCCTGAACATTTAACCCTCCTACACATTGAAGCCACTCGCAACCACTAAATTCTGTTCTTGAGCAACCTTCAGTACATACATGTACAAGCCTGCTGTCCTTTCCAAGTAATCTTACAAAACCAACTGTGTGCCACCCAATCAAGGACACTGTAAATGTTTGAACATATTAGTATGGCCTGCAATGTATCGATGGGAGACCACTTTACCCTGCAATCTCAGTGGTGTGACAGTACACAGAAGGGTAACCATATAGGAGGCCACTGGCAACAGCTAATGGCTTGGAGTGGCCTGAATGGGTTGTTTCAAAAATTGCACTGATTGTAGGAGGGTTAATTTGAGATAGCAGTTCATTCCTAAGCTTGAGGATGCAATACTAAATGATTTATCAAATACTGAATTCTAAATTCAGAGGAAAGAGTACATTCAGAACCAAAACTAAGGGCTTACTGATATATTTTATAAAGGGAATAAAAAGTTTGTCAAGTGGTTTCCCGCAGGATAAAGACCAAGGGGTCGTGTCCACGGGCGCTCGGTGAGGTCCTTATTAGACAATGGCCAAAACCCTGATTTTTTTGTTTATCTTGCGGAATTAAGGACCAAGTGTCAAACTTCCCATTCCTAAATGCCCATCTTGATTTTTGTCATTTGCATATGACGTCGCAAACAGAAGGTCGCCCTCTATCAGAGGCTAGAGAAGTCATTGGTTCATGTATGCGCGATGTGCGTGCGTATACGCACAGCGCGCATATATGAACCAATGAGTGACCTTCTCTGGCCTCTCATAGAGGGCGATGTTCAGTTTGTGACATCATATGCATAAGGTCTATTGAAAAAGCCTGAAAGAAACTGACAAATCCACATTTGAGACGGATGAAATCCAAGATTTGTAGCCTAACCAATGAGTCCGCAAGACACGCATACAATCTTGCGCACCTAATATATAATGGGGCAGTTGACGCACATACTTGCTGCTCGGTTATTATCGCCGATAATACACCCGCACAAGATCACGTTTCGTCAAATCAGATTGGATTGTCTTGGGCATTTATGAATATTATGTAATGTGCGTTCAATATGCTATGTCCAGTTTTTTTTTTTTAAAGGTGTTTTTTTGAATATTTTTTCTGTTTCACAGGGCGAAGTAAATACCATCCAGCCCAGTGGTCACACCAATTTTGAACAGGCCTTCAGGCTAGCCTTCCGTTTGCTTGACCGGTCATCCAGCATTGGCCGTACTACTGGCTGCAGCAAGGCCATCTTGTTCATGACCGATGGGTCGCCAACAAGAGGGGAGAGTGACCCAGCCCAGCTGGCGCAAATTGTTGACAATCTTAATACAAGGTTAGTTATTTCTCTGCACAAGGTATCCCAAAAAAATATCCCTTTATTTCAAAATTATCCACAATTATTTTGCTATAATTAGTTACTTTCCTATTTTTCATTTTATGAAACATTTTTGTAGGTTCTGGAAAATTTTCATTGGGTTTCGTTGGCAGGTTTTGAAAAAAAAGGCAATTTAGTAACACGTGCTATTTGCGCTATTCCAAGATTAGAATACTTATGACATGCTATGCGTATTATTCGCAATGTGTGCAGTGATTGTCTGTTTCATGGTCAAACTTGGAACAGTGCAACAGAACACTGACATAATACATGATAATGAAATGGTGTGTCTGAGAAAAGAGGCATGTGGTTTGCATTTCATTATGCTCTAATCTTGAATACTTCAAACGGCACCGTTTTCAAAACCAGTCAACCGAATCC
This sequence comes from Zoroaster sp. YZ-2022, assembly GCA_029582265.1. NCBI lineage: Eukaryota > Metazoa > Echinodermata > Asteroidea > Forcipulatida > Zoroasteridae > Zoroaster > Zoroaster sp. YZ-2022. Next base: position 8,044,975 of record CM055820.1, read on the forward strand.
AATGATGGACAGACAAATGGGATTCAATTTTTGGAAACAAAGTTTTGATGTAACCCAAGACATCATCACATGTGTACAAAAGAACCCCAAAGGTCATCCTATGCTGGGCACAAGATGTACACTAGTCTACGACAAGAAACCATCAAATCTGATATTTTGAGATGTCGGCAAAAATTCTTAATTTTATTTTATTTTAGCACTGACAATTACAAATCTCAATCATCTGAAATTAAACAAAAAATTCTTGATGTTATGTGGAGAAGTAAAAAATGTACAAAGTCTGCATACAAATACATGCATATTTGCCCGATGGGAAATCTTGGTACTCACGCAAAAAAAAGTCACGTGGTCTTTAAGCGTAGGATATAGTGAAATATCATTTGGTTAAAATAAAAATAATACATGTAGGAAGTGTATTTTAGACACCCTGTGCTGATCAAGAAAGTAAATCTAAGAATTTGTGTGTATCCTGTCATATCTGCAGGCCAGACGGAACTAAGATCGCCAGTATCTTCACCTACTCAATCAGCGACATTGCAGAGACGGAAATCTCAAAGCACATAGCATGCAGGTTTGTACATTTTAAAAAAAAAAGTCATTTGTTTAAATCCCCCGATTAACAGGTGTACATGGATGGGTAAGTACAAAAATATGGTACTGAGGTCTTTACTCTACAACATGTATAAGTTGGAGATGGCTTCATGGTTTTATAAAAAATTTAAAAAAATTGTTTATTGCCTTGAATCCTTTTTGTCTCATTTCCAGCCCTTTTTCATTTCAATTTGTTTATGTATTTCATTTAGAAATAATCAAATTGGAAGAAAAGCTAAATTTGAGGTCCACAATGTCATTCTTGGTAAATTTTCTGGATCTGGTCACCGAGTTTTGTCCCCAATATTGGCTACTGCGATCCTTAAGCATTCGTTGGTCAGTAAATAGCAAATTACTCTTCGTACATTTGAGTTGCATCTCCGTACAAGTTCACATTCTTTTACATCGTTCTGTATTGTTCCAGTGCCAACGGCATATGGTCGCAGGTCGAGACGGGCACCGCGGCCAGCCTTCAGGAGCAGATCAGCCAGTACTATGAGTACTACAGTACCCTCCATAAGGGTCCCAGTGAAATCGCATGGACAGAGCCCTACCTGGATGCATTCGGGGCTGACATGGTCGTGACGGCCGCTAAGGCTGTGTACGACAGCTCTAATACGAGTCGAAGCAAGCTGGTGGCTGTGGTGTCTATAGATATCTCCTATGAGTACATACAGAAGGTAATTTTCACTGTCCATTATTAAGGAAGCTGTTGAACAACCTACAGCCTACGGGGCCCGGGCCCATAAAGTGTGGGTGAACGGCACGCCTAGTCAGGTGGTAGGGCTCTGGTAGGGTAGTTTTTAGGTTTCCTGGACACCATGACCACCAATCACATGATAACCAAGTTTTTACGTTGTTGTTACTTATGATCCATTTTTATTTTTGTCTTATTGCAACTTATTTGCTATGGACCACTCTTCATCTTTATTGATGTTTTCACCAGGTCCCTGAATTCAAGTTTAAAAAAAAAAAAAAAAAAAAAAGACGTAACACTCCAGTCGGGTTCACGCACTGCTTCTCTTTACAGTTTATTATAAATATATATTATATTGGAGTCTTATGTAGTACGAAATCTGTCACTACAGTATGTGATATTTGATGCACTTTAAATTGTAGCTCCTGGTCATTGGGCCAATATCAATCCTTAAATTTGTTCAGCTCTCTGTGCTGCCGTATTCAGCGCTATAGTGGCTGTCCAACACTAGGAGTGTAACAATACCACTTTTTTACGATACTAAAAATGCTATAAAAAAAAAAAAGTGTCGGTAATGTTGTGAATGTTGTACAGAGACATAGACGCAATAAAAACAACACATGTTATGTTATTCCCCCTTCCCCTGTAAAAAAAAAAAGGCTATGGCCTTCTTTGGAAGAATTTTATAATCATGAACAAAATGTTTAGATTTTTGTCAGCATTTTTTAAGACGGCGCTCAGACATTTGTCAGGGAAAACTTCACTGATTTTTGTGGTCTAAATGTCGGGTATGAAATGCTAATATTTGTAAACAAAAATTGGTTTGGATAAAATTCATGATTTTTTTATGTTCTCATGAAATTTTGTGGGAACCCAAAAAATCATTAGTATCGCGATACGTGGTTTTGTATCATGATGCGCATCGCAGCATTTTTGTATCGCGATAATCGATGCATCGGTGAATCATTGCACCCCTATCAAACACAAAATACATCTCTACCCTCACAGGTATCCATTTTTTTACTCCTGGAAGGAGTAGAAATAGGTACTCGTGAGGGTAGAAGTTGGTATTAAGCCTCCGAAGCTACGGGTCGTATACTCCCCAAGGAGCTGAGAAAGACTATTATATGAATGATTTTGGCCACACAACCAGGGGTAACAATGTAAAACGCATTGAGACATTATGTAGTGGTATGATTTGTCCGGATATTAAGATTTTCATAAATCGCATGATCCTCCGGAGATTTAAGCAATAAAGGAAAGCAAAGCAAATGCTCAGAACTATAGATTTCACCCCCAGCGCTGTTCACAACAGCGGCCCCAATACCCCTAGCAAAATTTACGTGGATTTTTCAAAACTGCCCAATCACCCCCCTGATTATGTGAAATCTACTCTACAAGAATGAAATATTATTTCTATCATTTACATTCCTCCCTCCAGCATATCCTGAAATATTTTCCCTTTTCTTTCACACTCAACAGTTAGAGAGTAACAAAGCAGAGGTGAGAGCGGAATTGGAGAGACGTCAAGACTTCTGCCCTGATATCGCCATCTACTCGCAGTGCGAGTTGGAGGTGCTGCGACAGAAAGTCTACGCTGATGGCGCCGTCAGCCACGAAAGCAATCCCCAAAAAATCTGTGATCAAAGTATTGTGAGTAGCTGCATGGTGTTTTGAATTATTGCTCACATATATGTACTTGGAGTACAGTGCTGAAGCAACTACACCAAACTGCTGGATGAATGGAATAAATCCACTTGTTCATAATCAAGTGCGCATATCTTAGCAACTAGATCAAGGTGCTGTACATTATTACCCCTGCTCATCAGGCTCATAAATCATTCCTGAAACCATCTCGGCTCCCTGCGGGAGTATACAGCTCAATTGCTGCCATTTGGCGCATATAGGGCTAATCAAACACAACAACCAACTTTGCCCTCACAGGTACCCATTTACCCCTGGGTGGAGGGAAGCAATTATGGTAAAGTGTCTTGCTCAAGGACACAAGCATCATGGTTGCAGCCAGGATTCGAACCCACATTCTGGCGACTCAGCCATGCTTTTCGTCCTGTTGTGCATTAAAAATAAGGTGTGCAGTTTGTAATTTAAAAATAACAACATTTATGGTCAAATTCTAATGTAAAACTAACTTAATTTTTGTTGTCTATTAAGGTGCTGAATTATTATTTTTTTTGCAAATTCCACATGAATATGAAAAATCTGAATACATTTTTACCAGTTTCACGTTAACAAATAGTACAATGTAATTAACTGAAACTTTCACAGGTTGTTTGATCTTGTATCTTGATTCATCTTGAATCAAAGAGAGTCAACATATATGCATGTTCACAAATGTTTAACCTTACCTATAAAAATGATTATTCATCTCTGAGTAGTCTTGGCGAATTAATTATTCCTAAATGTGATAGGGCTGGTCAGTATGAATTTCATGACAGAAGCCCCCCCCCCCCCCACACACACACACACACACACACCCTCACGCACATTGATTTGTGGGGTATTCCTTTGTTCGTTCTATTATCCCTTTTCCTTATAATTCTCCTGTGGGGTACAAGATTTTCTATAGTTACCTTGTGGGGTCCAATTGTTCTATTGTGTTTTGGACCCCACAACGAATGGTGTGTACGTTCACACACACACACACACACACACACGTGTGTAAACGCCTGCAATCGGGGACATCCTTTGTCAAATTCCTTTGTCCAAAAAAGCGGGGACATATTGTTCTCTATTGTGATAGCAACCGGGGACTATTGTCCCTTTTCTTATATGTCCCCGGTTTGAATGCGCTCACACACGCACGCACACACACATTCTCATTTTTGCATCCTTGTGGAGACCTCTATTGTTCTTTCCTTTGTTCCTGTACTTAATAATTTCCCATAGTGGATTGTCGTGGCCGAGCGGTCTAGCGCACTGAACTCAAGTTCTGGTGTTGCCAGCAGCAGAGTGTGGGTTCGAGCCCCGGCCGTGACACCTGTGTCCTTGAGCAAGACACTTAACCATAATTGCTTCTCTCCACCCAGGGGTTAAATGGGTACCTGTGAAGGCAGAGATGGTTTGCTCTCTATGCGCTAGAAATGGCAGCAATTGAGCTGTATACTCCCCAGGGAGCTGAGATGGTTTCAGGAATGATTTATGAGCCTCATGAGCCTTATGAGCAGGGATAATAATATAATGCGCCTTGAGCGCCACTTAGTTGGTGGATACGTGCGCTATATAAATCTATACATTATTATTATTATTATAGGTTTTGTACACAAAATTCCTTGTGGAGACCTGAGTCCTTTAGAAATTCCTTGTGGAGACCAATTGTTCTTGCCTTTCCCTTTTGTTATAGGACTCCACAAGGTAGCGAAAGTGAGAGCACAGTCTTTTGCGACATACCCTGTGTGGACATTCTTTTGTTCTCGTGTACTTAAGGATATGAAATTCTTAAAACCCTTGCCATTTCCACAGAAGAGTGTTTTTGGAGCGGATTTCATCTCAGTTTTCCCTTTTCATAATCTACTCCATTTTGAGACAAAAAAACAACCTAGAAAAATGGTTCCTTTTTGAGAAAATCGAACTTTTCTGATTGACGAAAACACTGTGTGGACGTGTGTAAGTCCACATAACGTATCAAGTACCTACATTCTGTGGACATCTTTTGTTCTCAGGTCCACACAGCGTATGCTACACAAACTCAAGTGTGTTTTTGCCTGCAATCGGGGACTTCCTTTGTCCAATTTCTTTGTCCTGGCAAACGGGGACGTAATGTTCTCCATTGTGATAGCAACCAGGGACGTATTGTCCCTTTTGTTATAGGTCCCCGGTTTGAATGCCCACACAAACTCACACACACCATCCCGCCAAGTGCATTATTTTATTAATACGCTTTTTTACAAAGAAAAAGAGCGACAAATAATGTGTACCTTTATTTCATTATTCATTAACCCTCCTACTTTAGCTGAACTTTCAAAATCAGTCAACTGCCTGTTTTGACTGTTGACCCAAATGTGCACACAGGGGCATTCTTGACTGTTTTTTCTGTCATTTTGACCACCCTGAACAATACCAGACAATGCTTTTACCAGTCAAAAACGGTTGACTCATTTTGACCTGTAAATGTACTTACTACACGTAAGGTTTGACATTGTTCAACTTTTTAAGTGCACGAGATATACCTTGTAAAGTATATCAAGATTTTGACTGATTTTGACCCTTGCAGTCATAGGAGGGTTAAACAAAATTCTGAAAGTGGGTGGCGAGGGATGTGTGGTATGTTGGTGTCTGGTGACCCAACAAAGTTGTTCCCCGGATCTGCCACTTTGGGAATGATGAGAATTGGAGCCCTCTCCAAGGGGGAACCCACACGTAGATGCTTCCAGTTCATGGTTCCAGGGGTGGATCCAGTGTCTCCAAAAATGGGAGGTACACGGCAAAAAAGAGGCCAAACACTACCAAAAGAGGCCAAACACTGCCAAAAGAGGCCAAACACTGCCAAAAGAGGCCAAACACTGCCAAAAGAGGCCAAACACTGCCAAAAGAGGCCAAACACTGCCAAAAGAGGGGGCACACTCAAAAACATATGGTAAATTTATGTGCATGGCGATACAAAAAAGAGGGTCTATCCACCCTTTCCCCCACCGCAGACCCCCCACCGCAGATCTACCAATTTTGTGCCATTGTACATCAGTGTTGATTGCATGATACTGCAGTGTCAATGTTTATGACACAGTTAATGCATGATTCAGACCCCCCAAAAAATGCATTTTTTTAAAATTTGTTTCTGTCATTTGCTTACAGACGTGCCCATTGCCAGTCAACACATCATGCCCTAACAGAACATTCCAGTATGAGCAGTGTACAGAACATAGCCAGGCATCTCGGGATTACCAGGTAAATATTCACCGGTTGTCTTTGTTTTTTCCAAGCTGAGGAGCTTGTGAATTACAAATACAGTGTCATTATAATGAATACCATGGGTTCTACCCAAAATGAGACTGGCTCTGGCAAAACCCTAAACTTGCACCAAACTTTTCGGAGTGACCTCTCAAATTTATAGCGAAAATTAACAATGTTCCCAACAACGTTTCAGGATTTTTCTTTTTCCATCAAAATCTAGGGAAAATGCTCTAACTCTACATGGTGACATGAAAATCTCAAACTGGTCCCTGGGGTCAGTATTTGACCTTTTCAAGGCTGTTACGCATTATGGTAAATGCCGAGAAGTTTTGGGTTTTGCCAGAGCGGATCACAAATATTCACTATAGCTGTCTTTGGTTATAAACTCTACAGTCAACTTGTGTTATTACAGGTTCACTCATAATGGGATACTGGTCTCTGAACGGTTATTTCTGGGTATTGAACTGCTAGGGTGATCTAAAACAAAAGATTTGGGGGGGGGGCAAATGTTGGAAGGGCGGACTTGTGAGCGTGAAGTGTGAAGCCATTCTAGACTCGCTCAAAAGGGTCTCAAAATTTATTTTGATTGTAAGCACTCTCTAATGCAATATCAGCATTTTCAGAACCAAGTTGCGAAGTATTGTAGCTTATGATGCAGTTGTGAGTAACCTTTAAATTTCCCAACCAAACTGACAACAATTGATTTATTTATTTATTAAATTTTCCAATCCGTATCAATGAGAGTGTTATTTTAAAATGATTTTCAATATTAGGGACAACAATAAGAGGGAATGTTTGGGAACTTTCATTGATTATTTCTTTTCCTCTTTGTTCTCAGGATGCAGCTTGCTGCGGTATGTTCCTCCCGTGCTCATCCTCCAACGTTCCATCTGTCCGTCTGTCACCGTTATTCACCGCCATCGTTACATGTCTGCTAGCAGCAATTGTCGGTGTGCTCTTATAGTACATGTCATATCCTTTTTCTTTTCACTGTTGATGTCGGATTTTACAGATAGCCTATACCATACTTATATTGTCCTTATGTGTACTTTATGAATTAAAGATGTGTACCGTATTGTAAAAAGCTCAAGGTTTTCAGACTAGTTGTGGGGTTCTTGCGCTTAAAGATGTTCAAAATGGAGTTGGATAAAACAACATCACCACACGATCTCTTTAACCCTCCTACAATCAGTGCAATTTTTGAAACAACCCATTCAGGCCACTCCAAGCCATTAGCTGTTGCCAGTGGCCTCCTATGGTTGCCCTTCTGTGCACTGTCACACCACTGAGATTACAGGGTAAAGTGGTCTCCCATTGATACATTGCAGGCCATACTAATATGTTCAAACATTTACAGTGGCCTTGGATGATACACAGTTGATTTTGTAAGATTACTTGGAAAGGACAGTAGGCTTGTACATGTATGTACTGAAGGTTGCTCAAGAACAGAATTTTGTGGATTGGTGTGGCCTCCATGTGTAGGAGGGTTAAAGCTGAGCTCTGAGCAGTAACAAGAAACCTTTTGTTGGGGGGGGGGGGGGGCGACGGGACGACTTATAAATAATGCAGGCCTGCGATTTCTCAGAATTTTTCCTGGTTTCAGGATTTTTTTTTACAAATCCCCAGTTGCCTCTTGAAAGAAGAGAAGTAGACATCAAGGAAAGAAAGAAGTAGCCCGTATTGTGTCCAAACCTCTAGTTTCTTGTTTGTGGGGATGCGGAGAGTCTGTAAATCCTCCAAAATTAAACATCTAGGAGGTTCAGGGGGGTTTGTCCTCTCAACCAAAGGGGAGACCCATGCCCGCTACCCATTTTTCGGGATTTTTTTTTACTTTTGTCAATTCACACTCCTGATAACGCTGATCAGATACCAATTACAAAATTCGTCCTTGAATAATCATTTTTCTTGTGTAATTGTATAACAAAAAGTGAGACGCAAATAATAAAGCCTTTCTTTGTATTCAGATTCAGGAAACTAATTGAATTTGAAATTGCAATTTGTATAATGTATAATGTCTTTCTTACTGAAATGTGTGTTTATAATGATTATATTCCAGGTGTAAAAGTTTATTATTTTGAAAGTAATATCTGTACTTAAAAACTAACATGTGAGTACACAGGGGGAATTGTGTTTTGGCACAAGTGCCCAGAATAATGTTTCTGACATCAATTTCTTGACAAGAAACAACTTCAATGAGCTGCGCAAAAAATGCTTATCTAGACTAGGACTAGTTTGACTGGTGAACAACCTACATCCTACATTCCATCAAATAAGGGGTAATATATGTAGCTTTGCATGGTGACAAGGATAAGTAAAGACTGTTTGCGGTGACACCATGTGAAAATTCTCTTTTGAGGTAGTAATTAGTTCTGAAAAGAACTGGAGGTTACAACTCGATGTTCCGATCAGTATGCTCTGATCGTCTTCAGGAGAATGTCGGACTCTGGGAGATGCTGCTTAAGTAGGGTGCTGGGGGATTTGCGCGAAGACTGGATGCTGGTGGATTAGTGCATGAAGACGGGAATTGGTGGAACTGAGATCCTTGGAGTGGGGGGAGACGAGTAAGAGGTGTTTCTCAAAATTTCAGCAGATTGGAACTTGTACTGTATCTTGTTTGGGCAATTATTTGATAGTTTTTGAATGAAAAATGTGCAAAAAAAAAAGCGAAATCGAGTTTTAAACTCGATTGAAGGTGTGTCGGAACTGTAAATTAATTGTAGGACAAAAAAGAATGGCCATAGCTAAGACATGGTCAGAGAGGTGAAAACACAACCCATGCCTTTTATTGATAGATATTATATTGCTTTTATATTTCAAACATTTGAAATATTATGGATCATGTGCTTGTTTGAAAATCATAATTTTCAGGAATTATGGTTTACAATTTGAGTGACTTTCTCTTTTCTTGTTTTAATAAGAACTTAGATTTTTACACTTGCCGGTGCCACATTGTACATAAATGTTGACGTTTTTTGTATGAGATTCTTCAAATATGAAATGATTTTTTTTTAAATGTAAAAATTGTAAAGGTATTAAATATTTGTATATTAACCCTAACTCCCTAGACAACAAAGGCAGTTGGAGGATTTTGAAGGATTTTTATTGTTCAGTAACAATGCTTAGGGAGTTAGGGTTATATGAGCTAACTTGGTCATTGTGTAATTTGAAGATGATAGCCACTCCGTGCATGATCTGCTGAGGGCGCCCTTTACACAAGCAGCAACTGTCTCCGTAAATTCAAGAGTTTTATACACACAATGCCATAAAATGGTGATCAAAGAGTGACCTCGACTTGGGAAGTTGAAATACAACGTCTCTAAATTGGTGCAACTTTCCAACTCGCCTCCCACCATCATCATTTTGTAGTAGGCTCACGAATCAATCTTAGTATTGTATGTTATTTTGTGTAATGAAAAGTTGTACATATAAATTATAGTGCCAGTATGGTTTTTTAGACATTGTCAATAATTTTTTTTTCATGAACACATGAGAATTAAGAACGTTGTGTTAAAACTGACTGGTGGTAGACAGTTCTAGCTCAAAAAGATATATTCTGAAACATTTTTTTTTAAATCTTAGATGTGTAATTCTGTCCTGGCCTAGGGAAGAATTTATTAATGTATTTTGTTTTTTGAGAAAATTGACAATGTGTGTGGATTCATTTACATACAGTATTGGTAAGCCAACAGCATTAGTAAATTAAAAAATTAAAAAAAAAAATCAACTATGGCACAATGTCACCGACAATGTCACATTGTGGAGTGTTGTGGCCGAGCGGTCTAGCTTACCGGACTCAAGTTCTGGTGTTAGCAGCAGAATGTGGGTTCGAATCCTGGCCGTGACACTTGTGTCCTTGAGCAAGACACTTAACCATAATTGCTTCTATCCACCCAGGGGTTAAATGGGTACCTGTGAGGGCAGAGTTGGTTGATTAGCCCTATATGCGCTGTAATGGTAGCAATTGAGCTGTATACAGTTCAGGAATGATTTATGAGCCTTATGAGCAGGGGTAATAATATAATGCGCCTTGAGCACCACTCAGTTGGTGGATACGTGCGCTATATAAGTCCACACATTATTATTATTCATGAATATTGAGAATTGTCTGTAAAAACTCACTAGTGATAGATTAAATCATGTGTTTTTGTGCAATTGTTTACTTCCTATTGGTGTTCTCAAATAACATAAATGGTCACATTGTGTAAAGATGATGGTATGTATAGTACAAATAATCAAATTCCTTCGCAAATGAAAATTTCATGTTGAAATGAATATAAAAATTCTTAATAATTTCACTATTTTTTTCATTAACGGCACAATGAAATAAGTTGAAACTTTCACAGGTTGGTTTCTGTATATCTCTCTTGATTCTTATTAAGTATGGATGCATTTACAGATATTTGACCAGAAGTGTATACTTGTAATGGCTTCAAGAACGTTTGTAAAATGAGGAGGTAATATGTAAGACAAAATTACAAATATTGTGTAAAGACTACTGCCTTCACATCAAAAAACTGTTAAAGGAGGTAGCTTGATCTGTGTAATTCTTTTGATAACCATGTGGTACAACATTGGTAATGTTGGCAAAACTGCTTCTATGAGTATGCTTACTCTCTTTGAATCAAGATATACATTGAAGGGAAGGTACAGCATCGGTAATGTTGGCAAAACTGCTTCTATGAGTATTCTCTTTGAATCAAGATATACATTGGTAATGTTGGCAAAACTGCTTACTTTCTTTTGAAACAAGATATATATTACACAAGCAACCTGTGGATGTTTCAGCTCAATGCAGAGTCTTAGTCATGAGAAAAGTGTGAAAAAAAAGCATTCACAATGTTTAGAAAACACATGGAACAAAAAACAAGGATGCAACATTGCCTTTGTTTTCCAAACCAATCAACCAAATTTCTTCTTTAAAATATGATAGAAATGTAGTTAGTTATTTACCCAACAGATATTTTATACTAAAATGAAGATTTTATAGTGTGTTTTTATATGAAATCAAAACTACAAATAAAATGCCACAGGGCCTAGGCCTTCATACCAAAAGTAATGGATTTAACTTCTGATTTTTTTTCTTCTAATTTCACCATCATGTCTGGTGTTGGTCGATCATCTGTCCAGTTTTCAGATGCAGCACCTATGCCAGTTTATTATTGCAGGACGCTATCGTCTCCCTGATCTCCCAGTCACCAAGCTTGATTGAGTGGTGCCATGGCCTAGCACATCAGAATGTGGGTTCAAATCCTGGCCATGACCGTGGTACTTGGGCTAGTAACCTACTTACCCCAAGCACAAATTTCCTGTGCTCGGCAAACTTATGTGCCAATCAGATCTATGAAATTGCCACCTGCTTTAGATAACGGCAGCTTAGTAACACTTCTTCCCAATTGCATATTTTGTTCCCGTTTACTAAAAAGTCACTATCAACTTTAAAACATTTTAAAAGTGATGCTGCATTTCTGCTTATTACGATTCCTCGTCAAGACAAAAGTAATCGAATCCATTTGACCTCCGACCTAAAGATGACATTGGCAAACACAATCCATTTCAGACAGAATCATTTCTCAAGATGATTTATACCCTAACTTCACATCAAGTAAACTTTAAGATAATAATTCATAAACCATCAGGTGGAAAAGTCTGGTGCACTTTGATGCATTCAGCTGACAACACCAGTGCATAAGCAGCCAAGTCTGTTTCTATTGAGAGCTGGTCCCATTGAACAATGCCAGAGTTGTATCCTGCTGTGTTTGGTGACCACAGACTCTGAGGCAGTTCGGCCTTGAGATTTGTGACCTGATGGATTTTGCTGCACTGGGCAGTCAAGTCACTTTGACAAACAATGCAATCTGATGCGTCTGGCAGGGTTTCTAGCCAAAATACCCTGGAGGGTTAGGGTTAGGGTTAACTTGGTAATCGAGCAATTACACTGGCTTAAATGATATTACCAGTCTCTGAATTGTTAACCCTTATCCAGTAGGCATCTCCTGTGGGTTGCCATGGTCGAGCGGTTTAGTGCATCGGATTTGTGTTCTGATGGCTGAGTCGTCAGAGTGTGTGGGTTCGAAGCCTTGCCGTGACCATGGTGCTTGTGTCCTTGAGCAAGACACTTTACCATAATTGCTGCGAGGGCCGAATTGAACCCAGCCACTGGGGATGTACAAGCCAGTGCATGCTTAGTGCTGGTCCCAAGCCCGGATAAATGAGAGGGTTGCGTCAGGAAGGGCATCCGGCGTAAAACCTATGCCAAATCAAATATGCGGATCATGATCCACTGTGGCGACCCCTAACGGGAGCAGCCGAAAGAGGACAACATCCAGTAGGCATCTCCGTACCTTACCAATACCATCAAATTCCATCACCATGCAGTATTACAAATCCACCAAACTACTGGCTGTAATGGAGTTGTACATACGGCCACGTGCAAGGTATCAATGGCTGGGCTATACAGTACTGAATCCATCAAAATACAACACACACAAAAAAATGTTGGCGTTTATTGGATTTGGGGTTACATGTAATTAGGGTACCCAATGGTACCCAGGCAATCATTAACATACTACACAGGGTTAAGATTGCCTGGGTTCAATTAGCATAGCTGCCAACTGTTACGAATTTTTAGTAATTATTACAAATTTTTTCAGGAATTACGAAAGTACGAATTGCTCTTTAAAAATTACGAATATCAAGTTTTCCGCCCAACGAAAAAAAAAGCTCTTGATAAAGCACCATTTTATGAGCATTCGGGTAAAATTACATAACGATCGTAAAAATCAGAATTGGTACCCCTTTCGAATATTTTCATATGTGTAGTGTGCTATAATAAATAAGTTCTGAATTACCGAAAAGTATTATGGATGTCAATTAGCATAGTATCGATACCTTACTTGTCGGGGTACCAGTTTGTGGGATGTAGTAATGGGTAATAAACATGAACCAGCGAAGAGCCAACAGTTTCATCGTGGCGCCCGCCACTGTGTAAACGTGCAATCGGAAGTGAGAAAAGTTTCATTACTAATTGGAATTTTGAAATGTTGGCAGCTATGAATTAGGAAGTACCCTGGGTGACAACGACCCCCTTCTGCATTATTTAACCCCAACTCCCTAGGCCCATTTGCTTACACATAACCTGAATCCTCTAAAATCCTAAAGCAAGCACATGACATGTATGCACACATGTGTTTCTAATCTGTGATACATGTACATGGCCAGGGACCCTCCCTGCATGCATGGAGCAATAAACAGTATCCACTGACCCAAGCACTGACCTTGCAATCACTACAACAAACATGGATGTACATGTACCATGGAAAGGCAAGTATGCCTAATAACCTCAATCCTCCAAAATCCTTCACTTTAGCAAAGAGCATGTAGCATGTAATCTAAATCCTTCAAAATCCTTCAAAATCCTTCACTTTAGCAAAGAGGATTTTGGAGGATTTGGGAATGTTATGGTTATGGTTAATGACAAATTAAATAAAATGTTTGTATAATAAAAAAAAAACTCAAAATATTTTTCCGGTGCCGGCACGTTTTACTTTGTATTTGTTCTTCTTTCCTTTCTTACTGATTTTCTTTATTCTTCGGTGGCTCATCCAGATTGGGTAGTTGCCGTGCTCGTTCTTCAAACCCTTCTTTTTGGTGTTTGTCTCACCGTCCGTTTCCAGATGCTCTGCATCTATAACCAGATAAAGTTGGAGTTAGCCAGGATTTGGTGGAAAAAAGGGCATCTGATGTTATCCTTTAACATAGAACTGAATAAATTTCGAAGCGCACTAAAACCTCATCTATTTCAAACTTAATATTTTCCACTATACAGTGATTTCAATGTGAACAGGTAATCTGTCATTTTAACCTTTCTGTGACTACAAGGGTCAAAATCAGTCAAAATGTTGATATACTTGCCAAGGTATATCTAGTGCACTTAAAAGGTCGAACACTTTCAAACTTTATGTGTAGTAAGTACATTTACAGGTCAAAATGAGTTGACCGTTTTGACTGGTAAAAGCATTGTCTGGTATTGTTCAGGGTAGTCAAAATGACAGTAAAAACCAGTCAAAAATGCCCCTGTGTGCACATTTGGGTCAACAGTCAAAACAGACAGTTGACTGGTTTTGACCTCTGTAGCTACTTGCCACTAAAGTTCAACTATAGTAGGAGGGTTAATATAAATAGATATGTTCTGTATTTGCAATGAGTCTGTGTGCATGGCAGTGCCAATGGTTTCAATTGTGGTTGGTACAGTCCAGGCATTCGGTGGTACTGTCCCTTGGTGGTATTGTTGTTAGATTGCTGGAGCATTGGGCATACCCTTGGTTGGGGTCATGTTGTTGGGTCATGTGTTGGTATTGCTACATGTAAATAATTACAATTTTAAATAATTTAACCCTACTACTATAGCTGAACTTTACTGGCAAGTAGCTACAGTGGTCAAAACCAGTCAACTGCCTGTTTTGACTGTTGACCCAAATGTGCACACAGGGGCATTTTTGACTGGTTTTTACTGTCATTTTGACCACCCTGGTATTGACCAGACAATGCTTTTACCAGTCAAAAACGGTTGACTCATTTTAACCTGTAAATGTACTTACTACGTAAGGCTTGACAGTGTTCGACTTTTAAGTACACTAGATATACCTTGGCAAGTATATCAACATTTTGACTGATTTTTGACCCTTGCAGTCACAGAAGGGTTAATCAAACTTAACTGTAAAGTCATTGTGCCTATTTTAATCTTTCAGACAATTGTATAAGCCTTAACTATTTTTGTGCATTGTCTAGGTTTTATTTGTGTTCAGTGCCTTTGAGAATGCATGGCATGATTAGGATGCTATATAAATGTTGTATTATTATTAAGTCACAGGGTACTTGTTCCAAATAAATTTACCCAACATGTTTTCCTCGTCATCAAGACCTTCCTGAGATGTGGCACTGGCTTCCTGGATCTTGTTCCTGTCGGGGACATATCGCATGTCGTATTTCGTTCCTGATGCCTGATTAACGCTTGGCTTGTTGATCAATTCCCGTAACTCCTCAACTGCAGAATAAAAGAAAAAAAGCATATGTGTCAAGGCGCTGGCAAGAGGTTTAGCATTGGATTTATAAAACACTCTTACTCTCGAAACCAATTGTCACATTGGTCAAAAACTGTCAACTAGGGAATAACCTTTTGATTGAGCTGTCTGGTGATTTGCCTTTCATGTGTATGTAATATGACTATTTTGACATTAGTGCTTAACCCTAACAATTCTATATCCTGCAAAATCCTCCAACTGTTGGAAGCTGGTACTTTCACCTCTTCAAATGGGGCAAAATTACTACCTGGCAAAGAAGTACAGGCCATATGTACTGACTATGAAAGACCAACGAAAATGCATGGTGCTTTTTTGAAGATAAGAGCACGTTTCCAAAAGTGCACTGGAGGATTTTGGAGGATTCAGGAAGGTTCCTAGCCAGAATACCTAGGGAGTTAGGGTTAATGCAATGCATGGCTGGTGCAGGCAATGTTTGACTCAATTTGACCTTTGTAGCAACAAGATGGTAAAACTGGCCCCTTTGACTAAGGACAATGTGTTAAGTGCATAATGGGGGTAATAATGTAATGCGCCTTGAGCACCAGTTTGGTGGATAAGTGCGCCTCCTACTACTACAAGGGTCAAAATCTGTCAAAATTTTGATATACTTCCCAAGGTATATCTAGTGCACTTAAAAGTCAAACATTTTCAAACCTTATGTGCAGTAAGTACATTTACAGGTCAAAATGAGTTGACCGTTTTTGACTGGTAAAAGCATTGTCTGGTATTGTTCAGGGTGGTCAAAATGACAGCAAAATCCAGTCAAAAATGTCCCTGTGTGCACATTTGGGTCAACAGTCAAAAACAGGCAGTTGACTGGTTTTGACCTCTGTAGCAACTTCCCACTAAAGTGCATCAATAGTAGCAGGGTTATTATTATTTTTATAATGGTTACATAATGCCCTATATAAAAATTAAATAGTATTATTATTATTATCTACTTGTACTTTGATCCATGGCAGGATCATACAAAGGTTTCTTGACTGAATATGCAGATCCAGGACTTTGTTAGGAAGGTAAAGAGAAAGTACAACATTGAAAACGCATGTTCATTTCAACCCACTAGTTTTCAGGAAATACATCATAAAACTAACTTGTGAAAGTCACAACAAGTATTCTTGATTTTGAGAAAGCGAAAAAAAAAAGTTGTCACAGGTTTTTTTTTTTTTAACCCTAACTCCCTAAGCATTTTTACTAGAAACCTTCCTCAACCTATCAAATCCCAACACCATGGTTGGCTGTTGCTGGTTTACAGTACTCAACCCATCAAACTCCAATAGTCCACTTGCCATAACAGTACTCAACCCATCAAACTCCAACAGGCCCTTAGCTGTTGGATTTTGATTGAGTGGGGACACATGACCCAAAGTAAAGTTTGAACACTGGAGTCACACAGTACTCAACCCATCATAATCCAACAATTGTTTTCATGCTAAAAAATCTATACAAAAACTAAAACACCCTATGGAATAAATGGTAGGTTCTAGTTGTATGATGTTAGACACAATGCCAAGCATACCTAAGTACAATATTTGCCTTTATCAGTTGTTTATTACAGCAGGTTGCATACACACACTCTCTCCACTCAAAGTCTAACAATGTTGCATGCTAGTAGAACCACCGTCCTCACTCAATCAAAATCCAACACTGTTACTGCACACATACAGTACTCATCCAGCCATATTCCAACACTTTACACATGCCATATCAGAAGTACACAGTACTCAACCCATCAAACTCCAACAATCCCTGGTGTTGGAGTTTGGCTGGATGGGGATCGTTAGGGTTAATGTTTTATGTTTATAAAGAGTTGTCAGACAGCAACATTTTCTAAATTGTACTGAACACTTTTTCCTCTAAAATTAAAACATTCTAGCTGGAAAAACCTTTCAGGATGATTCATACAAATACTAACTTCACACCAACTGTGCTTTTAGTTTTAAAAATAAGTTGTTAATTTGAAAATTTGGTAATTACCAATGTTGTACATTCTCTTTAACACTGTGTGATTTAACCCTACCCTTCCCAAATCCTCCAAAATCCTTTTTGTTTGTTGTAGTGATTGCGAGGTCAGTGCTTGGGTCAGTGGACACTGTTTATTGCTCCATGCATGCAGGGAGGGTCCCTGGCCATGTACATGTATCACAGATTAGAAACACATGTGTGCATACATGTCATGTGCTTGCTTTACTACTGAAGGATTTTGGAGGATTCAGATTGTGTAAGCAAATGGGCCTAGGGAGTTAATAATAATAAAAATAATAATAATGGAGGCATTTTAAAGCGCTCTTACACGAGGTATCACAGCGCTATACATTATTACCCCTGCTCATCAGGCACATAAATCATTCCTGATACCATCTCAGCTCCCTGGGGAGTATACAGCTCAATTGCTGCCATTTCGGCGCATATGGGCTAATCAAACACAACAACCAACTCTGCCCTCACAGGTACCCATTTACTCCTAGGTGGAGAGAAGCAATTATGGTAAAGTGTCTTGCTCGAGGACACAAGCACCACGGTCGCAGTCGGGGTTCGAACCCACATTCTGACGACTCAGCCATCAGAACACAAATCCAATGCACTAAACCGCTCGACCATGGCACTCCACATTAGGGTTAGGGTTAATAAAGTACATATCAACACAAAAGTGCATTAACCCTTAAGTCATGCTTATATTTCCCAAAGGTACACTTGTACTTTGTAGCAACCAACTTACATTTGTACACTTTCTTTGTCTGTTCTTCTTCTTCCGGCAACAAGAGTCCCAGAATCTTCTTCAATCGTTTGGTTTCTCTTGGACCGTTTCTTGCCCTCTTGATGGCACGGAGCTTCTTCATCCGTTTGCTGCGTATACTCTTCGCCATCTTGCTGTTGTATGATTATCACCTCTTTGTGTTTTACTACAAAAATAAAGGTAGGGATGTTAGACCCAAAATCCAAATTCCTTGTTTCTGTACAAAACTCATGTTGATTAACCCTCCTATAGGTTTAACAATCAAAGACACTCAAAATTTGTATGTCACTCCCAACCCATTGACTTTGTGCAGTGCACTCAAATAAATGCAAGGACATGTGGGTATGGTAGGAGGTCAAACCAAAACCACTCGACTGTAACTTATGCAGTACATACACAGCTCTGTGTGACTCTGCATATAACTTGTAAGACATACACAAGTGTGTTTGACTTTGCCACTATCTCCAGCACTCTTATACACATGTGTGAACAATTGGCAATGCAACCAAAAATACTCAAGTGACTGTCTGTGGGTGCGGTGCTTACTGGGCCAAATTTCAGCCTGGGCATAGGAGGGTTAAAAGGGCAAAAAACATCAAAATTAATTTTTTTTAAATAAACAAATTGATGAAACGGTTCAAAAGTTACAGATTTTTAAGTAATTAATATTCGGGGTCCTTCCAGAAAAAATGTAATTGAACTTTACTGTATAAGCGTGGCACCGTGAGTGAAAAGGGCTAAACTGATTCTTGTGGACTTTGTGACTATCACACTCATGCCAGTCAACTCGCCCCCTGGCAAACTCGCCCCTTACAATCTTGCCCCCTTACAAACTCGCCCCCTGACAAACTCACCCCTCACAAAGTCTCCCCCCAACAAAGTCGCCCCTCGGCAAACTCGCCCCCTGTAATTTCTGGACGCATTTCACACTATTGAGACTGGTTTAACCCTAACTCCTTAAGCATTGTTACTGAACAATAAAAATCCTTCAAAATCCTCCAACTGCCTTTGTTGTCTAGGGAGTTAGGGTTAATATACTAAGATGTATGGGGCCAAAACTATTTTAACCCTCCTACTATCAGTGCAAATTTATGAACAAACCATTGAGGCCAATCCAAGCCATTGCTATGGGAAGGCAGTGGCTCCTAATGGCTATACTGCATAGTAACATAATACCTCATGTCTGTTGGTTTTAGTGGTTTGTGATTGATGTATTGCAGGGGCATACTATTATGTTCCAGTCTCAGTGGCTGGTAGTGGCTTACTCTTGAGAGTCTGTGTTTACAAAATAACTGCTGAAAATCCTAATAATAGTTTTTTTTTACAGTGGTCTCCATTGGCCTCAGAGATGTACATACAAGATTACTTATTGGGTTAGTGCTGGCTTATATGCACAAACGATATGTGTACAACATATTGGACATTTAGTGGTTGGGAGTGGCCTCCATGTGTAGGAGGATTAATGAATCCAATTATTTGAAGTATAACTCTGTGGTAAATTATTTGGCACTATCGAGAGTGATTTAATATAAGAGTAGGGTTTTCAGTTTGTACGTGCTTGACCGAAGCCCTCCACACGCACAGCGTATCGCCCGCAACAAAAAACATCAAAATTTTAAATTAAAAAATTCTACTACTTTTACCTGTCGAAATCTTACATGTAATAGCTCATTGGAAAGCTTATAGTCTCAGCTATCCAACAATGTACATAAAATAGCAATCGGAAGTACGTGTGAAAGCCTAGGTTTTTATGAATAAACCACTCTCGTCCCGCCCAGCCTTTCGCGAAGTGTTCCGAGATCAGGCGCATCCACTTCGGAGCTGTCTCCGCGCCCAAGTACATTGTGATTGACATGAAAACGGGTTTCCCTATTGAGTCAAAGGGCTCCTCCACAGCTACTCTACAACCGAAGTTACGAAGAAATAAAAAAGTAAACACCGTTTTTCGAGGTGAAATTTTCAAGTTGAAAGGTAAGAGCGGTGTCTGAATGAATTTTATACCTCTTTTCTATCATATGTGAAAGTTTTGAGCCGTAATTGTGTTTAGTTTTGAGCGGAGTGTATTTTTTACACCCTTTCAAAAGCTCTTATGAGGGAAACGAGCACGAATGCTGTGAGTGTGTATCACGGTGTGTGTAGGCTGATTCAACGGTTTTGTTGCCATTAGGGATGTACACAGTGTATGGACAGTCGGGCTTGGCTTCATCGAATGCTGTATACTTGATTAAATAAAACATGATTCCTCAAAAACTACTTGTCCGATTTTCTTGATTTAAAAACCATTGTATTTCTTTCATCATGACCTTTAATTTGATATAAATATTGAGCATATTGGTTTAGGAATAATTTTTCACCTGAAAACCCTAATAAGAGAGTGATTTAATATAAGAGAGTAAATCAAACATAAAAATCATTTCAATTAACGTTTTATTTAACGAAAATAAATATTACAAGAAATAATTAATTTACAATTTTTTTATTTTTTATTTTTATTTTTTTAACGCAAATTCGCCCCACACAAGGCCAATGGCCACTCCAAGGTGGGGGATATTAAGTCATTAAGTTGTTACAATGACTCCACACTGAAGAAACCAGCCCCTCACACCGAAACAAGACGAGCTAATAACCAGCCTCTTCACGGTGCGAATAGGACTGGGAGGGGTAACTAGTCCAGAACAAGGCAGTTGTTAAACTGCCTCTTCCCCTATAAGCAATTATGGTAAGCACTTGCAAATCCGCGTGAGGGCGCTGCGTGAACGTCCTAACTTTTTAGTGAAAGACAATTTTTAACCCGGATGACCTGTTCATCGCATGTGACTTCCCCTCGAAACGGTGGTTAAAATTACTTTTGCGGAAGCGCAGTACGTGTTTTAGTGGCCATTTCCACTCTACATAACATTCTCAATCACGTAACTGTTTTTCTCACCTCTCCGTGATTTCATGAGATCTCCAGAAGTGTCGAAATTTGGGTATTTCCGTGATTTTTGACCCTTCTATCACAATAATGATAAGTCAATCCGATGTTTCAAGTTGATATACTTAAAGAAC
Organism: Zoroaster sp. YZ-2022; assembly: GCA_029582265.1. Lineage (NCBI taxonomy): Eukaryota > Metazoa > Echinodermata > Asteroidea > Forcipulatida > Zoroasteridae > Zoroaster > Zoroaster sp. YZ-2022. The sequence continues at coordinate 8,066,036 of CM055820.1, forward strand.
AATCTGTAGTTTTTATGTGTTTCAGGCGATGACGTTATATTCCATGCGGTTTGAAAGTTACTAGAAGATTTTTGGAGGTAGTACTTTCAAAGACGAAGCGGGCGGCCATATATTTTTTTCTGTAAACGGCTGCAAAATCACTCTCAAAAATGGTATAATATCGCTTTTTTTGATGAAATAATTGTATCTTATGGGGTTATGGGATGTTTATTAGTCATATTGAACGTTTTAAATAACGGATGGTTGATATTTAATAAAATATGGATGGATTTTAAATCGCCACGGATCAATCCAATTTGGTCATCTCTAGTGCAAATATGATAATTAGGTAGTGGCTATGCTAATGACGTCACGTGACTCCCTTGCCTTGCTCTGATTGGACAAGATCGATGTATTTATTGCAAATAGCACACTGATTGGTTTATTTTTTTATGAATGAAAAGTTTGTTGGGTCAAAAATGTGCTATAAAGCTATGGAGCGGGTGTGAGACATTTAGCCCGATTTCGGCATATTTGGATAGCTGTAACTTTCCTCAAGATGGTCTGATGTTGGTCATTTATGGCTTAAAATAACGTTCTTGGGGAGCTTTATTGAAATCATCACATTTTGAACTGTTCCTGACATTTTGAATTTTTTTTGCAAGTACCTAATTATGGTTAAGTGTCTTGCTCAAGGACACAAGTGTCATGGCTGGGATTACAAATTAAATTACAAATTAAATAGAATAAATAGGAAACTAGCTTAACAAAAAACTGAGTAAAATAAAAAAATAAGTAATTGCATACAAAATGCAAAATACAGACAATTAAAATGCATTAAATAAACATAATTCGACTTTGTAAATATTCATACATAATACATCGTACATAGTAAAATAAAATTATTTCATGTAATATTTATTTTTGTTAAATAAAACGCCCATTGAAGTTATTTGTATAGGCCCTGTGTTTGATTTATTCAGTCATGGTCTTACTGAGTCTTACTGATTGTAAGGGACGAGTTTGCCAGGGGGCGAGATTGTAAGGGGCGAGTTTGCCAGTGGGCGAGTTGACGGGCATGCCACACTCACCGGGGGGTACCGAGGGTCACAAACACCATTTACAAATTATACAATACAAATCATTGTGTCCGGAAATTGGGCAAACAATTGTTCGGCTTCTTCTCTCTGATATACGACAATAATATTATGAATAAATGATATAGATTAGTCTCTTACAATCTTACATCTTTATTTGCAAACATACAGTATATAATTAGAGTAAATTACGACAGAACACTCACATTTTTCGTTTATCGGTAAATCTTACACGTGCAACGCCACAACTCGTTGTTCTCTGGTACCAAGACTTCGGTATTTTACAATGAGGTGCAAGTATACGCTTATTTGGGTGCCAGACTAAGTTCCAAAATTAAATGGCTGGACAAATTTACTATCGCCGGTTGTGAGTGTGTTGATTTGCTGAGTGTGAAATAATATTTAAAAGAGTGTTTAAATATCGGACAAATACAATACCACAATTTCGGTCAATAAGAGAAGTATTTTGTCATATCTGAAAGGATTTTCTGAGTCGGTTTGTTGTAAAATGCAAATGTGGAGACGATTGTTGTTTTGTCAACTTTGCTCCACGTCTGTTTCTGCACAAACTCGACGGCATTGCACAAGCACACTTGAGGAGAATGTTGAAAGAACATTGGCCACAGTCAGCAACAGAAAAAGACGGAGAAACAGATTATTGCGACGGCCTGATGAAAGCATCTTTGCAAAATGTGGATTTCCTCAGTTCGATAACATGGCCAAGGAGGAATTTGAGACACGCATTACGGATAGCAAAGTTTACAATCGAGGTTTGTTGTGGTATGGGTGGGATGATGGGGAGGGGGGCGTGGTTTCAAAATTCAACACCAATTAAAATGGCTTATTTTTTTCTTGGAAGAATGCAGTATACCGGCAGTGCTTTTTAACAGGCGTGTGATTGGGCAGTTTTGAATAAAACACGTAAATTTTGCTAGGGGTATTAGGAGCTGCTGTTGTGAACAGTGCTGGGGTGATAGTTCTGAGCTTTGCTTTCCTTTATTGCTTAAATCTTTAAAATATGGAGGATCACAACATTGCAATTTGTAAAAATCCAGACAAATCACCCCTGTTTTAACAACTATCAACAGAACTGAACTTGCGAAGTCATAATCTTTTTCTTTTTGGGGGGGGGGGGGTGAAAGCCAATTAATTTTGCTGAGTGACTTTAGCCGTGGTAAAAAATTGAACACCTTAAAAATCACTGAACCAGAGGGAGGGTAGGCATGAACAATTAATTTTCCCCAAAAAATCACCTAATGATTGATAGGAGTAGGCGTTTCTCCCTGTAATTAAATCTCCATTGGCACAAAAACGTGGTTTGATGGGATGGTCTGATTTAATGGCAAAGGTGGAGATCAGTGTAATAAATAAATATTAGAAAAAGTTATTTTTATTTACTGATTTCTTTATCTAGGTGGGATCGTTGCATTAAACAAACCAGCGGGCATCCCGGTGACTGGATCCAGTCGAGATCCAGTGAACATCTTAGAGGTCATCCCCGGGGTCATGGAATCTATTGGGAAGCCAGCAGCGGAGATTGCCACAGCTGCTGACAAGTAAGAGACACATGATGACCAAGACGTCACAGGCCTGAGGCCAATTTCATAGATCTGCTAAGCAGGGGAAAAAAATTCCCACCAGAAATATTTACTTAGCAGATTTCTTTGGTTGCCAGCCAAACTTCCATATAAAATGCATACATTTTGGCTGGTAGTCGTTTATATATTGCTTAGCAGAAATATTTGCTTAGCAGATTTCTTTGGTTGCCAGGCAAACTTTCATATAAAATGCATTCATTTTGGCTGGTAGTCGTTTATATATTGCTTAGCAGAAATTTTTGCTTAGCAGATTTCTTTGGTTACCAGCCAAACTTCCATATAAAATGCATTCATTTTGGCTGGTAGTCGTTTATATATTGCTTAGCAGAAATATTTGCTTAGCAGATTTCTTTGGTTGCCAGGCAAACTTTCATATAAAATGCATTCATTTTGGCTGGTAGTCGTTTATATATTGCTTAGCAGAAATATTTGCTTAGCAGATTTCTTTGGTTGCCAGGCAAACTTTCATATAAAATGCATTCATTTTGGCTGGTAGTCGTTTATATATTGCTTAGCAGAAATTGTTGCTTAGTAGATTTCTTTGGTTGCCAGCCATACAAAATGCATGCATTTTGGCTGGTAGTTTGAAATTTCATTCTGGTAGGAGCAAGACCACTTTTCACTGAGTAAAGGAGACTGCCATTACAGTATCAGAATTTCGAGGTCTGCATCATGGCACAGCCTCAAAATAGCACTAAAATGACACATAATAATGTACCATACTTGTTGTATCATGCTTGTATCAAAACAAATGTTTTGAAGACGATTAGGGTAGAATGTCGTATCCGACCGCCATTTTTTCTCATTTCTCAATAATGTAACCTTACCTACCTAGTAAGGTGGAGAACATATGGATGATGATGGACATATACTTCAAATTATTCCAGGATATTTATTTCATGAAAAATCAGGTATTTTTGGTATACGATGACTTCCTCAGTCAGGCAGTTTGATCTTGTCAACTCCCCAATTAGTGACTAACACAGTCATTGTACATGCGCAGTGGCAACTATAATAGGATCCTTTTATTTTCTGAAGGGGGGGATTTTTTTAGAAGGGAAATAAAGTCCGAAAACCATCATAAAAGTGGATTTTAAAGATAGTTTTTGCTTTCTGTACCACCAAAAATCGATAGAATCATCTTTTAACTGGTTAGTGGTTGCAAAAAAATTCCCAAAAAGCCCTTAAAAAGTGGCAGTCGGATACGGCATTCTTTCCAACGATTAAATAAAGCTGAAAATAAGCTTGGGCGATAACATGATAATATCGAATATCGCGATATATTTTTTTTAATTCGATTACGATATCGAGAACCTTTTTAAGTTATCGAGACATCGGCAAATCGCGATTAAAAAAAATCGCCATTGTGGGTCAAGTCAGAAATTCCATGGAAATAAAATTAGAACAGTCTTTTCAGCTTTTGGAAGTGAGAAACAAAAGCGAACTACTTCAGAAGTACATACACGCTCTGCAAAACGAATTTGCGATTTATTGTGACGCTTGTAGAGGGGTACATACCTGTGGTTATCGGCTCTAAAGCAATCATGCATGAATGAAAAAATAATCGCGATATTATCGAAAATCGCGATATATGTTTGCCGATATATCGTGGATGAAAAAATCGATATCGTCCAAGCTTAGCTGAAAATTTTGTAAGCGTCTTGTTCCTAATCATACTGTATATATATAGGTAAGAAAAAAAACATGTATTGAGTGAGGTTCATGGACGGTCATTGGAATTGGACATTTTGAAAACAAAATTCAAAAAATCTTCGTATTTGTCAAATTTCACTAGAAACTTTCTTTGCCTCACTGATCACATTGGCCTTCTGCAGGGAATCTTCTGGTTTGATTCTTCTCGGTGAGAACAAGGGGGTTGCTAGAGATGTCATCGATACATTACTCAAAGCAAGGAGGAGAAATCAGCTGGTTAGAAAATATTGGTGAGTTTATAGATGAAGAGGGATGCTAACTTCTCATTTTATGGAAGGTTTGTCAGTTTGGTAATCTGTGGTGAGAGCCTGTCCGTCCAAGCTTGAATGTGATAAATTATAATTTTTCAATAGATAATTTCATGGAAAGGACTTGGGAGTGGTCCATGATGTCTCGTAGGTTGGAACTTGGCAGATTTTAGAGATTGTCGTTCTCGGTTTATTTGTCAAATGAATAAGTTTGTATGTTATTACCAGAGATACCCTCAAACTTCAGGTTTTCTTCTCATTTAAGTTTTTTTCTCTTCTAAGTTGTTCCATTTAACGATTGTAAATGAAGAACTGTTCTCCTTTCAATCAGGGCACTGACCGTCGGAATACCAACCCCTGCAGAAGGTCTGTGAGCTTTTTATTGTCTCTTTCTCTCTGATTTTTTCCGTTTCTGTAGCCCTTATCCATTTTTGGATCAAATATCTCCCTGAAAATAAAAGGTACTGTTGACGCATCATATCCCCACAAAAGTGATCTGTTTATGGTTTCTCTCACTTAACCCTCCTACTTCTGGTACCTTTTTCATACAAGTTGATCCACCATTTGAAACCATTCGCTTTTGTGGTTTTGAATGGTGAAATAACTGTGTACAGTATTGATTCGCCCAAATGGTTTTGAATGGTAGGTCAGCTAACACAAAACCTTGTTTGGATCTTTCCAAATGGTAGTACAGCTAATACAAAACCTTGTTTGGATACTTCTAAGTGGTGAATCAATGGACCCTCTATGCATTTGAATGGATTTGAATGGTAGTAAAGCTTGCTACCAACACTGTTCAAATGGTATCACCATGTGTGTACAAAACCAATGGGCATTTTGGTAAGTAGTAATTTTGAATGGTTTCAAATGGTCAAACAGTAGGAGGGTTAAAGGGGTTGTACACCATGGGTAAAATGCCATCCATTCTTTATAAGAATGAAGAAATATGTACAGAAACCAACATGGGAAATATTCAGCTTATTCTGTTTTGACAATAGTGATGTACAAGTATGTAAACATCCTTGAGCTAAAGGGTCTTGTGGCAGAGTTTGTTTGAAATTTTGCATTTCAATACATTTTCCTTTTTACTAACAATATCATTTGTTTGATTCATAGGAACCATTGATATTCCAATCGGGCCACAGAAAATCGGCGATCAAACGTTGGTGAGTTCAGATATTTATTTTTGTCAATTGCATTTCAGGTGAAAATTTTCTACTTTCAATTTTGATTCTCACTAGAGAATCGGGTAGAATTTATTCTAACCCGCAATTGCCCAATTAAGCTACAGTAGTAACAAATCGTTTCTCTCAAAGGTTTCTCAAGAAATGCGTAAGAAATGAAAACTTGCGTTTTTGCTTGTTTCCGCAGATGGTCCCCATAAAGAATCCATCCAAGGGTGGCTTTGAGCGTAAGGAAGCTCTCAGATGTAAGACTGACTACAGGGTGTTGTCTGCCAATCTCCATCTCCACTGCTCCCTCCTGGAACTCAATCCTCTCAAATGTGAGTAACTTAGCTCCAAACGTACTTTTTGTATTCACTTTTCAAACAGAAATCACCCTTAAATCCACCCTTAACCCTCCTATAGGTTTAACACTCAAAGACACTCAAAATTTGTATGTCTCTCTTAACCCATTGACTTTGTGCAGTGCACTCAAATACATGTAAACACATGTGGCTGTGATAGGTCAAACCCAAAGACACTCAAAATTTGTATGTAACTCCCAACCCATTGACTTTGTGCAGTGCACTCAAGGAGGTCAAACCAAAACCACTGACAGTACATACACACAGCTCTGTGTGACTCTGGTTTGACCTACCAATTGGCAATGCAACCAAAAATACTCAAGTGACTGTCTGTGGGTGTGGTGCTTATTGGGCCAAATTTCAGCCTGGGCATAGGAGGGTTAATCTCCAAAAACATAAATGATCACAGTTTTACATGAAACTTACTATAGTTTGATGAAATTCTTGCGTCGGGTGATAAACAATTGATTTAATTTTGCCCTACACCGACGTGTGTATAGCACACTCAGTGCTTTCTGAGTGTCTGTGAAAAAACTTCACAGGTGACTCGGGTGGAATTCGAACCCCACGGCCTCCTGCTTACTAGTGCAGACGTCTTAACCTTTCGACCACTGAGCTTGCCCGATGACGATTGGCCAGCTAGAATCCTATATAGCAGCGGGTGCCGCGATATTTTATAGTTTGATGAAATTCTTGCGTCGGGTGATAAACAATTGAAATTTACTAGGTGTAAAGCTGATGATGGTATCAAACATCCCTTGAAATATTTCTGTCTCGGGTGCAAACATTTTTAGTAAAATTAGTGAAATATTTTCCAAAATAAGTTTTCTGTCATCCAAAGACGGACATTCCACATTGGAATGAATACGAACAGTCTACAAACAGTTTTCACTATTTTCTTGTTAACCCTCCTACAATCAGTGCGATTTTTGAAACAACCCATTCAGGCCACTCCAAGCCATTAGCTGTTGCCAGTGGCCTCCTATGGTTACCCTTCTGTGCACTGTCACACCACTGAGATTGCAGGGTAAAGTGGTCTCCCATTGATACATTGCAGGCCATACTAATATGTTCAAACATTTACAGTGGCCTTGGGTAACACACAGTTGATTTTGTAAGCTTACAGGCTTGTACATGTATGCACTGAAGGTTGCTCAAGAGCAGAATTTTGTGGATCGGAGTGGCCTCCATGTTGTAGGAGGGTTTTAATGACACAATGGAATAAGCTGAAACTTTCACTGGTTAGTTTTTATACAAAGAGTAGATCTTGATTCTTATAAAGTATGCGTGCATTTACAAACATTTTACTAAAAGAGTATACTGGTTTTAAAGTGAGGCTGTGTGTTTTCAGTTATTTCAGGAGTGTCGTGGCCAAGCGGTCTAGCTTGCCGGACTCAAGTTCTGGTGTTTAACAGCAGAATGTGGGTTCGAACCCCAGCTGTGACACTTGTGTCCTTGAGCAAGACACTTAACCATAATTGCTTATAGGGGCAGAGGCAGTTTAACAACTACCTTGTTCTGGACTAGTTACCCCTCCCAGTCCTATTCGCACTGTGAAGAGGCTGGTTATTAACTTGTCTTGTTTCGGTGCGAGGGGCTGGTTTCTTCAGTGTGGAGTCGTTGTAACAACTCAATGACTGAGTAGCCCCCACCTTGGAGTGGCCATTGGCCTTGTGTGGGGCGAATTGCATTAAAAAAAAATTAAAAAAAAACAAAAAACGGATACCCGAAATTGGAAATTTTTGGATACCCGTGTTACCTGTAACCAATTTGGTAAAAACACACCAATACTTCCCGAATGTATAAAATAACCAATATGAACACATGTTTCTCCTGTTTAATTAGAGTCATAATACATGGACTTACTGTAATAATTTTTCCGCCTCTATATATATTGTTTTTCTTATTTATCCTGGGTGATCCATTCAGTGAGAAAAACTCACTGATTTCCCATGGATCCCAGCTTACATAAAAAGTACAGTAATGCAATAAAATATTAAGATACAAATATTAAATACAATGTAAAAATATTTAAAATTAATTGAACACGACTCGTAGCATCCCCATTACCCCACACAAAAATGTTAACAAAAAAATCGGAGACTTCCATATGTGTGGCTTAAATGTTCACTCAACATTTTTTTGAAAGTCGTTTACGGGTAACTGGAACTGAAAAATGGAACCGGGTAATGACAGTTTCGGTCGGGTGTCGGGTATCCGGATACCCTGCACAGCCTTATTTTAAAGGCAGTCAACTTTCTGGAAAATGATACTGAGAGTTGGAGGATTAATTAACGGGACAATATCATCACAATCAGAGTAGACTCTCAACAGGGAATTGGTGTCCTAGTTTAAGGTGGACACAAAAGCGACTGAAAATTACTAGCTCATTTATGCAGCAGTAATGGCAATATGACCTTATCATGTGGGGTATTACAGAGCTGCCAACTCTTCCGGATTCTGCGGAAGACTTCCGTATTTGACGGTAATTTACTTACTTAAAATATATGCAAGGAGGCCTCTCCTTTTGGTGCCAAAAAGCCTAAAACCCCTGGACCCCACCCGCAAGGGCTCGCTTGCTCGGCTCACTTGCTGCGTTCGCTTCGATTGAGTCTTTCTGATTAAATTTAATCTTCCTCATTTTCAAAATCATCTGTTGGCAGCTCTGGTATTACTTTCAGTCACCGACTAAATCTAAAGCTAGCACTCCGATTCCATGCCCTGTTGATCGCGATGATATTGTCCCTTTAATGGCCGATAGCAACTGTTGTCGGGTAACTTGCTATGGCCGAGCGGTTTGCTATGGCCGAGCGGTTTAGTGCATCAGATTTGTGTTCTGATGGCTGAGTCAGTAAGACTAATTGCGGCGACACCATGTGAAATTCTCAATTGAGTAGTAATTAGTTCTGAAAAGAACTGGAGGTACAACTCGACATTTCAATCAGTGTGCTCTGATCGTCCTCAGGAGAATGGCTGAGTCGTCAGAATGTGGGCTCGATTCCCAACCGCGACCATGGTGCTTGTGTCCTTGAGCAAGACACTTTACCATAATTGCTTCTCTCCACCCAGGGGTAAATGGGTACCTGTAAGGGCAGAGTTGGTTGTTGTGTTTGAGTAGCCCTATATGCGCCGAAATGGCAGCAACTGAGCTGTATACTCCCCAGGGAGCTGAGATGGTTTTCAGGAATGATTTATGCGCCTTGAGCACCAGTTTGGTGGATACATGCGCTATATAAATCTACATTATTATTATTATTATTAACTTTATTAACAGTCGATGCTATTTCATTGACAGTGTCAACTGCATGTAGATAATCACGTTATAATCTTGTTCATATTGTCAACTGCAGAGATAGTCAACGTTATAATATTGTTTATTTCATTCAATGACTTCAGTACAGAAGCACCAGTTACAGGTGCACCTAAGCAACAAACTCTGCTACATCCTCGGTGACCAAATGTATTCTAATCGTATCCAAGGCATTCTCGGCGTACCAGTGCTGGTCGATCCCCTACGTGCAACCACGGAAACACGGGTGAGTAAAGATGAGACTCTGGGGTGTGATTTGACAAAATGATGTCCATCTGTCCGTTCGTCCATCTTGTCTCATCTTGTATGGCATCTCCAACTCAAGTAACCGCTTATCGGGATATGCCTCCATTTCACCATTTTTATGTCCAATGTTTCTCACCTTATTGTGTACCGAGTTATTAATACTATTATCTGTATACTTTGACTTGAGATTTGTGAAATAGAAATAAATGTGAATGAATTGAAATTGAAAAGTAAAAACTCTTGATAAATGTGCAACTGGTCCTTTGGTCTAGAGGACAGAGCCACCAGAACATCATGCATGGATGTTTAATTTGAAGATAAGGGCATGTTTCCAAAAGTGCACTGATGGATTTTGGAGGATTCAGGAAGGTTCCTAGCCAGAATACCTATGGGGTTGGGGTTAATTCAAAATCAAAAATTTCCATCAAAACAATATCAATATCGGCACAAAATTCAAATCCCTGAACTTTATACTGGGAAGGGAAGGGGGTTATCTCGGAGAGATTTCTTAGTGAGATATGTGCATATGTTGTGCCAAGAGTCTTGACTTGAGTCATTTACACAGCTCCTGTTATATACCGTCTTTTTGCTGATTTCTTTACAGATTCTACCAAACCCCATCCAGAAGGTGCTCAACTTGAGAACGTGGCACCTGTCACGGTTACCACTGTTCCTTCACTGGTACCAAGTGACCCTCCCTGAGTGGCATAAGGGCAAGGATGTCACCATCACCGCTCCACCTCCGGAGTATTTTATGGAAGCTCTACGACGGCTGGACCTACACAGCGACATTGTGAAGGATATCACCTAGCAACAGGTTCAGCTCAAAAAGAAAAGCAACCCAAAATATTTGAGTTTTTGTAAAAACCCCAAAAATTTATTTGATTTAATTTTGCCATACACCGACGTGTTTTCAGTGCTTTCTGAGTGTCTGTTAAAACCTTCATCTGTGTAACCTATATCTATTGCGGAACCCGCTGCTATATAGGATTCCAGCCGGTGAATTGTCATCAGGCAAGGTCGGGGTCGAGAGGTTAAGACGTCTGCATTAGTAATAAGCAGGAGATTGTGGGTTCGAATTCCGCTTGAGTCGTCTGTGAAGTTTTTTCACAGACACTCAGAAAGCACCGAGTATGCAGTGTTGTACACACGTCAGTGTACAGCAAGATGAAATTCAGTTGTTTATTACCAATGTATACTCAGTGCTTCCCGAGTGTCTGTGGAAAAAACTTCACAGGCTAAAATTTTGAAATAATCGTAAGAGAACCAATTATTTGAGCTAACCTGGGGAAAGATCATGAAGATGATTCACCTTTTACAGAAGCTCGTAGCTTTTATATGAAGACGGTTTGGAAAATGTGAAAGCCTATTATCTAAGCAACTTCAGAATGGCCATTGTGGTTTCATAGTCCAGCCAAAACACCTAATTCAGACAAAGCCTGTTTCAGAAATGGTCCATTTTAGACATGGCCCATATCAGACGCGTCCAGTTTCAAACATGACCGTTTTCAGATTTGGCCATTTTCAGATATTTCTGTGGGAGCTTGGCACATTTTGGAATCCATGTTTGAAATGGTCTACATTTGATGAAACAACAATTCCCCATGCTTCATCCAATATTTAATCTATTGATTGAAAAGGTAGCGCAAATACATTGGCATGCTGCTTGAATCTAACATCATGGGATCCAAACGAAATGTTATAGAGGTCATTCGTGCAAATACATGATATGGAAGCCAAGGGTATAACCCAATATTCATATGATTTAATTTTGCCCTACACCGATGTGTTTTCAGAGTGTCTGTTAAAACCTTCATCTATTGCGGAACCCGCTGCTATATAGGATTCCAGCCGGTGAATTGTCATCAGGCAAGGTCGGGGTCGAGAGGTTAAGACGTCTGCATTAGTAATAAGCAGGAGATTGTGGGTTCGAATCCCGCTTGAGTCGTCTGTGAAGTTTTTTCACAGACACTCAGAAAGCACTGAGTATGCAGTGTTGTACACACATCAGTGTACAGCAAGATGAAATTCAGTTGTTTATTACCCGACGCAAGAATTTCACCAGCCAATATTATGGTGAAGAGGATAAGTGAGACTAATTGCGGCGACACCATGTGAAATTCTCTATAGAGTAGTAATTAGTTTTGAAAAGAACCAATATTTGTTATAGTGGTGTTCATTTATACACCTGTGATTTCTCAGAATTTTTCACAAATCTCCCTTAGGAAGACTGAGCCAATATTGTAAAGGTGTCCCGCCGAGTTTTGGCCAAGGTTGTAGCCACTGGAATGGAGGTTTAAACTGTGATTACACAAACACTCAGTAGAAATAAAAGGCAAAACAGACGAACTGTATGTGGTACCATTGTATTTTGAAACGTACTACTTGCTACACTGGTTTGTTCACAAAATTGACAATATTACATTCCATAAACAGACTATAAAACAGACGTAGTAATGGTCGTATCTCTGTCATTTATCAAAGTTGGGATGTTACACTAACAAGGAGATAGATTATGTGGTCATCTTTATAGAAGCCACCGTTTTTAAGAAGTAACCTTTATAAAGAGGCTAACTTTATATATCAAGAAAACATGTATGAAGTATGTACAGATACCATCTGTGGCCACTCTATATTGGTCAGTTTTAAGGTTACCACTTCAATACAAGCTTTGAAGAATGCTACAGATTAATTTGTTGAAAGTTGGGTGGGGTTTCGTCCTTGCATTTATTTAGTCAATATTATGAGAACCCATACAACGGTTTCTTACTGCGTTTCATTGAAAAAGTCGCATCTCTTGTTGTCAAACAGTCAGTACACCTTCCATAAACTGTTAAATTAATTCCATTACGACAAATCTATTTTTTTTTTTACGTTTACGCACTGAAGCTTTAAACATTTAAAGTCAGACCATATCAATCGCCATACACATTAAAACATCTGAAATAAAATTTATAATTAGCTATTATAAGTATTTTTGGTGAAATTTAAATTTGCAGTTACATTTTGTATACATGTATTTAGAGTGGAATTTATATCAGTATTAGAACCTCTACTCTGGCTAGAATAATAAAATCAATCGCGTGGCTGGTGACCAAGCCATTTGTAATTGAGTGTGACAACAAAACCCGATAAAATATGCGGCAGTGACCCAGGGCCCAATTTCATAGAGCTGCTAAGCAGAGAATTTTATGGCAATCTACTGTAGGAAAGAACTAGGAAAGTATGGCAGAAGGGTTTGTCATCTTATGCAGTTTTGTGTACTTTTTACGATTGCTTGGGGAGTAACCCTGGGTGACACCGACCCCCTTTAGCAAAATAATGCAGGTCTGACCTTTACTTATGTACAAATCCAATGGTCTTTGCATAACTGAAAATGTAATATTGCTGCTGTAATTCCCATGCCCATATCATCCATCACATTTCCCTGGTGTATTTTCATTTGTCACAACAGTGGATTATTTCTCTGGCGCTGACCAACCATGACAGTGTATGGCATATTGATACTGCCTAGTTACGGGGACCAATTTAATAGATTGCTAAGCTTTGTTTCTTGGCTACCAACTCACATTTTGACATTTGTATTCCTTTTAGCTGATAGTCTGCTTAATCTTTCTAACCAATTTGCTTTCTTAACGGCTCAATGTTATTGGCCTACTGACTGTAGTCACGATCATCACTCAGTGCACATCGTGGCCCTCTATCTTTGGAAATGCAGCATGTCTTCAAAGTCCCCCATAGTCCATACCTGCTATAGTTTGTATCCATCATAAACTCATCCCTGGTAACCATATATACTTGAATGTAAATGGAGTTAATAGCACATGTTAACCCAGGAGACAAGCTGCTGCTTGTGTAAAGGGCATGCACGGAACGGATAGGGCAGATCTCAATCTCACACAAAAGGGGTGCAAGGTAAGTTTCCAAATGGGACGCTAGTGTGTTACATATGCACTGGCATGCTCAGCCAATGATTTGCACTAAGCAGCAAAGAATAATGCTAAGCCACTATTTCCCCCCCCCCCCCCACCACCACCCAAAAGCAGCTGCTAAATACAATAATGATTTTTTACACACAACAAACAGTAGGGTTGCTAATGAAAAAAAATATTACACACCTATTAATCTAGTGGTGCCAAGCTAGACTTTATCATGATACCTTGCATAATATCTTCATCTTGGCATTCATTTCTCTTGTGTATTTCAAGTTCTGAGCTTAACAATTTACTCCTGAATTTTTGTCATCCTATAAAAAGTTATTTTAGACCACCATTTGTATTTATTAATTCATATTTTGATATTTCACATCAATAAAATGTTATTAAACGTTAATAACTCACTAATAATTTGAGTTCCGTACTAATTACCTATTATTATCTTGCACATACATATTGGGTAGTATTATCAATGATGAACATAATCAACTTTCTTTCTTTTTCAATACAAATGGCATACATTTACATACGTGTGGGATAATTTTTAAATGTACATTTGACTATATTAAAAAGATTTTTTTTTTTCATCCATTACTGACGTGTAAACAGGTGCAGGTTTTTAAATGTAAATAAGTCCTAGTGCTGGAATGGGCCAATAAACATACAATATTTAATACAATGGTAACCGCACACAAACAAAAACGGGAGTAAAATCTATCGATACATACATCAAATAATATTTTGTTTCCTTTTTTGTAAGTGCTCGTTTTTATTTTAAAGGTTTTTTTGGTTTAAACATTTTTTTTGGTTGCTGTACACTGGTGATTAAATAAAGTAGATTTATAGATGAAAGCATTCAAAAATGATAGACAATGTGGCATGGGGGGGGGTGATGAAATCTCTGCTTGATACTCTACGCAAGCACTACTGTAATAACTACTTACATTTATCTGCACCACATTTAATGTAACATCTTTTTTTTTAAATATGACCATCATCTACCATTAAGTCAGTTGAGTTGGGTTGTATTGTGTACATATCTACTTCATTTTAAATCTCAAAATATTTATTTCTTCTTTTTTAATTTCTAAATTTAATGTTGATTTTTTTTTTACTTGTCGGTACATACACATTAATACAAGAAGGGGAAACAATAGGCACTCGTACACTGTTATAACACTTAATACTTTTATCGTAATAATCCACAAATTTCAGGATTTTACTTACACAGTGCAAATTTGTTTTTGTTTTTTTTTTCCCCCAAGAAATATGTAGAATCACCAAATTCACAATATGCACACACATTGTGGCCATTAGTAAAAAAGATTATAATTGTGTAAGCTAAAACAATGACGGCTACGTTGTCACAAGCTATCCAGAGGCAGAATTAACCCTAAAAGTTTCTATACATAGCATGCAATGTTCCACAAAAAAAATAACTTTCTTAATAGAAACTATTCATGTTCACAAGATTTTTAAATTTTTTCTCTTCGGCTGATCAAATAACGATCAATAATAACACCAAAGTTTGTACAGCAAGAAATTGCAAAAACAAAAAATGATAATAAATTCCTGGATATGGTATACGCTTAAGCCAGCTGGTCCGTGTTTACAATTATTTCACTATGTTACTTATAACGTACTGGTTTACAACTTAAACATGTAACCAAACGAACTTGACTGTCTTTTGTGTGTGTGTGTGTGTGTGTGTGTGTGTCTTTCTGTTTCAGCATCAAGGCTGCTCTTTCTACAATTTAAATTACACGAATAAAAGCCATACACAATCTTTCCAAAAAAAATCAATTTTTTTATGTCAAAAATTGGTCATAAGCTTCTTGAGATGCAATTTGTGAAGAAAATTAATCAATCAAGAATTTAAAAATTCATGCTAATTCATAAAGTGCCCCTGTACTGTTAAGAGTTAAACCCCCCTACAGAATCTAACAATTTCCATCAATGTATTCATTTTTTTATTTTTTTATTTACAAACTGCATCCCAAGACAAATGCAAAAAGGCAATAAGATGTCAATGTCTCAACTGTTTACATATTTGATCTTCAAATAACGGGTAAATTTATATATAATTCACAATACTAAAAACAAGTCAGCAGTTTTTTTTTTTTCATCTCACACTCTCTCTCTCTCCAAGCTTTTGCCAATAAACTGACAATTTTAACAATTCTGAACGACCTGTTATTTTTATACATATTTTTTTTTACCAGCCGACTTGAAAACGCTTGAATTTTCCTGCTTCTACAACAATTCTTAAGGCTAAACATTTCCAACCAAACTAAGATTTTCTTCTTTCATTTTAATCACGTGTATCACTTTACAATATACATGAGAGTAGAAAGGATATTTTTTTTTTTTTTTTTAAAGATGCGCATCCGGTCTTGGGAACAAAAAGACCTTAATTATTATTTTGTACATAATTAGTGCAATACAATAGCAATGAGTGAAAGAAGGAAACACCATTTTAATGCATTAAAACAGAAATAAGGACCACATTTACATAGCCACTTACAAAACTAAGATTGTGCAGTCAGTTTATTTATTTATTTATTCATACCCCCCCATTCAAGCTCAAGATATCCGTTTCCTAATCGAGATATAAAAACATGACTATTCTTCAAAGTGATGAAGGTTCGCCGGTCTTCTGTATGCAAAGATGGTGGTCATCGCGCAACAAGAGCGGCAGACCGGTTGCGTGGATATCAATGTGCTGTGTTTGGTAGAGCCAAGAGGTTGGTACATTGGCTTCCGTCACACGTTATCACCGACAGGGTGGCCGATGCTAAGATCAGTCAACTTGTCATCAAACCTCACGTGATAATCCTGCTATCAAAATGGCGTCCTCCTCAGGCAAGCTACCCCCAAAAGTGTTGTTCTATCTGCAGGTGAATTGATGAATAAAAGAGAAAGAATAGTTCTGGTTAGCAAATGCTTCGGAGAGGACTACCCTGTCACATGTTAACACTGGGAGTGTCCTCAATAGTGCCAGCAATTTCATGGCAGGCAGACGGTGTTCATGTTTATATGTGACACATTCCACTGTATCAGGAATAAGTCGCGAGGGGCTCTTTAGGCCAAAAAAAAAAAGTCTCCTGTTTCTGGTCATAGGTCGGCTTCAAAATCGGTGCGGTGACGCATTTTTTTAAATTTAAAAAAAAAAAAAATTGTAATTTTTTTTTTTTTTGCCAACGTGATACATGTATCACGACCAAATTTCCCATATACAAAATAACATAAAGCGGATAACAGACTCGAGTTGTACAGTCATACAAAAAAAGAGGTACCTTATAATTTCATAAATGCATTGTAATATTCATAGGCACTTTACTTCATTTTTTTTTACAACTTCCGCCATACACAAGCTTAACTTGAAGCATTAATTGAAATCGCTTGCTTTAATTTTGCAATCGATTTCAATCAAGAAAAAATCTTATCCCTTGACAATAGATCCCCCCCCCCCCCCCCGAGCCTATTGTTCAGCGTTGCGGCCTAATCCAATCTTCATCACGTAGAGATGATTGAAATTTTCATGACACAGCGGGCCCAGATTAAACCTCGTCATGCCTATGGTATATTCATGAATGACGTGCGATCTATTCACACTGCTCAAGAAGCAGAAACAAGATACAATCCGGCGAGGAGAGAAGAATTTATTCCAAGGCTGGCCGGTAAAGTTTTCCTAATTACCCTTTGAATAATTTATCATGGTTCTTCCTTTTAAAAAAAAAATTTAAAAAACAACAACAACAACTTAAGTACTTCGAGTACTTAAGTCCCCTGTACATTACTGGTAATACCAAAAAGCAGAGATCACAGTTTTACATTATACTTACTAGGTATAAAGTTGATCATGGTATCGAACATCCCTTGAGATATTTTTGTCCGAGGCACTATCATTTTAGTAAAAAATAGTAAAACAATTTCCCAACTTAATTTTTGTCCGTCCAGTGATAAAAACTGAACGTTAGAATGAATTTTTAAAATGTGAATGCGTTTTCATGATTTTCTTGATAATGTAACCAGCTGAAACTTTCAAAGGTTGTATCTTGATTCAAGACAGATACTCAAGAAGCCCGTTTTGCTAACATTTACCAATAGTGGTATAATGGCTTTAACAGAATGAAGAAAAACAAATTTAAAACAAAGCTTAAAAAAAAACTACTTAGGCCAAAAAAAAAAGTCTGCAGTTTCTGGTCATAGGTCGGCTTCAAAAACGGTGCATGGGTCTGAGGCGACACGCGCAGAGACCAGAGACTTTTTTTTCCTAATCTCACTAAGAACACCAACAATGGCAGTAGCACAGCCAAGATATCTAGAGTGGGGACCAATGAGGTTTTTTTTTGTGAATGTACTGACAAAAATATACTGAACAGCAAAAGAAACGCAAGTCCGAGGACAGCAAAAGAAACGCAAGTCCGAGGTCTTGTCAAGTTTTCAAACAGAAGATAAACCATTTTGATTCTAATCACTCATTTAATGAAAAATGCTTTCAATTTGTGAGCTGAAAGTGACTGTTGAAATTGCATTGCAAGATTTTCACATTCAACAGTCACTTTCAGCTCACAAATTGAAAGCATGTTTCATTAAATGAGTGATTAGAATCAAAATGGTTTGTCTTCTGTTTGAAAACTTGACAAGACCTCGGACTTGCGTTTCTTTTGCTGTCCTCGGACTTGCGTTTCTTTTGCTGTTCGGTATACTTGGAGGTAGAGAAGCGACAAATTTGCAAATTTACTGACAGATCTTTTTGGACCCACAAGTGTGTGTGTGTGTGTGTGTGTCCACGATCCCACTCATCGGCTTCGCTACTAGCCAATCACACGCAGTTATACTCACAAGCTATGTTGTTGATTTTTGTGTTATTGGTTGTTTTTTTTTTTTAGAAGAGACCACAATCCTTGAGGTTATTCTTGATAATGACGTCGGTGACAGCATCAAACACAAACTGGATGTTGTTGGTGTCGGTGGCACATGTGAAGTGGGTGTAGATCTCCTTCTGGTCCTTGCGTTTGTTCAGGTCCTCAAACTGCATTTGGATGTAGGCGGCCGCCTCCTCGTATGTATTAGAGCCTTCATTGGAAATGGGAAGACAATAGAATCAATGGCATTAAATACACCTCAGGACAAAAATAAAAACATTTCATCCCAAGAAATATATCATAAAACTAAACTGTGGTAGTTTCATCACAATAGATGCTCACATTTTTAAGAAAACAATACAAAACTGGGTTTTTTTAAAAATGTTTTTCAGGGATGTGATTGGGCAGTTTAAAAAAAAAAAATCCACGTAAATTTTCCTTAGGGGTATTGGGGCCGCTGTTGTGAACAGCGCTGGGGGTCAATGAAATCTATAGTTCTGAGCGTTTGCTTTGCTTTCCTTTATTGCTTAAATCTTTAAAATCCAGAGGATCACAACATTGCGAGTTGTAAAAATCCAAAAATCCGGACAAATGACATCCCTGGTTTTTAAATTTCACCAAAAAAAATTGACGTAATTCCCGTTTTCTCTAAGATGAAAGCACTTCAGAGGAAATGAATTCTCAGGATGATTGATAAGCGTACCAACTTGACACCAGGTAAGTGTTAAGATAGTAATTTGATAATATGAAAAACAAGTAATTATCATCCGTGTATCTTCACGTGGATGCATATCTTGATTCAAAGATGTAAGAATACTTTTCAAAGAAGTGCACTTTTAACCCTAACCTTCCCAAATCCTCCAAAATCCTCTTTGCTAAAGTGAAGGATTCTGAAGGATTGAGGTTACATGCTCTTTGCTAAAGTGAAGGATTTTGGAGGATTGAGGTTATTAGGCATACTTGCCTTTCCATGGTACATGTACATCCATGTTTGTTGTAGTGATTGCAAGGTCAGTGCTTGGGTCAGTGGACACTGTTTATTGCTCCATGCATGCAGGGAGGGTCCCTGGCCATGTACATGTATCACAGATTAGAAACACATGTGTGCATACATGTCATGTGCTTGCTTTACTACTGAAGGATTTTGGAGGATTCAGGTTATGTGTAAGCAAATGGGCCTAGGGAGTCCGGGTTTAAAAGCCAACATTGCCAATAGTGTGTAATGGCTTCAGGAGAGGGGAGTGGAGACTTACCAGTGTACTCTGGGAAACAGATGGTGAGAGCTGACTTGGTGATTTTCTCCTCAAACAGGTCCTTCTTGTTCAAGAAAAGGATGATGGAGGTCTCTGTGAACCACTTGTTGTTGCAGATGGAGTCGAACAGCTTCATCGACTCGTGCATGCGGTTCTGAAAGACACAACATGAGGACGTGAAACACTCAAAGACACTCGGAATCCATCTTGATTTTATAATACACAAGTCAATGGGAATCAGAACGAGGCTCGAGTCAAAATAGACTGGTTCTTTTCAAACTAATATTTTTTACCATAGTGATTTTCATATGCGGTCTGGAAACCGGACAAATCAGGATGATTCCCTAATGTTCGTGACTGACCACCTCATCTTCAGCTACTACCAAATCAGACCTGTACTCAAGGGGGGAGGGGGGTCATGACAAATATGATCGCTGTTACTTCCTCTTCAGAATGAGGCTCATGTCAAAACAGACTGGTGCCTTTCAAATGGTAGTTTTCAATCGGAGTGATTTTTATTTGCAGTCGGGAAACCAGACCAATCATGATGACTATGACAAAGACGGTTGCTATTACTTCCTCCCACCCTTAAACTAACCGCATGCCCGCCCGCCCCCCCCCCCCCCCCACACCCATCCCAATGTATTGTCCAAATCGCCGCTCACCATTTCTTCGTCTTCAGCTAGTACCAAGTCATAGGCACTCAGGGCCACACAGAAGATGATTGCCGTCACACCCTCAAAGCAATGGATCCATTTCTTCCTCTCGGAACGCTGGCCTCCTACGTCAAACATTCTGAAGTAAAGAGCACACAATTTGGGTCCTCAATTAATACCGGGAAAAATAACCAAGAGCGTAAAATCAGTCATTAAAGGGAAGGAACAACACTGGTATTTGGTAACTTTCAACACTCTAGTTAAGACTTGTAGCTTTGCATGGTGAAAGACTGTTTGCGGTGACACCATGTGAACATTCTCTTTTAAGTAGTAACTATTTCTAAAAAAAGAACTGGTGGTTACAACTCGACAATTCGATCAGTATGCTCGGATCGTCTTCAGGAGAATTTTCACATGGTGTGTATCATATAACTTACCTGTGAACATTTCATTTACAATACGTGTTCATGTTTTTAAGAAAACAACAAAAAACTGATACATGGCGGGGGTTTTTTTCTTCGGTTTTTATGTTTTACAAAAAGTTGCCGTCTGGCAAGGTTTAGTAAATTGGACACAACAATTGCTGTTTTCTCTCAAATGAAAGCACTTTAGAAATCAAAATCAAAATCATCAGCATCTGAACAATGGAAAGAACCTTAAATGGGCAAGGAACCAGATGACTTATCGTGACAGAACTTACTTAAAGTGGAGGTCTTTGAAAGTGAAGTGAGTTTCCACGATACCAGTGGTCTTGACTCTCGTTCGGAGCACATCTTGTTGTGTTGGGATGTAGCCAGGGGCGGCCAGTCGGTCCAGCGCATTTAGGTAACTGTGTACAGACAAAACAAAGGACACAAGTTACATATTGAGGGGGGAAAGGGGAGGGGGAAGGGGAGGGAAGCCAACAGCAATAATCAATGATGGTTCGTTTGCGAGGACATCATTTAATCTCTGATCACTTCTTGGAAGAGGTGTGTAGCTCTGATGAAATGGGCCTGTGTGAAATGACTGTGTGAAAAATAAGCTAGAAAACAGAAAAACCAAAGCCTTCAGGGAAAAGTCAATTCTAGTTACATGTAGTTTGTGAGGACACAATGTAATTACGCTTGTAGGAATGGCTCTGAGAAAAGCCGATGGGTTTAACTCAGTGTTTTAGCTCGTACAGGTCTATTCACTGACATCAAAAACTGAAGGGTGCCCTCGTTCAGCAGCAAACGAAAGGTTACTCATTGGTTCATAAATGCAGCACATGCACACACTCATAGGCACAGTGCAGCCCACGTACAATGTACATGTATGCACAGCGCATATACATGCACCAATAAATGACCTTTTGCCTCTGAACGATAATAAGATTTTGTGTCTTTACAACGTTCGAGGCAAGTCCCTAGCTTTCTAATTTCTTGCGTAAATCCTCAAAGAAAAGGGTGGTCAATGCATTTCCAATGGGCTTCTCACAATCGTTGGTGCCAGCACGTGCGAAGTGGGCGTGGTTTACATTGGAATTACGTCACACCTGACAACATGATATGCTTGGTATTCTCAGAACACATAAATGATCGCAGAGTCACATGAAATAATAATAATAATAATAATAATAATAATGTATAGATTTATATAGCGCACGTATCCACCAACTAAGTGGCGCTCAAGGCGCATTATATTATTATCCCTGCTCATAAGGCTCATAAGGCTCATAAATCATTCCTGAAACCATCTCAGCTCCCTGGGGAGTATACAGCTCAATTGCTGCCATTTCTAGCGCATAGAGAGCAAACCATCTCTGCCTTCACAGGTACCCATTTATCCCCTGGGTGGAGAGAAGCAATTATGGTTAAGTGTCTTGCTCAAGGACACAGGTGTCACGGCTGGGGCTCGAACCCACACTCTGCTGCTGGCAACACCAGAACTTGAGTTCAGTGCGCTAGACCGCTCAGCCACGACAATCCACTTTACGTGCATTATACAACACACGGGACCTACGGCTTTACGTCCCATCCGAAGGACGAAGCAATTATGGTTAAGTACCTTGCTCAAGGATACAAGTGTCACGACCGGGGCTCGAACCCACACCCTGCTGCTGGCAACACCAGAACTTGAGTTCGGTGCGCTAGACCGCTCGGCCACGACATGTATGTGAAGTTGATGATGGTGAAGTTGATGATGGTATTAAACAACCCTTGAAATATTTGTGTCCGAGGTGCTATCATGTAAGTACCAATTATTTTGCAAATGAAGGTTTGTCCACTGGAGATGTTAATTCCATGTTGGAATGAATACATACAATCTGAATGCATTAATGACACTTTAACTCTCCTACGCATAGAGGCCACTGTAAACCACTAAATGTCCAATGTGTTGTACACACATTGTTTGTGCATATAAGCCACACTGACCCTTTGAAGTAATCTCCAATGTACATACATGCATATAAAGACATGTATACCACAGTTGACCTTATTTTCAGCAGGTTATACTGTAAACAAACTCCCTATAATAAATCACTATCAGCCACTGAGACCAATAAACCATACCAAGTCTCCATCATCCATTGGGATTTTCAGCAGTTATTTTGTAAACACAGATTCTCCATAGTTAACCTACCACCAGCCACTGAGTCTGGACCAAAGTAATATGCCCAGCAATATGTCAACCACAAACCACTAAAACCATCAGACATATGAGGCATTATGTTACTATGCAGTATAGCTATGAGGAGCCAGTGCCTACCATAGCAATGGCTTGGAGTGGCCTGAATGGGTTGTTTCAAAAATTTCACTGATTGTAGGAGGGTTAATGAGTTTTAATGACAAGCTGAAACTCTCACAGGTTGGTTTTTATACATACAATGTACATTGTATTTTGATTATTCTTATAATGTATGGATGCATTTACAAACAGTTTATGAAAAGTGTCCGAGGCTTTCATTTTAAGATAACGTTCCAGCTTTGCCAGCCACGTCACTAAATTTTTGTGATACAGTAACAAGTTTTGCAGCCAAATCATAAAAAGGAAGGAATTTCAGTTCATGTGAATGCATGACTTCTGACACGTACAAAAAAGGTTCCTTTAGAATAAGCAGGGGTGTGATTTGACAATAAGTAACAAAAATCCTGAAAAATGGGTAGCAGGCCTGGGTGTCCCTTTGGTCTGGAGGACAAAGCCCCCCTGAACCTCCTGGATGTTTAATTTTGGAGGATTTGAAAGGATTTACAGACTCTGTACATCGCCACTAACAAGAAACTGGAGGTTTGGACACAACGCAGGCTACTTCTTTCTTTCCTTGGTGGCTTTGTAAAAAAATCCTGAAATCAGGAAAAATCCTGAGAAATTACAGGCCTGAATAAGACAAATGCAACACAAAATTCGCTATTTAAACATCAAGACATGCATTCAAAACCAGCATTAAATACATGCACAAATATTTCTGCCTGAATACTGTGCAACACGAAATCATTCCCCGCGGTCACCTGTCCAATGAGAACATGTCCTTTCCCTTGAGAAGCACCTCTGTACAGATTTGACAACTGGGTAGTTATAACTATAAACTGTATTTTATGTGATTTATTGAATGTCACATTTTCTCAACAGCTATCAAGGCTTATTGTGTGGATGCAGAAAGGGACCTTGCAATAAACCTGTTCCCACCTCAATCGACCTCTAGACAAATCTGAGTGCTCCTCACAATTCTATTCATTCGGAAATGCAAAGAGCCTTTTATTCTTAAATAGTTAACGACCCGACATTGGCTTTTTATTTGAGCATTAATAAATGCATGATTAGATGTTGAAAAGTTAAAAATGTTTGTCATTTTTTTAAAATAAACATGTAGATGTGAGAGCCCTTTGTTTTGTTTGTTTTTGAATTTTGATTGATTGATTTTTTTCTTTTTTTTCTTTAGCTAGTGTATATCTTGTTATTAAATATTGACATCTACCAGGTTGATACTGTACATGTATGTACATGTATTTAATCTTACGCTGGTAGTAATTATTATTATTTTTATTTATTTATTATTTTTATTTTTAACATACCACAAGGAAGGTCTTTAGCAGGCGCTATTAGTTTTAAAAAAAATTTACGAATAGAACCTGCCAGTTAGGTGAAATGCAGTTGTAGTGGTTCTACGGGTATAAAACAGTGTGATGTATATGTAGTATTAATTTTGTTTCGTTAGACATAACATGGAGATTTTCCAACAATAATTCCTGCAGGTACATGTTCCAACAATAATTCCTGCAGGTACATGTTCCAACAATAATTCCTGCAGGTACATGTTCCAACAATAATTCCTGCAGGTACATGTTCCAACAATAATTCCTGCAGGTACATGTTCCAACAATAATTCCTGCAGGTACATGTACATGTTCCAACAATAATTCCTGCAGGTACATGTTCCAACAATAATTCCTGCAGGTACATGTTCCAACAATAATTCCTGCAGGTACATGTTCCAACAATAATTCCTGCAGGTACATGTTCCAACAATAATTCCTGCACGTACATGTTCCAACAATAATTCCTGCACGTACATGTTCCAACAATAATTCCTGCAGGTACATGTTCCAACAATAATTCCTGCAGGTACATGTTCCAACAATAATTCCTGCAGGTACATGTTCCAACAATAATTCCTGCAGGTACATGTACATGTTCCAACAATAATTCCTGCAGGTACATGTTCCAACAATAATTCCTGCAGGTACATGTTCCAACAATAATTCCTGCAGGTACATGTTCCAACAATAACTCCTGCACGTACATGTTCCAACAATAACTCCTGCAGGTACATGTTCCAACAATAACTCCTGCAGGTACATGTTCCAACAATAATTCCTGCAGGTACATGTTCCAACAATAATTCCTGCAGGTACATGTTCCAACAATAATTCCTGCAGGTACATGTTCCAACAATAATTCCTGCAGGTACATGTTCCAACAATAATTCCTGCAGGTACATGTTCCAACAATAATTCCTGCAGGTACATGTTCCAACAGTAATTCCTGCACGTACATGTACATGTACATGTTCCAACAATAATTCTTGCAGGTACATGTACATGTTCCAACAATAATTCCTGCAGGTACATGTTCCAACAATAATTCCTGCAGGTACATGTTCCAACAGTAATTACTGCAGGTACATGTTCCAACAGTAATTACTGCAGGTACATGTTCCAACAATAATTCCTGCAGGTACATGTTCCAACAATAATTCCTGCAGGTACATGTTCCAACAACAATTCCTGCAGGTACATGTTCCAACAATAATTCCTGCAGGTACATGTTCCAACAGTAATTCCTGCACGTACATGTTCCAACAGTAATTCCTGCACGTACATGTTCCAACAGTAATTCCTGCAGGTACATGTTCCAACAATAATTCCTGCACGTACATGTTCCAACAATAATTCCTGCACGTACATGTTCCAACAATAATTCCTGCAGGTACATGTTCCAACAATAATTCCTGCAGGTACATGTTCCAACAATAATTCCTGCAGGTACATGTTCCAACAATAATTCCTGCTGGTACATGTTCCAACAATAATTCCTGCAGGTACATGTTCCAACAATAATTCTTGCAGGTACATGTTCCAACAATAATTCCTGCAGGTACATGTTCCAACAATAATTCCTGCAGGTACATGTTCCAACAATAATTCCTGCAGGTACATGTTCCAACAATAATTCTTGCAGTTACATATTCCAACAATAATTCCTGTACATACACATGTACATGTATGTAATACTGGCCAGCAATGCATGTACATCAGCACTGGGTGTGTATATGATGCAACATTCCCAAATCCTGTTTCAACCCCCCCCCCCCACCCTTTTTTTTTTAAATAAAGACAAAGGGAAATTGAGTACACTGCAGAACATGATTATCTTCCTTCCGCTTTCCTTCATTATTTTTCCATTGCTAAAAATATTTTTAAGCACAGTTGCTAAGAGACACCATCTCGATTTTTTATTTAGGAAACACTACAAAGAACAGCCAATACAGGTATTTATGTTGAACAGGTATAATTTCTGCAGGTAATATAATATGGTACCATCGGTTACCAAGCAACGAAGCACATAATGCATAGATGTACACTGTACATGCGGCTGACCTTCATTGTCATTTTCTACATGTAAACAGTATTTTGCCACTTCACTTAAAGGCCGTTTCACACGAGACCGTTTTAACAAGGGACCTTGACTATAAATCGCATCCATGTTAAAAAATAGCAAATCCCAGTCGTGTGAAAGCTATCCTTGTTATATAATTACCACGGACCCTCGTTATTTATAACAGAGATCGAGATCTCCTCCAAAAAAAATCGCAACGATGTTAAAATCGCCACGATAGGTCGTGTGAAACGCTTCCTGCGCCCAAACAGGGGACCCTTGCTTTGGCGGTATCATTTCGCATGCGCAGAATGCGTCACTAGATCAGCTTGAAATAATCCTGGGTGTGTGTTGGTAAACAACTTGTATGTCCCCATCACGTTGATTAGTGAATGAAACGGTTACATTGTAACTCCAAGAGACTTTCTTGGCCCGGACACGTTTATTTTTCTCGTTGGATGGCCTTGCGTTAGAAATCTGGCTCTTTGAATCCATCGGAATTGTTGCAAGTATACTTGATTCGATATCCATAATAAAACGAGAATAAAATTGTCGGGAAATGGGAAGGAAATGAAAACAAAATGTGGGAGAAAGTAACGTTTGACTTCGCACAACGCGTATATCTTGGCTGGAAAACCACTAGTAACGTAGAAGAAAGCGTTCAGTGAATAAGCTCTGCGCGCAGTACCAGTGAAATATTGGATTGCACAATCATGACCTTTGACCCTCCATGGAAAATGAGGGATGTTAGTTTTGGCGTGAGTGTGAAAGTCGTGTGAAAGTTTGTTTAAAAAATCGCAAACGACTGATGCGACAGACAACTGGCGTCTATTACCAAGGACCTTTGTTATCGGTGCTCGTGTGAAAAGTCTTTTAGACTGTTAAGTCTTTCTTCCATTCTTACTGTATTATCTCAGACCTGGAATTTCATTCTTGTAAGGGCAAGACCACTTTTCCCGAGTTCAATTAAATGTCTGAGAAAATTGTTAAAGTCCAACTAATCAACATGTACGTACATGTACAACTTTGAACCAATTTGTATTAAGACAACAGATTAAAAATGAACACGCTACCAAAACAAATCCCAAACATTTGTGTTTTCTTTTAATCAAACCTTGAGCCAGATATGCCACTTACATGTAAGCTTTCAAAAAGGGATCCAAAAATACGATACTGACCGTCACAAGCCAATGGCAAATAATTCCTGGGGGTCACAGGGATTTATAGAGCAGCGAACAACTGTGGCAGAAGCCAGAGAATTTTAAGAGGTGCCAGTTATGCAATTTTTCCCCTCTGTTTTGGGGGTCACCTCCACCAACCCCCACCCTCAACCCCAACCCTCAACCCCCACCCTAAACCCAACCCCCACCCTAAACCCAACCCCCTCCCCCCTTAGATATCAAAAGGATTATTTAGTATCGTACAATGGTGGCAGAAGTCAGGTGCCAATCAAGCAAACCCCCCCGACCCCTAGATATATACTCACTATGAGGCAGAGTCATTCAGCTGATACTCCCTAGACCTGCTGAAGCACCCTTGGACCCCACCGTCTGACCATAACCGCTTCATGACGGCAGCCAGCTCGGGGCTCAATTCACCTTCCTCTGCCTGGCCAGCCAGGGCGAACAATTGCCGGGCGTCATCCTACGGGAAGGGGGGGGGGGGGGAAATGACAATGAAATACATGTAAAGTATAAGTTTGGTAACAGTGGTCATTAACCACACTTTCAAATATCCACCATTTATTTTTGGCAAATGAATACCATCTTTACCTTTGCCATTTTTATCAAAAGATGATCTCAAATTCAAATGAGAAAAATAATACACGTACATATTATTTTTTTATTTTTGTTTTACAGATTACAGATTCAGCTCAATGCAATTCTGATGCAATTCTAATAAAGGAAATATTCCGATCTGAAATCAATTTACAAAGGTAGTTGAAAATTGCTTAATCATCCAAATAGTGTGGTCCCTGTAATGTTTCGCAACAAAAAAAACAAAAAAAATCATTTAGGAAATGAAAGTGAATGTACAAACATGAACACTGACACTTGTATTTATAATTACAAAAATGTACTTTCAGAACTAATACATCATGACATGTAGAGTGTAATGTATGTCAAGCAATGCAAATTTTGACATATATAAAAGTCCATGTATACACACATGTACAATGGAAATATACACAGTGCATGTGCATGTTGTGATTCCAACTGCTTTTACATATGCCCAAAAATGATGCAAATCCAATTTTCTATTTTTAATAGTGAAAAAAAAGGAATGTCGGGAAATAAAGTGTAGAACTGAAGAATAACAAGTTGGGGCATCGATATTCAACATTTGTAATCATACGTTCCATATGTTATAACACACTGTAGTTTCCAAGGTACATGTTCACAAGGCTGTTATGTTAATTTTATAGCTCTGAAAGGAATAAATTAGGGCCGATTAATTCATCTCTCCTGGTCGCCAGGCCATATAACAAAAGCACAGCATTAATTACACCGTGACAAGCAACCACTGTCCTTGGGGAAACAAACAAATAAACAAGTGTCTGCTATCAGTCTGTTACCAGAAATGCTACATGTACATGAATGCTTTCAACGTATGTCCAAGTTCCTTCTCCATGCACTTGTACAGTACATGACCCAATGATATAGTGCATACATCTGTTTAGGCAATTGTAAGATGATTATAATTTGCCACATGTTTTACAGGTTATTAGGCCAAAAAAATAGTCTCCGGTTTCTGGTCTATGTACGCGTCACCTCAGAGCTGCGCGTCAACATTTTTAATTTTAGGGGTTTTTTGTGGGTTTTTGGGGGCTATAAAGCATTGTCCAATTGCAGCCAAAATTGGTGGATTGTTTGGATTTTTGCCATGCTGCATTTTAAATGACTTTTTCACGTATGAAAAATGGGTTTGGGTATGAACGTTTGGGAGAAGATAACAAAATAACTTTTGTTCTTGCTGATAGATCTTGTTGTACTCGGCAGGCTTCATACTTAGAAAACTGATAGAAGTTGTTGCACTGCGCCAGGGCAGCTTCACACTGATGGATGTATATTGCATTGAACAGGTTGTCTAGCCAGTTGAAGGGGGTTAGGGCAGCTTCACACTCGGACAACTGATGGATGTTATTGCATTGAGCAGGGTGTCTAACCAGTTACTGAAGGGTTAATGTGCACATGTCTTGATTCAAAGAGAGTACGCCTCCACGTGTATGCAGTTTGGCCAACACTACCAATGTTGTACCTTTCCCCTTTTGAAACCAAAGCTTGGGATTTCCCCTTTTTCAGGCAACCTTGACCTACCGTTCTATCGCCCTCTCCGAAGTCGACTTTGAGGGATCCCATAGCCCGAATGATAGCTATCATACTCTGGATGGTGTTACTGTATACGACTGGCTTATACTGCTTACAGTCTTCTTCAGAGTATCCTTCTTCATGGATGATCCTGTCATGGCAAAACAAACCAAAATTGAACAAACATTAAATTCCATGTTATCACAAAGAAATGTACATCCAGTAGACAAATTTTGTTTCCCCTGAAATTCAATTGTCGAAGAAGCAGGTGACACAGAGAAGAACAGAGACACCCACACACAAACAGAACATTTAATTTCATGTCGTATCAAAGAAATACATGTACATCAAGTACACAGGTTTTATTTTCCTGAAATTCAATTGTCAAAATAAGTATACCTGAAAAAGTAGGTGACACCGAGACATATGGACACCCAGACACAAACTAACAAAACAAACGTTTCATTTCATTTAATCTCCAGTATAATTTTTAATTCTCGTAATTCAATTGAAAAAAATAAAGTCAAAATATACCTGAAGGAGTAGGCGACACCGAGAAAAACATGTAGACACCCAGACACAAACCAACAAAACAAACATTAAATTTCATTTAATCTCAAAGAAATACAACCAGTATACAATTTTTGTTATTTTCCTGTAATTCAATTGTCAAAATAAAGTGAAAATTAACCAGAAAGAAGTAGGTGACACCCAGACACTTATGACATACACGCTGTAGACTTTTTGAATTATGTCACATGCAGCTTAAAACTCAACAGTGCCCTCGCTCAGAGGACAAAAGGAGGTACATGCCACTGGCTCGCCTAAGTGTTCAAAGCATACATAATGACAGTGCGTCTCCTTGTCTGTACTCTAAACATGGTAACATGATCAGTTTAATGCATTACATGTAGGTCTATTGTGGCCAGTTAACTTGGACACTTTGGCCAGTTCACTTAGACACTGTGGCTAGTTTACATTGTGGCCACTTAATTTGTAACATTGGACACTGTGGACAGCGACATGGACATTGTGAACAGCGACATGGACATTGTGAACAACGACATGGACAGTGTGGCCATCTCCTTGGACATTGTGGCAAACCTCTTGAACATTGTGGTTCAAGCCATTTTGAACATTGTGGTTAGCCACTTGGACATTGAGGCCAGCCACTTGAGACATCCATGGCTAGTCTCTTAGACATTGTGATCAGCCACTTGAACTTCGTCTCCTACAACATGAACAATGGGGCCAGCATC
The DNA here is from genome assembly GCA_029582265.1 of Zoroaster sp. YZ-2022. Lineage (NCBI taxonomy): Eukaryota > Metazoa > Echinodermata > Asteroidea > Forcipulatida > Zoroasteridae > Zoroaster > Zoroaster sp. YZ-2022. The sequence goes on from CM055820.1 coordinate 8,097,154, forward strand.
TTGGACGTTGCGTCAACTTAGACATTGTGGCCAGCCTCTTGGACATAGCGGCTAGCCGCTTGGACATAGCGGCTAGCCCCTAGCTCACTCCCTGAGGAGGGCCACATACATGTACGTGTGCATATGTATGGGTTTTGTATTTACAAGAACAATGACAATTTGAAATAAAGCATTGTTAAATTTCATACATTTTACATATGCAAACAACAATTTTCATTATAAATTCTGCTTTGGCACAGACTTCAAAACTCAAAGTATAAGCTATTAATGAGTACAGCTATCCATACAATTGAGCTGTTCCCATAGTGTGATGCGATTCTGATGATTCACCTTCCTGAATCATTCATGTCTACAATCCACTGTGACTAACACATTAACGTCTGCATATTATTAAATATTTATGACATTTCGTATATCCACGCAGAAAAAAAAATCCAGAATCTAAAAAAAAAACATGAGGGGATTGCTTCTTAAAGATTCAGCCGTTCTAGCCATCTGTGTCCCCAAGGGGTTGAATGTCACCACAAATAGGGAGGACATAAGCCAATGTTGGTCACCCAAGCTTGGCATCACGTGCAGATGTCATGGCAGACTGTAAATCTCTGGAAAGGTGTACACTTTAGGCTATGACATGAAAGGTCTTTGAACAAATAGTGTTTAGTTCAAAATAATCAGTAAAGACTATTTGCGACACCATGTAAAATTTTCAATTGAGTAGTAACTAATGACTACTCAAATGAGAATTTCACATGGTATCACTGCAAATAGTCTTTACTTATCATCTTCACCATGCAAAGCTACAAGTTATACTTCAAAAAAATAATCAATGTAAACAAAAATACCAAAATGTACAAACAAAATGTTTTTTAAAAATCATTTTCTCAAAAATGTGAGAACCTAACTTTCACAGATTAGTTTTATAATATATTTCTTTAAAACTAGAGTGTTGAAATGAACATATTTTACCGATCACTAATGTTGTACCTTCCCTTTAACCAGTTCGCGTCGGGAATAAAAAAGTTTTTCTGGGCCCCTGTGGCGGGTTTCTTTTTCCCACACACACGTTAATGGAAGCTTCCACAGCGGATGGCCGGCACTTCCGAGCATGTCACCGTACACACGTGGCTCAACCGAGCATGCATACAAATATTCCGGAGTTTCCTATGGCGTGTTTAAACGCTCTCCGATCCGTGGTGCAAAAAAAATTTGCGTGTATACACGGCCTCCGACGCGAACTGGTTAAACAGTGCAAAAAGAAGATATTTTAAAATTAGTACATTTACTGTTTAACAAAATCTGTCTGCAGGAAGTGTTTCGATCTTGAGAAGAAAATCATCAGTAGAAATTTGCCAAATCCAATCAAGTCCAGGACATTGGCAACCTTGGCGATAAGGCCGTCCCACCTGACGTGACCTGCCCATCACCTGCGATTCACATGGAGATCTATGTTCACTCTTCCTCTTCAATCCCATGGGAGGCCACATTATGCAGCTTTGTCTACGTATGTCCACAGCTGTGACATAATCGTCACAATCAGAGCAGACTTCCAACAGGGCATGGAATCGGTGTCCTAGCAATGAACACAGTGACTGAAAATTACTGGCTCATTTATGCAGCAGCAATGGTAATATGGCCTTATCACGTGGGTAATATTTTACATTCACTGAGTTAATCTAAAACTCACACTCTGATTCCATGCCCTGTTGATCGTGACGATATTGCCCCCTTTTAAGATGTACCCAACTCTGCTTATTGTACCCTCATCTTTTGTATTTCTTTCACCATATGATGCTCTATATGCAGCAGAGTGCACCCCCTCCCATTGTGTCTTCATTGTGTTTCAGGAATCTTGGGAATTCGTTAGAGGAATTTTTTTGGAGGGAGAGGTCCGTTAACAATAGAACAACAGTGTGTTAGTGTATAGGGACATTTGGGGGGGGGGGGGGTGGCACTATGCCGCATATCGAGCATGGTATATCTTTTACACCTGACTAACATCTGCCCACTCTTATATGTATGTGTAATGCCTGCATGTTTATATCGTCCATTTTGCCTTCGAGAAAGAACTTGCTAGGTTTGAAACGTAAGGCCAATAACTACTGTTTCGCATTTTTTGTTTAAGCCGATAAGAATTGACATGATCTGCATGCACAGCATCTCGTCTTCCTCCGCCTGCCCCGAAAAAATAACTGGAATTGCGAAATACAGCCGACCATTATCAATCAACTGTAATTCCATTCCCACTGAAAAAAACAAACAACAATATTTGTGCAGGCAGGACACTGAATTATGTGCACTGAAAACACGCTACGTGTCAGAATAGATGAGTTAGAATCACATGCGTGTGTACAGCACGTCATGAAAACTGACAAATAGTGTCTGACTACATGTGTTTTTAAGTCTAGATGTCTCCTTTACTTTTTTTTTATCCATGACTGTACATGTAATAAATGTTTGAAAAATGTGTGTAACTTGAAAAAGAACATTTCAGAAATTTTAATGCATTTTCACTATTTTCGATACAATGAAATACGCTGAAATGTTCACAGGTTTGTTTCTGTACATCCCTCTTAATTCTTTTAACCCTACCCCCCCCCCCCCCAAGTACTCTGGCTAGGAATCTTCCTGAATCCTCCAAAATCCATCAGTGCACGTTTGGAAACATGCCCTTCCATGTATCTTCAAAATGCACCATGCATTTTCGTTGATCTTTCATTGTCAGCACTTATGGTCTGCACTTCTTTGCCTGGTAGAAATTTTGCCCCATTTGAAGAGGTGAAAGTACCAGTTTCCAACAGTGCTGAATTTTTCCCAAAAAGTGTCCCTTGGGAGGATTTTGTAGGATTTGGGGGTAGTTTGGGTTAAACACTGAATGACGTTGCAGAAAGGTGTGCCAACAGGTCCTTTTTAAAATGAGTTTAATAGGCCTGTGATTTCTCAGGATTTCTTGCATGGGGTACAATGTAGTTACGGATAAAGTATGGATACACTGACAAACATTTTACCAATGGTACAGTGTATACAATCTCTTTAAAGCTCAGTGTCTCAATTTATCCTTTGTGTTTGTCACACTTTTCACACCCCAAAAATAACTAAACAAAGTAATACTTCATGAAAAAAAAACCACACACACACACACACACACATTCCCGCGCGAGGCGTTGTGGGGACAAAATACAAAGGATTTTGGGGATTAAAAACGTTGTGGGGACACACAAAATGTCCCCACAGCTAAGTAATTCCGGATCCCTCTTTTGTTCTCTGCCCCCATAACGCGGCCAGTGCTGGAACACACACACCTTTGCCATAATTTCTTTAGAACTGACTGTGCGCCAATGAATTTTAGGGATGGGCCATTATGATAGAGATTTAATTTGCTTCGAGCAATACCAGGCAACTGTTTCTATTCTAATGTCCTTTTGTTATTTCTATTGTTCATTTTTCTAGTTTTGTCTGTATTGTTACGCTTGGAAAAAAACTAATAAATAATTAATGTACACTGTATGATAAGCATGCACATACAAATGTGTGACTGGCTCTGGCAAAAACCCTCAACTTGGACCCAACTTTTTTGAGCGACCTCCCAAATTCATCGTTTCAGGATTTTTCTTTTTCCATCAAAATCTAGAGAAGATGCTCTATATGGTGACATGAAAACTGGTCCCTCAAACTGGTCCCTGGGGGTCAGTTTTTGACCTTTTCATGGCTGTTATGCATTATGGTAAATACCAAGAAGTTTCGGATTTTGCCAGAGAGGGTCACATATGTTATTTCTACAGTAAGTATGCTATCATGTACAATACAATTACAATAATATCACATTCACAGTTTCATATTTACTTAATTATAATACACTGCCTTTAAATGGAAGGTACAACAATGGAAACGCTAGCAAAACTGAACTATAGGTACGATTTCTGAATCAACACGTGATCGCATACTGATCGAAACGTTGAGTTGTAACCACACCAGTTCTTTTTCAGAACTAATTACTATACTACTCAAAAGAGAATTTTCACATGGTGTCACCACAAACAGTCTTTATTTATCCTTTTCACCATGCAAAGCTACAAGTCTTGCTTACATGTACATGTGCATGTGCATTTAACACGCGATCTGTAAAAGTTTCAACGTATTATATTATGTCATTCACAAAATTTTGACCAAGATTTGACCATTTGGTTATTTTTTAATGCCTTTAACCCTCCTACTGTTTGACCATTTGAAACCACTCAAAATTTCAACTTAACCAAAATGCCCATTAGTTTTGTACACAGGATTTACTACCATTCAAATCCATTCAAATGGTTTTTGAATGGTGGATACACTACACCTTGGTGTGTTTCCATAGCCGAATGGTTTCAAATGGTGAATGTACTACACAGTGGCTTATAAATCATTCAAATGGTTTTTGAATGGTGGATACACTAAACCTTGGTGTGTTTCACAAAACGAATGGTTTCAAATGGTGCATCAACTTGTCTGAAAAAGGCACCAGAAGTAGGAGGGTTAATCAATCATTTGGGAATATGTGAAATGAAGGTTTTATGAATATGTAAATATAATTTGTAAGTGAGACTAATTGCGGTGACACCATGTGAAATTCTCTGTTGAGTAGTAATTACATGTAGTTCTGAAAGGAACTGGACGTTACAACCTGGGGCGTTTCAATCAGTATGCTCTGATCGTCCTCAGGAGAATCAGAGCACACTGATCGAAACGTCGAGTTGTAACCTCCAGTTCTTTTCAGAACTAATTACTACTCAATAGAGAATTTCACATGGTGTCACCGCAATTAGTCTTACTTATCCACTTCACCATGCAAAGCTACAAAAGTACAAGTTTTACCTAAATATAATTTGTGTTCTTACAAATGTTACTCTGCACAGGTAAAGTGCAAACATGGTCCATGTACATGTGTATACATGTACAGCACATGTATACAGGTACAGCACATGTATACAGGTACGTATGTATGTATATGGAGTGCCATGGTCAAGCGGTTTAGTGCATTGGATTTGTGTTCTGATGGCCGAGTCGTCAGAATGTGGGTTCGAATCCCAACCACGACCATGGTGCTTGTGTCCTTGAGCAAGACACTTTACCATAATTGCTTCTCTCCACCCAGGGGTAAATGGGTACCTGCGAGGGCGGAGTTGGTTATTGTGTTTGATTAGACCTATATATGCGCTGTAATGGCAGCAATTGAGCTGTATACTCCCAGGAAGCTGAGATGGTTTCAAGAATGATTTATGAGCCTGATGAGCAGGGGTAATAATATAATGCGCCTTGAGCACCAGTTTGGTGGATACGTGCGCTATATAAGTCCACATTATTATTATTATTATTATGTACTTGTGTGTCTGGGTTTTTTTTGAAAGGCCACCTGTCCTTCCAAAACCAACAACTCCATTTCCCTGTTGTAGGCATTGTGTTGTAGTCATTGTGTTGTAGTCATTGTGTTAGCATTGTTGCATGTACACAGGTAGGTAGGAGCAGATCAGGAAGTGGGTCATAGATAATCATTTATATGCAGTGTATCATGTCATTTATATACACGTATATGTGTGTACATGTACATGTATGGGTACTGGATTATATATCAATTACACGTACACATACATGTAATTACAGTGATAACAATGGCCAAAGATTATGTAACTGTACATGTGTACAACTGTACATACATGTAATTAAAATAGTTGTAAGTGTACAATTAGATACAGAATCATGTACATCTACTGTACTGCACTCGTACATGTAGGTAAAACTTGTAGCTTTGCATGGTGAAGAGGATAAGTAAGACTAATTGCGGTGACGCCATGTGAAATTCTCAATTGAGTAGTAATTAGTTCTGCAAAGGACTGCAGGTTACAACTCGACGTTTCGATCAGTATGCTCTGATCGTCCTCAGGAGAATCTGAGTACATGTACTAGTACATGTACCAACTCATACACATATGTATGTACATGAACTATGTATATCAGAATAATAAAACCAAACATGATACATTTACAGTTTAAAAAAAAATTGTGTTCAAATAAATAAAAAAATCAAGTGTTTTTTGTTGTTGGAACATAGAAACAGAAACATGTTGTACATGTACACTATAAAGGCTTTATTGCATGACCAAGCTAGGGCGCTGTTATGAAGGCCATTCAGGAATACACAGTAATTAATCTACTGTAATCTACATATGTACATTGTACATTGTACATATGAACATGTAGTAACCTCATGAACATGTAGATAAATAAATATACATATCAAATATATAAATAATTATATACTGTATATAAAAAAAAAATGCACTTGAATTTAAATTTAAGATTAGCATTAAATACACAAATATTTTTGCCTTAATATTTTTCTATGCATATTTTTTGAACGAAATCATTCCCTGGAGTCTACGTCACAGACTTGATAAAGGGTCCTTTGAGATGTTTCCAGCCAAACTGTTTAATTATGCAATATGTTTAAATTATTCAAAACCATCTTTTGTAAGAGTAACTCAAAAAGCACACCAGGGACAAAGCCACTAAGCAATCATATATTGCTTAGCAAAATTAAACAGACAACCATCCACAATGTATGCATATTGCATGAAAGTTTGGCTGGTAACCACCCAGAACCTGCTTAGCATTTTGTTTCCCTTTCTGCCAAGCAGCCCTATGAAATTGGCCCCTGAACATGTACAATATGTACATGTACACCTGCATGTATAGCTTATTAATATTACCACTGATAAACTCGGCATTCATGGCTCCTGATCCTTTGGGGGCCCCTGAACATGTACAATATGTACATGTACACCTGCATGTACAGTATAGCTTATTAATATTACCACTGATAAACTCGGCATTCATAGCTGCTCTGCAAGGTCATGACTCAATCCTACACTACAGTGTAAATGTATTTCCTATCACCAATCTTCTACTGTGTGCCCACATTTAGGAGGGTCATTTTCATCATAGCAAAGTGCATGCATCCGCTTACTGAAACTGAATTGGGTGGGGGGACCGACCACCTAATTGACCATCTGGGAACTAACGTCTACATCCGGTAAATGCAAGGCTCAATGGTGTTTCTGGTTCATAAATGTATTTCCATACATTTTAGGCAACAATATTTGTGTGTACATATGTACATGTACATGTACATGTACATGTACGCCTTATTTTGAAAAGCAAATCTTGAATTTTGTGTAGCAAGATTATAACTGATTTACAGACATTGTACAATACATTTGACAGACATTGCACCAGATTTAACCATGCTTTAACCCTCACCTTCCCAAATCCTCCCAAATCCTCTTTGCCAAAGTGAAGGATTTTGAAGGATTGAGGTTACATGCTACATGTACATGTACATGCTCTTTGCTAAAGTGAAGGATTTTGGAGGATTGAGGTTACATGCTCTGTACATGCTCTTTGCTAAAGTGAAGGATTTTGGAGGATTGAGGTTATTAGACATACTTGTCTTTCCATGGTACATGTACATCCATGTTTGTTGTAGTGATTGCAAGGTCAGTGCTTGGGTCAGTGGACACTGTTTATTGCTCCATGCATGCAGGGAGGGTCCCTGGCCATGTACATGTATCACAGATTAGAAACACATGTGTGCATACATGTCATGTGCTTGCTTTATTACTGAAGGATTTTGGAGGATTCAGGTTATGTGTAAACAAATGGGCCTAGGGAGTTAGGGTTAACCATGCTATGGTAAATTACTGTTATATGGGTGTTCTTGTTGTTGTACATGTATGAGTATATTGCTTATTGCTCTGCTGTATTATAAACATGTAACCTGCTAATGTTTTATGCAATTAATTTTTTAAATAATTTTCATCTAATACATAAATTTGTGAAGTTGTAGTACATGTATATGTATGTGTAAAATTTGTTTTCAAGATGACAACAAAATAAATTAAATTCTTAATTGTACACGTGGACAGCCAGACATTTCTGTTTACGCACGGAGCATCATCTCCCAATAATCACGGCATCGCAATCACGAATAATAATCATAAAAGCCCTTTCGCCCCTATCTCTAAACACTCGATGCTACTAATGTATTTGTGTCCAGGGACACAAACAAGATTCACGATTAGTGCCCTGCATCGGGCGAATAGAACACAGACACACATTGGCAATAGCAGGAGCAGCCGGCCACACACATGATGATTACATGCAAATTAAGACATTTAATATTCCTCCATCGTCGTGTACCATTGGCATAACCAAGCAGCAGCAGCAGCGGCAGTGATGCCTCTTCGCGGTTTTATTTGCACAGACAGGTAGACCCGCACACATACATGTATTTACACGCCTTAAATGTACGTGTAAGCAGTGCTGCTAAATGTTAATGAGCTGTACTGGACTAATGAGCTGAACAGGGCAGAACAGCATACTGCTGGTCATAATATGGAAACAGGTTGAAAAGTTCCCACAATCAGTCAGGGAATTTATGTGTATACATACATACTGTACACAAAAACAAACAAATACGACAAATGAAACAGAAAGGAAAACAATCATTAATGACATGTTCAAAGCTGGGTTTTGGGGGTTTTTTAATTTTTTTTTTTAAACACAAGTTAGTGAAATAATGTGCCCCTAAATCCTGGCATCTATCTACATGTGTTGTATTTCTTATCCAAAGCCAGAATAATAGCGTACATGTACAGTGTGTACAAACATGAAGGCCCATATGACAACAATGTATAAATCTTCAGAGGACCGAGTTTAATTAATCATGTACAACTAGTGTATAGTGTGTCAATATTTAGGTCGGCACTTCCTCCATGAAATTCTTGTGTGAAATCTTGTGTTGAAATATTGTGTGAAATATTGTGAGAAATCATGTAGGAATCTTTTGTTAAATCGTATAAACGTGAAATTGTTTTTATCTTGTGTGAAATGTTACATGAAATATTGTGTGAAATCCATGCTCAGGCTCAACTGGCCTATCGATGCCACTCCTTCTGGAGACAGAAACTCTGATACAAGCCAAAATGTGAGCACCTAAAAAGTTGTCCCAAAAAAATGTCTACTTATCAAGCATGCCGGAGGTCATGGCATTGAATTACCTTTTAGTTTTACTGGCAGCATGCCCGGCCACTTAACAAATCTGCCAGGATAATCAGGGAATTTGATTACAGCACAAGCTTGTCAAATTCACCCATGTGAAATGCATGCCACTCTATCAAGGGCAATTCCATGGTTTCTCACATTACATTTTTTGAGGTATTGGGCCCACTCTTTTATTGCCATAATTTCCGTACTTATATATTTCACTCATCAGATTTTTTATAGTAGTTGCATTATGCCCAGACGTTACTCCGCACACACACAAAATTATTTCAGAAATTTGTTATATGTACGTATATTATATAAGAGAAAAATGCTGGTTACTCACGTTACATTTTTCAGACATGCATAAAATGTCACATTGTGTTATATACATGTAACACATTTATGAAATTCTTACTTTGTGCCGAGTAAGGTCTGGGTATAAAACAACTACTGTGAAAAAAAAAATGAGTGAAATATATATTATGGCCCAAAACTGCAAAAATGTAACATGAGTAACCATGGAATTGCCCTCAATACTGAATGTTTACTTTTCATTGAAACATCACGACTTGACGGAAAATCAGTAATTGGGAATACAGAGTGGCAAGCGGGCCAGGAATACAGCTTAAGTTTGGCTGCAAACCCGAGCGGCCAATTCAGATCTCTTAATCGTTCCGGGGAAGAGTGCCGAGCACAGGAATATTGATCTTTAATTGTATGCAACCTGGTGATTTGCATTTCTCCAAATTCACATTAACTTTGTTGTTATTCCAACCTTCCCAAATCCTCCAAAATCACCTTTGCTAAAGTGAAGGATTTTGGAGGATTGATGTTATTAGGCATACTTGCCTTTCCATGGTACATGTACATGTATATCCATGTTTGTTGTAGTGATTGCAAGGTCAGTGCTTGGGTCAGTGGACACTGTTTATTGCTCCATGCATGCAGGGAGGGTCCCTGGCCATGTACATGTATCACAGATTAGAAACACATGTGTGCATATATGTCATGTGCTTGCTTTACGACTGAAGGATTTTGGAGGATTCAGGTTATGTGTAAGCAAATGGGCTTAGGGAGTTGGGGCTAATTTACATGCATATATGGGGTAAGTGATTTTGGGAATTAAAAAAAAAAGTGAGGGATTACGATGTGACAAGCTGATCCACAAGATTGACAAGAAAGTCTCCAAGCAAGTTCATGTACATTGTATCTTGTGAAGCTACACATGTATGTATTTATAGTTTGTATTGACCTACACATATTGATCAGCATTAGAGACTCAACCATGCCCCCAAGAAAAACCCATGGAAGTTCAGCATTAGTGATGGGACTCAATATTGTTTTATATGCTGCATTCATGCAATTCTGCCCTGGACCCCCGTTAATTGCCTGGGGGGTCCAGGGTACTGTACTTTTAATAGGATTGCAGATATATGTTATCTTTTTAATTTTAAGTACACGTACTTCATGGCCACCAACATTCAATAAACTGCAGCCAAGACTATCCAGATATTAAAGACACAACAGGGCACGACGATTTCATTGAGCTTGCCAAGCAGAAAAACTCGCTCACCCGAAAAATTTGCTTAGCAGAATTTGTTGGTTTCCAGCCAAACTGTGATGCAAAATGTGTGTAAAATTGGCTGGTAGTTTGTTTTATATTGCTTAGCAAAATTCTCTGCTTAGCAGCTCTATGAAATTGGCCCCTGGATACTTATTAATAACGTTACTTTATTAACGATGCAAAATGGTAGTTGATGGCCCTACGTTTCGAACAGTAAGCAGGTTCTTTCTCAAAGGCAAAATGGACGATATACAGAAATGCACACAAACTTAACGCAGGAATGGGCAGAAGTTAGTCAGGTGTGAAAAGAACACAAATGAAGAGAGTACAAGATTAACCAGTTGACATCGGGAATTTTTTCCGGTCCCCCGTGCGGGTTTATTTTCAGTGGAAAATCTGAAAAAATTTCTAGCCATTAATAATTTTTTTTGTCAATGAAACTAAGTTCGGACACCCAAATAAACACATTTACTCATTGACATTTTGAGAATTAAATGGCTAGTTTTTTAATTACGGTTGTGTTTGTTCAGCACAATTAGACCGTTGGCAAACTCCGATACAACGGCCTATTAGTGACCAGCGCCTGGTCGAAAAGACGGCATACCTGGAGAGAGATCAAATGCCTCGTAAACAATAGATATAAATCCGTCTTTACAAATGCTTGGCTGGTACATCAAAGGAACAGGTCTTGGATAAAGGGATTAGGCAAAAATCAACGAAAAGAGTGAACTCGTTCAGTATTTTCAGTGCATTATGTCCGGGGCCACCGAACCGTGACCCCATGGACTCCGAGAAACGATTGCGTGTATACAAGTCAGCCGCCACGACGGCATGCCACGTGTGGCATGTTGACAAGTCTCCCGGTGACACACACAAAAATCGGAATGTGTGTTTAGACGCTCTCCGATCCGCTGTCCAAAAAAAAATTGCGTGTATACACGGCCTCCGAAGCGAACTGGTTAATAAGAACAATAATTTATTAAAATTTGATGCATGATCTCTAGCTTTTTTTTTTTTTTTTTTTTTTTTTTTTAATACAGGTATTTTCATGTATTTATTTGTGTATATATATTTTATAATTACATGTCTGAATTGGACATATACCATTATTTGTTAAAATGTGTTAAAATGTCAAGAATTGGAGGGTACATAATTTAAAACCCTGGGATTGAATTTTGCTGTTTTGTTCCCCAAAACGTAATACTATCTACTGTACTGTCCCTCATCCATAGTGTTACTGTTGTTAGGCCATTAAAAAAAGTCTGCAGTTTCAGGTCTCCGCGTGCATCACCTCAGACCCGCGCATCGGTATTTTTAATTTTCTTATTTTTTGGCTATGAAACGATGTCCAATTGCAGCCAAAATTGCTGGATCGATAGGAATTCTGCCTCGCTGTGCTTTATACAATTTTTTCACACAGGGGTATTAATGTTTGCTCGATTTGTGAGGCCTCTCTTAGCCACCATACTTTGTGTATGGGAAATTTGGTCCGTTTCCAATAACCACGCATACACGTATCAGTATCATGTATTTTACTGGTTGGAAAAATTTAAAAAAAATTGAAGCCGACCTATGACCAGAAACCACAGACTTAGCCAGCAAAATACACTTGGGTGAATTATTTGAAACCATGTTTACTGAAATGAAACCCGTTTTATTTGAAATGCAAAAGAAATTAAAGTAAAATATTTGGACACCTTGTTAAAAAAAAAAATCAAATTTGGATGACCTACATGTACAGTGTATGTCTGAATCCTTGTTTATAATCTTCACTCATCAGCAGAACACTTTGTATATATATATCCCTGACTGAATTACTCTGATTATTACATGCATCAAACTAGTGTCCAAAGGTCATTTCAACAAGGACTAAAAAGCTAAGGTCAGAATTTAAATAAGAGGGAAAGTCTCCCTGCTGAGGAGTCACCAAAAAACAAGCAGTTGAGGGGTCATCCACTCTTGTCTTCATTGTCTCTTCTTGTAACAAAACCTAAATGTTTATGACGAGAAATGTATACAATATTGCAAAATGCAAATAAAACATTTAATTTATGCAAAAAAATAAATAAAGGAGGATGTTGCAATGATGTAACAAATTAATGTCAAAATTACATCAAATATGAAACAGTTGGAGAAGTTTCGCACAAATGAATATTCATAAGAATGTATGTGTCAGAGTGATATTAACGCAAATTTAATACAATGGGCTTCCAACAAATGAATATTAATAATGTGAGTGCGTCAGAGTGATGTTCACGCACAAAAATCTACACAATGCATGATGTGTATACATGTACAGAATCTGGGCTTCTCACATTCATGAATATTCATATATCACAGTGATGTTTAGGCATGCATGAGAATCATGCATGTTGTGCATGTATAGAATTTGAACTTTTCAGAGATTCATGAATATTTATGTGTGCCAGAGTGTTTATGCCCAAGAATCTAGACAATGCATGTTGCTTCTCCCAAGTCTCATGAATATTCATAATGGTGTCAGAGCCATGTTTAGGCCAGAGAATCTACACAATGCATGTTGTATACATGTACAGTATGAATAGAATCTTAGCTTCTCACAAATCTCATGAATATTCATAATGGTGTGTCAGAGCCATGTTTAGGCCAGAGAATCTAGACAATGCATGTTGTGTACATGTACAGTATGAATAGAATCTTAGCTTCTCACAAATCTCATGAATATTTCTAACAACGTGTGTAAGAGTGACATTCACACATAAAAGATTTGCGACAATGTTTTTAGTATTTCGTGTAGTGTACATAATAATAATAATAATGTATAGATTTATATAGCGCACGTATCCACCAACTAAGTGGCGCTCAAGGCGCATTATATTATTATCCCTGCTCATAAGGCTCATAAATCATTCCTGAAACCATCTCAGCTCCCTGGGGAGTATACAGCTCAATTGCTGCCATTTCTAGCGCATATAGAGCAAACCATCTCTGCCTTCACAGGTACCCATTTAACCCCTGGGTGGAGAGAAGCAATTATGGTTAAGTGTCTTGCTCAAGGACACAGGTGTCACGGCCGGGGCTCGAACCCACACTCTGCTGCTGGCAACACCAGAACTTGAGTTCAGTGCGCTAGACCGCACGACAATCCACTTTACGTGCATTATACAACACACGGGACCTACGGCTTTACGTCCCATCCGAAGGACGAAGCAATTATGGTTAAGTACCTTGCTCAAGGACACAAGTGTCACGACCGGGGCTCGAACCCACACCCTGCTGAATGAGTAGAATGAGTAGAATGTCATATCCGACTGCCACTTTTTCTCATTCAATATAACCAATAATGTAATCTTGCCTACCCAGCAAGGTGGAGAACATATGGATGATGATGGACATATACTTCAAATTATTCCAGGATATTTATTTCATGAAAAATCAGGCATTTTTGGTAGACGATGACTTCCTCAGTCATGTCAGTCTGATCTTGTCAACTCCCCAATTAGTGACCAACACAGTCATTGTACATGTACATGCGCAGTGACAACTATAATATGATCCTTCTATTTTCTGAAGGGGAAGATTTTTTTAGAAGGGAAATCAAGTCCGAAACTATCATAAAAGTGGATTTTAAAGATAGTTTTCACTTTCGGTACCCCCAAAAATCGATAGAATCATTTTTTAATTGGTATGTGGTTGCAAAAAATTCCCCAAAAACCCTTACAAAGTGGCGGTCAGATACGATATTCTTTCCAAATGAATGTTTCAGCTAATTCTTATTAATTTTGTTCTGGAGAGATAACTGCGAATATTCATTTTAATTTGTTTCCTCTTGATAAACCAAAAGCAGTATTCAAATGAAACTGAATGAACAGAAATCTACAGGCCAGTTCAACAAATCAAGACTTGAAAGCGAAAAAAATAAAATAAATGATCACATGATAATATCATTGCTTAACCCTCACCTTCCCAAATCCTCCAAAATCCTCTTTGCCAAAGTGAAGGATTTTGAAGGATTGAGGTTACATGCTACATGCTTTTGCTAAAGTGAAGGATTTTGGAGGATTGAGGTTATTACATGTAGGCATACTTGCATTTCCATGGTACATGTACATCCATGTTTGTTGTAGTGATTGCAAGGTCAGTGCTTGGGTCAGCGGACACTGTTTATTGCTCCATGCATGCAGGGAGGGTCCCTGGCCATGTACATGTATCACAGATTAGAAACACATGTGTGCATACATGTCATGTGCTTGCTTTACTACTGAAGGATTTTGGAGGATTCAGGTTATGTGTAAGCAAATGGGCCTAGGGAGTTAGGAAGGATTCAGGTTATGTGTTAGCAAATGGGCCTAGGGAATTAGGAAGGATTCAGGTTATGTGTAAGCAAATGCGCCTAGGTAGTTAGGAAGGATTCAGGTTATGTGTAAACAAATGGGCCTAGGGAGTTAGGAAGGATTCAGGTTATGTGTAAGCAAATGGGCCTAGGGAGTTAGGAAGGATTCAGGTTATGTGTTAGCAAATGGGCCTAGGGAGTTAGGAAGGATTCAGGTTATGTGTTTACAAGCAAATGGGCCTAGGGAGTTAGGGTTAAGGAACATGTACCACACAATTTTCCTAACAGTACATGTAGGTACATGTAGTTGTTCAGTTTTACCTGTATTTAAATACTCATCATTTTCTTTTTGAATAAGCAAATTTCAATTCCTGAATTACATGTAATATAGCTTTCTATGTTGTTTTAAGTGACTACAAAGCCTCCATTGTCAGTCATGTAATTTTCAATAAACAATTTACACTGCCTAGCAACTACTCCAAGCCCATACAATGGATCGTAACGGCACTGCTAATTGACGCTAGTAGTGACGTGCACATGTAGATCTCCCTACGTAATACACTAATGATGCTAAACACAGGGACAGGGAGAATTCAAAAGGATCATTAGTTGTGGCTCCACGCCTTTTGAATGATTTGCCTCTGTACATTCGTGAATCTCAAACTGTTTACTCCTTCAAGAAAAACTTAAAAACTCATCTTATGTGTATTGCCTATAAGGACTACTAACATTCATTTATGCATTTTTTATCTTTTGTTTAGTATTGTATTGCATTTGCTATTGTATTGTTATGCTATTATATGATTATCTTGTTTACTGTAAAGCGCCTTGAGCACTTCTTGGTGGATATGTGCGCATTATAAATCTTCTGTATTATTATTATTATTATTAACAAACACAAAGCAACTGAGAAAAATCATGTTGAAGTTGGGAACAACTAGTTTTTCTTATTTTAAGAAATCGGGTAAAAATCTTAAGAGATTTGATTAAATTGTATATTTGATAAACTGTCGTTTGTTTTTGTGGGTTCTTATAACAGGGCTCTCAAAAGTAGCCGGTCACCGGCGGCAAATCGCTGCCTGCGGCAGGTTTTGCCGCCGGATGACCAAAAATATTTTTTTCACCTTTCTGTGAACTTCTCTGCAAAAAACTGATTCGCACGCGGTGCGATACGAAGTTTTATTTACCTGAAATCACGTCAAAACTAGTCAGTTTTCTCAGTGACACGGCCGCAGCCATTATGTATACGCTCCCTTGCGCTTTGTGTAAGCTGTATCCTGATTGGTTAACCATGTTTCCTGTACTGTGATTCCATACACTTTTGTCAAACTGTTTGTGATACATTGTATCCATTCATTATTAAAGACTCAAATAGACCGCCGTATGCTACAAACAAGTATCAAACTAGCTGCTCAGGATTGAATGTTTGCCTATTCAGTAATTGCATTAGTGGGACCTAAGTGCTGCTTTATGTCTGCACTGGATCGTGCACCACGATGTGTAAAAAAAAGAGGATTTTATTTATAGGGGATGTCCACTGACATTAATTGTTGTCCTAATAAAAAAGTGGTGTTGAAATTGGTTTTGTTGTGAAATTATTTTGATGTGCCACCGACCATCCCTCAGCATATCGCCAACAGTAACATTTATTTACCCACCGATACCAAGCTTTCTTGTGTATTACATAAATTTGCCAACAAGGTGACAGTTTGTTTCAAAATACATACATAAAAAGGGAGGTGTTAAGTCGGTCATTGTCGAGTTCTGTAATGATCATGTCATTGGTGGCTGTCAATTTCCAATCGGTTCAGTCGCAAGGATCGGCGAGAAATATCTTGATATTCCGGCAACGTCAGTGCCGTACAAACGCGGTTTTCCGCACCGCGGGAAATGTCGTCACGGCAAAGCGGAGCCGCCACGGCCTGATAACATGAACATGTTGGTATTCCTGGCAATGAATGCTCGCAAAACTTCCACCCCACCAAAGTGAACATGATTTATAACTTATCATTAAGTAACAATCAGTACACATAACCGATTTTGAACGAGAAATATTGGGTTCTGAAAATAATCTTAATTCTTAAAATCGTTGTTTAGTAGTAGCAGTTGTTGTTTTTAATTATTCCTAGCTAGGTCTCTTATAAATTCATTCTTTCAGGAAACAAGGTTTATTGAAATTTAACTAAAGTTCATTGTGATAGAAACAAATTAACATTCAAGTTCTGGTTTTATATTCGTAATATTTTGCAGTTTGTTAGTTTTGTAGTATTAAAAAAAAAATTACTACGCAAAGTCATGTACTTATCCAAAGCCAACATAACTTACGGGATATCCTTATTTAGAAGGCAGGGGCGCGGCATGCACAACGAGTTAGTTCCGCCCACATCGCCTTTGATCGACCAATGACATTCTTCAACACGAGTTTTGTGACATGAACGGCCACGTCAACTTGCTATGCGCTCTGATCACACACTGTATACTTCTGACACGTACACAGTCACGTACGTATACATGTACGTGGGCTGCTGAATGTAGCTCGCTGTATGATGCACCAGCCGTGCGTGCAGAAATGGCGACGAAGCGACAGAGAGGCACGCTAGATGCGTGGATTACGGAGAAAAGGCCGAATACTCAGATGAATACTCAGATTTGTCTGATTTTTCAGATACAGACTCAGAGTGTTGAATAAAAGTACCAGTACGATCAATAATTCTGCTATTTAAGTCAGAGGGATTAGATGATCTCAAGAGTTAGATACATGTAGGCCTATCTTCAGATTTACGTTTTTTTTATTCAAACTGATTTTGTTGACTTCTTAAAAATATTTTCAAAGACTGAAGTGAACATGTTGAGTGTGTTGAAACTTTTTAATCCAAGGTTCATCAGAGACTGGCTCCATACATTCATCCCATTAGCCTAGGCTTACCAAATTTACTTTACTACAGGGGGCATCCCAGGAGGAAGCTTAGCATATTGGGATGCCCCTGTAGTACAAGTTACCACTTAAATTGACCAATTACCATTTAACCAAGATTTGATTAAATGGAAAAGATGAGTTGAAACAGAAATAATAAAACAATAAAACATTTATTTTAACAACGGAACTAAAATTACCAGTGTGTCTTCTTGTGATTCTAGTCTACTGTTCACTATACTACAATACAGATAGTTTTTCATGGAATTGATTTAGTTGAGATTGTTTTTTCTCATTTTGTCTTATTCTTGCCTCAGTCTGGAAAGTGTACTTCAGACTCTTCATTTTTTCTGTTTTCCATGGGTTGGAAATAACCCTCCAAATGCCTCTTGAGGGCCTCAAACATGCACCTCAGAGAGTACAATTTTCAAATTTTTCCGGGGGAGGGCCGCCGGACCCCGCCTTTCCCGGAACGCCTCGCGCATTCGGCGCTCGGCAAATGGGCTTTGCCCATTTGTCTGCACCCTCCTACTTTCTTTCTTGTACCCTCCTACTCCTCTAAACTTTGAGAGCCCTGTTATAATTGCAACTTATGTTTAAATATTCATTGTAAATGGCATCTTTTCTATTTAGTTTAAAACCATACTGTCATGCAGTTGACAAAATCAGAAAACTAATAATAATTTAATTAAACTAATAATGTAATTACAGGTATTTTTTTTAGAACCAAACATGAAAGGTAATAATTTATAAAATGCTCTAACCCAACCATTGTGATTCAAATCAAATAGTTCAAGGAAACCAATTAAAGCTTACAGATTTGATATGTGCATGCAAAGAAAATAGCACATAAGTAAATGTGACCATCCACCACAAAGGGGCTGTAAAGTCGAAAATTTCACATTTGGAGGTTCATATATTTTTGGAAAGAGTACCGGTATATCATAAGGTTTAAAATGATACCAAACACAAGTCATTCCTACGCGAAGTTATGGTGTATCAAAGTCATTACCCTAATTACTTACACTTTCATATAAACTTCATATAAACTTACATTTTGTACAGATTTATGAACTCATTGCCCGAAAGAAAATGTGGTTTTCATGATTTTTGAAATTTAATTTAATTCTGAAATTTTCAGAACTAAAAGGAGAATATTTCAAACTTTTCATTTCTAAAAAAATACCAAAATGGCCAACCGACTGATTTTTCATGCATTTCAAGCCATACTGCTAAATCAACGTGTGCGACTTTACAGCCCGTTCGTGGTGGACGGTCACAAATTAGAAATTTTTATATACAGGTTCGGCACAAACGTACAGTAAATATTGCATAAATGTTACAGTAATTGTAGAGTGTTCATGGGACGTGGTAAACATGATAGGATGATCGTCCATAATTCAGACAACATGTAACATGTAGGCACATGCACCATGCATGAGCGCTGTGCACTGTGCATTGTTAAACTGGTAATCTTAACTCCGTTTTTTTATTTTTTTTATGTGATGCATAAATGCTTTTCTTTGAACAGACAGAGATCGTGTAAACAACCACAGCGCCTGCGCCTCTCCATCAAGCGCCGCGTCTGCATTGACCCCGGACAAAATTATGAGAAGCGCCTTCTGCAGCTAGCGTACAGTTAGCATTAGCCGTATCACCGTCAATTTCTGTGCACAATGGATATGTACATACACGGCAAAGTGCATTATGAGCCCCCACCAAAGGGGTTTTGATATTTTTTTATTAGCACACTCTGCTACTGCCGAGTCTTGAAGCAATCAACAGAAGGCACAGAGAAGGCCAGGGCTACCGAGACAGCCAAACATTGTAACCAAAGGCGACAGCTCTCATGGTTAATTTAATCCCAACCTCAGCCTTTGTACATGAGCACAGGGGGGGGGGGGGGGCACCACGATGAGTAATGAGACAAAATTATAATTTCAAACTGCTCCCTGCTACCAAGACCATGCACATCAATTATCATGATTATTATGATTGTATTTTCTTCATCCTGAGAAGGGATGACACGGCGTGTTAACTGTAGACACCTTAAATTTATTTAACTGGGCAATGACATTGGTCATGAATTTGCGTCGCTCAACAGCTGTCAGCTCAGGAAGTACAGTGTAAATACATGTACGTATTTCAGGCTCACAAGATGTGAGCCAAAGCTTGAGCCAGTATTGCATTAAATGTCTACATCACTGTCATAATAATGAGTTAATAATATCTACTCCATTGTTAAACTAGAAATTAGTCTATAAATAGCCTACCCATATTACATCAGCTATTAAAAATAGAGCACGTGAAAAAAAATTTGCTTGGAATGACTGTGAGACATTAAAACATTTTCAAAAGGTACATGTATTTATGTACATGTATTTATATGTACATGAAAAAAGTGTGAAGTGGAGAAAAGAGCCCTTACATGTTTAATTTTTTTATTGATTGATTTTACTTAATTTTTTTTTTAAATTTATTTATTTATGTTTTTATTTTTATTTTATTTTTTATTGGGGAGAGAGACCCCGTGTTCATCTTGAAAATTGTATACCTACATTTGAACACGTGAAAGTAGAGTACATGCGTGCAACATTTAACCCAAGCAATCATACATTTGTACATGGTTGAAATCATTATTTTATGACTTGTGTAAATAAATGTATCCCTCTGTACTTGAGGAAGATAAATTAAGCATTTTAAAACCAACATATATACATGTAGATTGAGCAGCTGGTGACACACGTATGTATGCAAAGTAGGTCTATTGCACTTCCTAGAAAATCGTGAAATCATTTAAATTACACAACAACAACAATTTGTACTTCATTCTTCGGGAGAAATTATTTGGAGGGTTGTTGCGTAACTGCAATTTTTACACTGAAATATGATTCCGCAGGTCATTCTTTAACCCTAACCTTCCCAAATCCTGCAAAATCCTCTTTGCTAAAGTGAAGGATTTTGAAGGATTGAGGTTACATGCTACATGCTCTTTGCTAAAGTGAAGGATTTTGGAGGATTGAGGTTATTGGGCATACTTGCCTTTCCATGGTACATGTACATCCATGTTTGTTGTAGTGATTGCAAGGTCAGTGCTTGGGTCAGTGGACACTGTTTATTGCTCCATGCATGCAGGGAGGGTCCCTGGCCATGTACATGTATCACAGATTAGAAACACATGTGTGCATACATGTCATGTGCTTGCTTTACTACTGAAGGATTTGAGGATTCAGGTTATGTGTAAGCAAATGGGCCTAGGGAGTTAGGAAGGATTCAGGTTATGTGTAAGCAAATGGGCCTAGGGAGTTAGGGTTAATCAATCATTCTTACATGTATGTTGGGAAGTGATGTTTTAAAGTATACCAAATAATTAAAAAAATATGACAAAAATAAATAAAACAATGATCTGTATTCCATACAACTTGTGCAAGCAATGACCAGATGGACTACTTATACTGGAAAAATATATCTCGAATTGATCAAAATGGATTTCTTCACAGACCATTTAATCCATGAAAGATTTCTGCTATAGAAAAAAAAAAAAAACTTAAATTTTTTAAATTTAACATTAAATTTTTTTTTTTTTTTACTTAAGGGACCCAATTTAAATTGAATGTTTTCTCATGCTGAAGGTTTTGTCTGGCCAAATCACCGATTGGGTAAATGGGTCCGCGGGCAAATCACGGCAAGATGTAACCAACTCTCGGCTCTACGCTTCTCTTGTGTTTGTCCCTACATGTTTTTGGATTTTGGACTTTGTTGATGATCTGCCAAATAGGCACAATCGCGGCCAACAGGGACACACACGCATACTAAAATGCCAAATGCCCAACAAGCTTATTGACGTGAATACAACTCTAGATAGTAAAACAGATTTTTCCAGTGGCTGAAATGGAGTGGCCAATACAGAAAGAACAAAATTGACCTTTCGGAAACAGAAAGGCAAAAAAAAAGGCTCAACATGTACAATTACATGAATGTACATGATATACAGTATATGTACTTCATTTTACAATTTGACTTCACTTAATCAATACTCTTCATTTTTTTTGCTCCTCCTCCCCCCCCCCTCCCCCCCCAAAAAAAAAAATAATAATAATTTGATTTTATCTGAATTTTGAGACAATAATAATAATAATAATGTGTGGACTTATATAGCGCACGTATCCACCAACTGAGTGGTGCTCAAGGCGCATTATATTATTACCCCTGCTCTTAAGGCTCATAAGGCTCATAAATCATTCCTGAAACCATCTCAGCTCCCTGGGGAATATACAGCTCAATTGCTGCCATTACAGCGCATATACATGTAGGGCTAATCAACCAACTCTGCCCTCACAGGTACCCATTTAACCCCTGGGTGGAGAGAAGCAATTATGGTTAAGTGTCTTGCTCAAGGACACAAGTGTCACGGCCAGGTTTCGAACCCACATTCTGCTGCTAACACCAGAACTTGAGTCCGGTAAGCTAGACCGCTCGGCCACTACACTACATCATATATGTTCATGCACATGAATATATGTAGGCATCCTTACAAATGTCCAGTTAACCTTCCCAAATCCTCCAAAATCCTCTTTGCTCAAGTGAAGGATTTTGAAGGATTGAGGTTATTAGGCATACTTTAGATTAGTATTAGAAACACATGTGTGCATACATGTCATGTGCTTGCTTTACTACTGAAGGATTTAGGAGGATTCAGGTTACATGTATGTATTTAAGCAAATGGGCCAAGGGAGTTAAGGTTATTGTATGTAAGCACAAAATAACCATTTAAAAACCTCGAAAATCCAGTACATGTAGATAAAAATAAACAGACTACATTCAATTTGCATGTGTGCCTTTTGCTCAAGTCTAAATGTTAACACAGGGTCTTAATTGAATAAAACAACCATGATTTAGTAACTTCTTGAAAGGATCTCATTTTCGGCATTCGTTCAGCATGCACAAATATGCATGTATGTACGATGAATAGGCCCATTACGTTGTCACGGCAACGAGGTTGGATTTTTTAGTTTCAGTTTGGGTATTGCTTAGGTTACGACTAAAAATAGCCCAATACAATATTCATAATGCACTCTTCCATAAACTCAATAATAGGCATTCAGGCTTAATATAAGTGAGTGATGACATGACAAAAAACAGCAGTCTTAAAAAAAAAAGACTGCTTTTCTTTTAAAATATCTTCTTTCCGTTTCTTTTTAAAAATTTATTTTCTGCATCTACAGAAAAGATAATTTTTGTAAAAACATTGAATGTAGGTTCGACTGTTGTAATGTTTGAAATAAAATAATTTAGAGCCAGTATAGCAGGTTTCTGCCTACGGTGGTCGGTGCCGGAAACCCTGAATGGCACTCAGGATCCCGCGACAACCACTGGCAAACATTTTTTTTTTTTTTTTTTTTTACCACCACTCATATTCCAACTTTCATATTTCCTTTCACAGATTATCAATAAAAGATGACAGATGTTGTCTTTACCAGTAAAAATGTACGCATTTCTATACTGGATAGATTGAAATAACGCCCCCATTCTGTGTTACATGATTCCAGTCCTGAGACTTCATTTTCATTTTCATTTTCATTTTCATTTTCATTTTCATTTTCATTTTCATCCCCCATATTTCCCCCCCCCCCCCCCCCCCAACACTAAAAAATTCCTGGGCAGAACCCTGGTGTAGACGTTTGGGTAAAATGGCTGTAAATGCAGACTATTGGGAGGATTTATGGAGCTGATTCCTTGGGAGCGATACCGAGATTTGTGGTAACACATGGTAGCACATGATGTCGCCACGTGCCTCACTGAATCTATTTAATGAGAACCAAGAATGTACTCGCCCTAAATTCAATCACGTCTTCCGAAGAGAGTGTGTAACTATGGTATTCTTAAAATGACCACAGTTTTACAAAAAAACTTACTTGATGATGGTATCAAACTTCCCTTGAAATCTTTCTGTCTGAGGTGCTGGCATTATTTTAAATATTATTTCCTCGTACATGTTTATGTAAATATTTTGATAATGAGCTGTATCAAAATCCCACTTTATAGTTTTTTTTTAGTGTTTGGCAATCAAATTTTCAGATCAAAGTTTTCACTATTTCTAACTAGCTGAAAATCTGTTTTATTTATTCACATGAAGCGGGGCAGACCAGAGTGATTATATGCTTACTCTTATTATACAACCAACATGTGAATATTTCAGCTTTATATAAAGATGTGTCTTTATCCAGAAATTAGTGAAAATGCATTAAAATACTTGTACTCATTCTAACGTGGAGTACTTCAAACTAAAAATTATTTAATTTTTCTTAAACGTGACACCATCTCAGACAAAATTATTTCTAGGGAAGATTTAAATTTTAAGTTAGAATTTGGTTATTTTAAATTGCCATTTCTATACATTACCTTTAAGTGTACATGATAGATTTTCATAATCTGTACTAGATTTTCATAATCTGTATTAATAACAAAATATTTTCACCACTTATGCCCATGCATTACTATCGAAGTTCACAACATTTAGACAAGAATTTTTGTTCTAGTTTTACGTCAGCAATTTGGTAATAGGGGGCCACACTCCAGTAAACATCTGGGCATTTTGACATCACTTGTCAAACAGTGTTCATGCATTTTCATCATCTGTGCAGAACAAATCAATGCTGCACATAATGCGTACCAGAGGTTACTCAGTGGAAGCAGCGGCGTAGCCAAGACTTTTTCAGTGGGGGGGGGGCTCAGGGGGAATTGCTTTACAGTGGGGGGGGGGGGTGCCCAGGGGGAATGGGTTTTTTCCCTTTTCTTTTTCTTTTCTTTTTTTGGGGCACTATCGAGATTTTTTGTGTGTGGGGGGGCACTGGAAATTTGTGGGGGGGGGGGCACGTTCCCCCATGGCTATGCCACTGAAAGGAAGGACTCTTAAAGCCACTCACTTTGGAGTTATCTCAAAAAACAAACGATTACAGTTTTACGTGAAACTTGGTGTTAAGCTGATTAGGGCTGTGCGTTTTTGGATATTTTTGGATCCGGATACCCAAAATCAGGAAACTTCGGATACCCGGATACCCGTTTTCATTTTTGTTGAAAACATGCCTCCGGTGGTGTACAAATACATGTACTGTAAATGGTAACAAAACTGACTTTTATAATACAGAGGATACCATACTTAAATCAATATTTTCTTTATTGGAGTGCAATCTCTTGAATTTAAAGATAATTGTCTGTAAAAGTGTAAACATTACATTGTTCAAGAGTCACAGATTTCTGTTCGCACCGCTCAAATGTTCAGTCCGAATTTTAAAAAGTCATTTACGGGTAATTGGAACTGAAAAATGGAACCGGGTAATGACCGTTTCGGTCGGGTGTCCGGATACCCGGCACAGCCCTAAAGCTCATGGTATCAAACATTCCTTGAAATATTTCCGTCTCGTATTAGTACAATCAGTGAAGTAATTTCCCAAATAAACTCCTGTCATCAGAAGACAGAATTTCACAGTGTATTAAATACAAACAATCTGAATGTGTTTTCACTATTTTCACTTAATAAACAACACGATGAAATGCACCGAATCGCTGGTTTTTCATAGCTTGATTCTTGGATGCATCTTGGATGCATTTAGCATCCACTGCTGGCACGCACAATCCTCACAGGCGTGCCAAATTGTCCTGAAAATTATTGGGTGGTCAGAGAATATTGCAGTCGGCTTGGGATGGCCACATTGGCCAGGCGGCCAGATTTGACAGGTGGCCACATTGGGCAGGTGGTCTCTTTAGGTTGGTGGCCACAATAAGCAGGTTTGACTGTACACGTACGATGTTGCATTTTTTTTTTCTGAAAAAAAAAATGCTCCACACTGCCATCACCACTAGTCTCCAATTGTTAACTTTCAGTCATATTTGTCAAGTCAAGCTAAATGTAAGAAAAACAGTGTCCAGTGTGGCCACAATAAACAGGTTTGACTGTACACGTACGATGTTGCATTTTTTTTTCTGAAAAAAATATGCTCCACACTGCTATCACCACTAGTCTCCAATTGTTAACTTTCTGTCATATTTGTCAAGTCAAGCTAAATGTAAGAAAAACAGTGTCCAGTGTGGCCACAATAAGCAGGTTTGACTGTACACGTACGATGTTGCATTTTTTTTTTCTGAAAAAAAATATGCTCCACACTGTCATCACGACTAGTCTCCAATTGTTAACTTTCAGTCATATTTGTCAAGTCAAGCTAAATGTAAGAAAAACAAAGTGTCCAGTGTGTCCACAATTCACATTTTACAACAATGAAAAAATATAAAAAGAAACCAGACTCAATGCATAGACCTTGCCTGGAGTTAAGATTATTTCTTTTCGATTCTGAATATATCGGTGGTGCAAGAATTATACTTTACAACAAATAAAATTACCATCCAAAGGCAGTGAAGTAGCAACAATGATCTCACAATAGCTGTCACAAAAGCTTTTGCTATGATCATTTTAAATTTCATATCCCACAGAGACAATCAAATTATTATAAATGTAACATGCACAGACAGCTTTATAAAAGCAATCAATATTTAATTCCATCCTGAACGAATATTGTTTCACGCCAGCGCCATACTTACTTCATCTGTTTGACAATTGTGCTTTTTCCTGATTCTCCTGCCCCTGTACACAAAGAGAGAGAAAACAAATTCAATATTACAATTTTAAAATATACATTTGTAAATAAAAATATCATAAGTGAACTGCACTACCTAATTAGGGATTGTACACCATTGGAAAATGTTCTGTATGCATCCATACTTTGTAAGAATCAAGAGATATGTACAGAAACCAACCTGTGAAAGTTTCAGCTTATTTCATTATGTCATTCACAAGAACATTTTGAAATTGGGTAATTACAAAATGAATAAATGACAAGACCCACAATCAGGGGTTCTGCCAAGGAATGTTTTAGTGCCGGGAAAAAAAAATTAAAAGCATCTCAGGACTGGAATCCTGTAACACAGAATGGGGTTGGAGGGGGGGAGGCATTATTTCAAACTATCCAGTATAGAAATTCTTAAATGTTTACTGGTATAGACAACATCCGTCATCTTTTTATTGATTATAATCTGTGAAAGGAAATAGGCAAGTTAGAAAATGAGTGGCAGTGATGGTCGTGGGATCCGGCGCTGATCACCATGGGCAGAATCCTGCCCACAACAAATAATTTGGGGAAATATATATTGCAAAACACTGCTTCTCATAAGAATTTGGAGAAATATAATTTCTATAAAGCATTTGTTTTCCTTTCCTCAAGCATTGCTCCGATAAAAATTAAACTTTCAGAAAATTGCAAAAATCATGGACGACACATCTTTAACAAAATCTTTTTGTTTGTGTTGACAAGTCTTCGATGTGCAATTCAAAGCATGTACTTTGTGCTGTTACTGAAAGCAGTTGCATTCCCCTCATGAATAATCTTTTAATGCTGAGCTTTGACCAGAAATCGGAGACTTACGCCTTGTAAAAAAAAATTATAAGAAATGATGGATGATCATCCTTGCCTGAATTACTTGATAAGACCCGACATGAATTTTGGTTCTTATTATTTCTCCAATACTTGGTTAAGAAGTCAACTGAGCACAGTTCCTATATCCATCTCCCTCTGATATTTACCACAACTTTGATCAGAAAAATTTCTGTAGACCCAGCGGGCCGGCATTTTTTTCTCCCTTAACGAGATTGTAAGTGAAAGCCGTCTCGCTGTAATGGAGAGAGAAATAATCACCCAAAAAACAAAAAAAACTAAAAATTCTTTGTTTTTAAAAGAATAATAAACATTTTTCTTTAAGATGGTCTTGTGTAAAAAATAATATATAAATATAAAAAAGATATTTTTATTTGCTTTAATTTTTTTTTTGGGGGGGGTGGTCAACCGTCATATTAGCAACTATTTTGTTTTGAATGACTCTGAACTTAGGTGTCAGTCGACTAATTTTGCAGCACCTCAAGGGTCACAAGTTGTCCTTAAATCACTGATGACACACACAGTAAAAGGTTCAATTAGGATGGGATGGTCGCCAGTCAAACTGTCCCTGGTTTTAATCAGCCATTCTACCAGTATTGGCAGTTTTAATAATACTGAATTTATGGGTCAACAGTCTTCCATAAACATAACAGTTCATGCTGTAGATGTTTGTCACCACGAAAGGAAACAAAAGGTTGGAACAAATTGCGACGTTACGGAAGTTAATACAATGCATGAAGTTTCTTTTCCTTTTATTTGATTCACGTAAACAACTAAGAACGTGCATAATTGCATCCACACATAATAAAATGAAATTCAGTATTATTATTTCGATCACAAACAGCAAAACAAATACAAAAATGCAATTAAATAACACAGAACATCGAAATAAATAAATAAATTTAAAAAAATTCACAATAGTGCAAGGACTGAAATGCTATTTCATGTAATGGACTGTACATGTAATGTACTATACATGTACATAATGTATGTTTTTTTTTCAAGGCACTATGTTGATTTAATTAAACAGACTTCTGGGTGAATCAATAACAGTTTCTGTGTCAATATTTTGGGTGTTATGGTAATTCTACAAGGCAGTAGGGAAATCACAATCAAGTTGTTTTCCCCCGTTTCAAAGTACAGAGTTTTATCTTGATTTGTCTAAATTGGCAACGGTCCTATGCCTGATTTTATCTTGACTGCCTGAAAATCATTCTGCGATAGCTGCTCTGCAAATACACTCTTCTTATGATGACCTTTGCAGGGTCAAGAATGAATTTAGTAAATAACATTTGTAAAATTATTTCATTCAATTAGAATATGTTAGCCCTAACTCCCTAGGCCCATTTGCTTACACATAACCTGAATCCTCCAAAATCCTTCAGTAGTAAAGCAAGCACATGACATGTATGCACACGTGTTTTTCTAATCTGTGATACATGTACATGGGTCATTCCATGTCAAATCAACCAGAGGTCCCCAGGTGACCCTCTCAGATTTACATGAAACTTTGTTAAACTGTTCCACTATGGCCAAAATGAACACACACACAAAAGTAGATTCATACTCCATATCGTTTCCGAGATACGGCCTCTTGAAATTTGCTTTAAAAAACCATTTTTTGTGCTCCGCCCCCCGGCCGAGTCGCGAAAGCGCCATCGCGCTTTTTTTCAACTTTAAGAGCCCATAATTTGATAACGGTAACAGCTATAGAGCTGAAAATTTGTATTCTAACTTACTTTTGGCCCTAGATTCATAATCTGGCCTTAAATAATAGATATCTCATCTACATTTCAAGTTACTTGCCCCCAAAGTAGGCACTTTATTCAACCGGGAGTGATTTGGATGATTTTTGGGGTCACCCTGTGACCTCATCAGGGGTCACATGAATCCCAAATCTCAGATAAATCATCTATAGGTGCATTTCTATTACCAAAATCAAATATGAGCTAAATAAAACATTTATAAAGGAGTAGCATTCATCCAAATTTGGGTCCAGGTGAACAAAAATAAAAAAAGACCCCTTCCGTCATGCGAGTGGTCCCCCTGTGGACAGTTTTTTTTTTTTTGAAATTTACAGCAGTTAAACATGTACATCAGATCTACTGATATACCAAATTTCAGCTTTGGTACTCAACTCTTTCATGGTCAGGTTGCATTTTGAAAATTACACCATTTATCATGATTTTTTACTTGATTTGGCCTACTTGCACGCATTATAAAGACCTGAACTGCCACATCCATATTTAATTCCATCTCAAAATTACCAAATTATCACAAGAGCTATGTAAATTACATTGTAATAAGTTTATCCTCTTTCTTGGAAGAATTCAAGGTGATTTACAGTTGTTAATTTATAAACAATACTCTATTGTCCTGATTTTCCTGACTCAGATACAGGAAATCAGTAGATGGGTAAAGTAGATGGGTAAATATCACTTCAAGAATTTCTTGACACAATTTGCAGTAAAGTTGATTCTCTAAGAGAGCACCACCTTATTACAAAATCGCAGTCTTCATATTTGCACTCACTGAAGGAAACGCTACCAGAAGATACAGCCATAGTTTTGTTGGACTTCGCTGAGAATTACAGCTTTTTGGTGCAAGATGCTATCCAGGGGTATTATTGGGACAACAGCCAAGCCACGCTGCACCCATTTGCCATCTACCATATAGAAGGAGGTGAAGTGAAATGTGCGAGTGTAGTCGTGATTTCAGACTGCATGAAACATGAAACCACAACTGTCCATGCTTTCATATCCAGGCTTATTTCCTTTATCAAAGAGCAGCTTCCTAGCAAAAGCAAGCTGATATACTTCAGTGATGGGGCAGCCAGCCAGTATAAAAATCACAAGAACTTGTCCAACCTTTGCTACCACTTATCAGACCATGGACTTGCAGCCGAATGGCATTTTTTGATAACCAGCCATGGGAAGAGTCCATGTGATGGTTTGGATGCCACCACAAAGAGGCTGGTAGCAAGAGCCAGTCTGCAGGCTACCGAGGATGAACAGATTTTGACCCCACAGCAGATGTTTGCATGGGCTGATAAAAACATCAGGGGCATCAAGTTCTTTTATGTCAGCAACGATGATGTGAAATGTAATGTAGATAAGTTCAAGCTAGTTGATCGATTCTCCTCATCAAAGACTATATCAGGTACTCGATCACACCATAGTTTTGTTCCTGTGACTGACAGAAAGGCACAACTTAAAATGCGGCGACTCTCTGATGACAAGGTTTTTAGTATTGTTTCCATTGGAGATCATGCAGAAATACATCAAGGTACTGATGCAACAGAGTACCAACCAGGTTAATACATCGCATGCATATATGACAATGAATGGTACATTGGCACCATAGTTGAGAGATCAGAGGAACAAAATGATGTCTATGTGAAGTTCATGAGAAGAGCAAAGAACTCAAATACACTCTCCTGGCCACATGACTCCCGCAATGAGTGTTGGATACCATTTCAAGATAATAATAATAATAATAATAAATTAAACATTTTCTATTGCGCTGTTTCCATTTAAAAATGATCAAAAGCGCATAACAAAAAAAAGATGTGATATGTGCCATCAGTGCTCCAGAACTGCAGGGACAAGGGGGCCGTCAGTATAAATTATCTAAAGCAGACTTCAATAACATTCAAGCCAAACTACCAGTATTTATCAAGTAAACCACTGCAACTAACTAGACAGTATTCTCAAAGCTAGTTGCTAGAATACATGCATGGTAATTCTGTTAAATGCCCATCTATTAAAGTCAATTTTATGTCCCCGAATATGTGCAAAACTGTGTAATTTTCAAAATGCAACCTGACCATGAAGGAGTTGAGTACCAAAGCTGAAATTTGGTATATAAGTAGATCTAATGTACATGTTTAACTGCTGTAAATAAAAAAAATTAAAAAAATGTCCACAGGGGGGACCACTCGCATGACGGAAGGGGTCTTTTTTTAATTTTGTTCACCTGGACCCAACTTTGGATGAATGCTACTCCTTTATAAATGATTTATTTAGCTCATATTTGATTTTGGTAATAGAAATGCACCTATAGATGATTTATCTGAGATTTGGGATTCATGTGACCCCTGATGAGGTCACAGGGTGACCCCAAAAATCATCCAAATCACTCCCAGTTGAATAAAGTGCCTACTTTGGGGGCAAGTAACTTGAAATGTAGATGAGATATCTATTATTTAAGGCCAGATTATGAATCTAGGGCCAAAAGTAAGTTAGAATACAAATTATCAGCTCTATAGCTGTTACCGTTATCAAATTATGGGCTCTTAAAGTTGAAAAATAGCGCGATGGCGCGTTTCGGCCAGGGGGCGGAGCACAAAAAAGGTTTTTTTAAAGCAAATTTCAAGAGGCCGTATCTCGGAAACGATATGGAGTATGAATCTACTTTTTTGTGTGTGTTCATTTTGGCTATAGTGGAGCAGTTTAACAAAGTTTCATGTAAATCTGAGAGGGTCACCTGGGAACTTTTCAGAAATTTGGTTGATTTGACATGGAATGACCGACATGGCCAGGGACCCTTCCCTGCATGAATGGAAGTAATAAACAGTGTCCACTGACCCAAGCACTGACCTTGCAATCACTACAACAAACATGGATGTACATGTTCCATGGAAAGGCAAGTATGCCTAATAACCTCAATCCTCTAAAATCCTTCACTTTTTGGAGAATTTGGGAAGGTTAGGGTTAAGTTTCAAACTGTTTTAATTTGTACTATTCTCTACATTTTCTTGTCAGTCACATAATTTACAGTAAATTTATTATGACAGGAGGATCCCTACCACTCAGTTGGTGGATACGTGCGCTATTATAAGTCCACACATTATTATTATTATTATTATTATTATGGGCACCATTGCAATGTTCTTGTATGCAAGCCTGTATTTGAATACAGTACTAACTAATTACTTGTCATTAATTAATATTCATATTAAATAAGACTTGACACTATGCGCATGGTGGGAATAGAGATTTGTGGTGACAACATGCACTGAAATAATCTTTTTTGAGAAGTGACGGTTTTGAGAAGTGACGGTTCTGAGAAGTGACAGTTCTGAGAAGAACCTTTGGTTAACTTGACATTTCGATCAGTACATGTACATGTATGATCCGACTGTCTTCAGGAGAATGTCAGAACTCTGGTTCCATATTCATATTCGAATACATTTCATTGTACAGTGTGTATTTAAACAATAATACTTGCATTTGAACCCATCTCAATGAACTTAAAGGAAATCATAACGTGATAACGTTATTACATGTATATGCTTGATTTTATAAGGAGTTCCTTTTCGTCGCCTCATCAGTAATTCTTATTATGCATACAGATGTACACTCTCAAACCTGAGACTTTCTCAATTGTGTATACATGTACATGATAAGCAATGATCACTAAGTATTAGTGCATGTACATGTATTAGCCTAATTTCCTTAACCCTCCTACACAGAGGCCACTGTAAACCACTAAATGTCCATTGTGTTGTACACACATTGTTTGTGCATATAAGCCACACTGACCCTAATCTCCAATGTACATACATGCATACAAAGACACATGTATACCACAGTGGACCTTATTTTCAGCAGGTTATACTGTAAACAAACTCCCAATAATAAATCACCATCAGCCACTGAGACCATGCTGAGACCAATAAACCATACCAAGCCTCCATCATCCATTGGGATTTTCAGCAGTTATTTTGTAAACACAGACTCTCCATAGTAACCTACCACCAGCCACTGAGTCTGGAACAAAGTAATTATGCCCTGCAATATGTCAATCACAAACCACTAAAACCAACAGACATATGAGGAATTATGTTACTATGCAGTATAGCTATGAGGAGCCAGTGCCTACCATAGCAATGGCTTGGAGTGGCCTGAATGGGTTGTTTAAAAAATTGCACTGATTGTAGGAGGGTTAAAATAGATTAGTCCAAAACAAATTTCAGACACATTTTGTGCACGTTGTAATGGCAGCCGTGCATAGATGCAGCATTTGTGACATCATTATGTGTATTTGGATACATCTATTGATTTTTTTATATTTTTTTAAAAATTGTTTTCCCTTTTTTTTTTTTACGTGTCAACCACGTTCTCGATCTACTGTATACCATGACAACAGGGCAAGTACATTGTACATGTAGAGTAGGCGGTTACAATGCTCTGGTTGCTAGGTGACGGGCTTGTTTCCAAGATATTTTACCATGGCGGCTGTATAATGCATTGCCTTCTCTCATGCATGACAAGCGCTATTTTTAGTGGCCATAACCGTTCCCGACTAGGGCGTTATTGATCATCAATTGCTGCACATTCAGATTTGATTGGCGATTGTGAATAACGGTACACGTACTCGGCTCTACAAAAACATAATGACAGTATAAATGTCAAGGTGTTGTCTATGGAATGGACCAATCAAAAGTGTCCACCAAAGATGCAGTATTCAATGACAAAATAGGACTTCACACTTGCCGATTTCGATGGACCCGCTGCAGGGGGAAAACAAAATCCAACAATTTTACATAGCTGATTTATTTTGTTCATGAAATACTTGTGTGTTCATGTATAATTGTAATTCAAATTTTAATTAGAAAATCATCAATATTCATCAGCAAATTGTGAAATTCATGTAGCATTCCTACAATCAAAATCAATAATTACTCAGAATTTAAAAAGAAAGGAGGCTTAAAGTGAAACAAACAAAATGCAAAGCTTTGACTTCCTTTCACTTTCAGCTACATGTAATTATTGTAGGAATGGTTTGAGGCTTTCTATGGTGGAATATCAGCTCAATTTACAGTAAGGTACATAATTTGTTTTCCCTATGCTATCATTGTATATTGTTTGTATTAATGTTTTTCTTTGTTTCCGCGCCTTGAGCGCCCAGCAGGGTGGATATGTGCGCGCTAAAAATCTTTATTATTATTATTATTATTAAGGTAAAAATAAAAATGTTGTTTCTGGTAACACAACCCAATAATATTCGCGAAAGGTCGAGTCAGGAGGGGGGTTTTTTTTTGGGGGGGAGGAGAAATTTGTTGTTTGTTTTTTTGTTTTTTTTCCTAGCAGCATTGTATATGTACATGTACAATTGTGCATGCATCAAATATATATATTTTTTTAAATCCCTACCTACCTAGTACCTACCCATCATTTTTGTGGAAATGTTACCGGAAACACAACATTTCTTTTGTTTGGCCTAACACCAAGTGGGTTATATCACTAAGTGAGATTGTTGGTCTTGATAAGAACTGTATTGTGTATTGCACATACTGGTACATGTGCATACATATGAATGAATAAGTTGAACCTACCTGTACATAAAGCTAGCAATATCCTTAAACACACCATTTGCAATGTTACAATGGTCAATCCAGTTTTGCAATTGCATACACTAACTCTCCTACTACTACAAGGGTCAAAAACAGTCAAAATGTTGATACATTTGCCAAGGTACATTATATCTAGTGCACTTAAAAGTCAAACACTGTCAAACCTTACGTGTAGTAAGTACATTTACAGATAAAAATGAGTCAACCGTTTTTGACTGGTAAAAGCATTGTCTGGTATTGTTCTGGGTGGTCAAAATGACAGTAAAAACCAGTCAAAAATTACCCTGTGTGCGAATTTTGGGTCAAAAGTCAAATCAGGCAGTTGACTGATTTTGACTTCTATAGCACTCAAGTGCAGCTAGAGTAGGAGGGGTACATCACATCAAAGAATATGTAATGATTTGGTTCAACAATTTTGCATTGAGGCAACTGTGAATATTAGCAAACTGTGATTTATGATTAACCAGTTCGCGTCGGAGGCCGTGTATACACGAAATATTTTTTGCACCGCGGATCGGAGAGCGTCTAAACACGCCATAGGAAACTCCGGAATATTTGTATGCATGCTCGGTTGAGCCACGCGTGTACGGTGACATGCTCGGAAGTGCCAGCCACCCGCTGTGGAAGCTTCCATTAACGTGTGTGTGGGAAAAATAAACCTGCCACAGGGGCCCAGAAAAACTTTTTTATTCCCAACCAACTGGTTAACAAATCATGAAATTTGTGTATCATTTAACTATGTGATACAGGTGCAATCATTCACTGAATGATACAAATGTATTACATATGTAGACATTAAACATGTACACTTGTATATTTTGTACACATTGTATCCTTTCCAGTTCTGTAATTATCCAACATACATTTACCCTGTACATAGTCTACACTCTACAGACATAATGTAGGTCAAAAGTCCAA
The DNA here is from genome assembly GCA_029582265.1 of Zoroaster sp. YZ-2022. NCBI lineage: Eukaryota > Metazoa > Echinodermata > Asteroidea > Forcipulatida > Zoroasteridae > Zoroaster > Zoroaster sp. YZ-2022. Next base: position 8,132,779 of record CM055820.1, read on the forward strand.
CATATATCTCCTTTTTCACTTCCCCAGTTTTAAGGTATACCTGCTCCCAAACTAAGGCTGAAATTGTGCACGTACTGCAGTGATGAACAACCAAAAAAATCTTTTTCCTGCTTCCACTTTCGAGTCATGCAAACTGTATGCATGAATTAAATGCATTGCCTTAAAGGGGCAATACCGTCACGTTCAACAGGGCATGGAATCAGAGTGCTAGTTTTAGATTTTAGTGACTGAAAATAATACCCACATGATAAGGTCATATTACCGTTGCTGCTGCACAAATGAGCCAGTAATTTTCAGTCACTGCGTTCATCTTAAACTAGGACACCGATTCCATGCCCTGTTGAAAGTGTGCTCTAATAGTGACGATACCGTCCCTTTAAGACTTAGAAGTACATGTACTTTGTGTTTTCCATTGAACAATATGTTGAGTTTTAGTTGTCACTTAGTGACAATGACATAATGATGCTGGAGAAAGTACACAAAATAATTATTACACAATCACCTAAATATACAATGTAGGTTAAACACATTCAGACTGGTTGTTGAATAATAATAATAATAATAACAATAATAATGTGGACTTATATAGCGCACGTATCCACCAAACTGGTGCTCAAGGCGTATTATATTATTACCTCTGCTCATCAGGCTCATAAATCATTCCTGAAACCATGTCAGCTCCCTGGGGAATATACAGCTCAATTGCTGCCATTACAGCGCATATAGGGCTAATCAAACACAATAACCAACTCTGCCCTCACAGGTACCCATTTACCCCTGGGTAGAGAGAAGCAATTATGGTAAAGTGTCTTGCTCAAGGACACAAGCACCATGGTCGTGGTTGGGATTCGAACCCACATTCTGACGACTCAGCCATCAGAACACAAATCCGATGCACTAAACTGCTCGACCATGGCACTCCAAATAAATTAAATCTGAACCCAGGTAAAACAATTTATCCAAATAACTTGTTTGAATTTGTACAAATGTTACCTGATGTCCCAAACAAAAAAAATCATGACACACTATATGACATGTGTATGTACAGTGAATCCAACTTCAGATTTTGTTTGTTCGCTTTGTAAAGCGCCGATGGGCATTCCTAAAATGGACATTATGAATAAATTTGAACACGACTACTTGTTTTATTGGTTTGCATAAAGAATAACCTTCAAATATTCTGCATGTATAATAAAGAATTTACCACAGTAACATGTGAATTCAAATCGAGTAGTTTTACAGGCCCCCACTGATTAACCCTAACTCCGTAGCCTTAATTACCAGGTACCTTCCTCAATCCTTCATAATCCTCCGAAATGTGTTTGTGCATGAAACTCACTGCCTCAATCCTTCATAATCCTCCAACTTGAGTTTATGCATGAAGCTCACTGCCTCAATCCTTCATAATCCTCCACTATCAAATGCACGACCCTCCTCAATCCTCCATAATCCTCCAATTGGTGATTTTCGAACGTGCCTCATTCCTCCAAAATACTCCAAATCCTCCGGAGTATACAAGATTATGTTTCTGTCAATCCTTCACAATCCTCCATAATCCTCCATAATCCTCCACATTCAACCAAAGTAAATTTCCATTATGCCCTCAATCCTCCACAATCCTCCAGGATCTCTTTGAACCATGCTTCCTCAATCCTCCACTACCAAATGCACGACCCTCATCAATCCTCCATAATCCTCCAATTGGTGATTTTCGAATGTGCCTCATTCCTCCAAAATCCTCAAAATCCTCCGGAGGATTATAGAGGATTTAGGAGGGTTAGGGTTAATTACGATAGCTTGATAAGGCATACTTGTACAAACTCCAAGGTACAATTGTACACTACACTATGATAAAATGCAAGATATTGGCAATTTTGTCAAAACCCAGTGATTATCTGAGCTTGAAGCTGGCAAAATAAACCACATCAACATATCCTTGAATCTGAATTGGTTCATTGCTTATATTGTTTTTTTGCTTGTAAACGTATTACAAATATAATTTGTCATGTACATTGTGCTAGCTCCCATTAAATTTGGTTGCTGATGTTTTGCTTACCTTGCCAGGCAGTGATGTCAATGTTTTACGGTCAATTTCCGGATTTTTATGTTAACAATTAAATACTGATAACTTCCTTTTAGAAAGGGGAAAAAATACTTTTAAATACATGAGACATTTCACAAAATTGTTGTCAGAAGCATGGTTTATCAGTAAAAAAATTATTTCTGGCGGGACCCACCATAAAAATTCAATACAAATATTACTGTAAAACCATACATTACTTCTCACAATTATTTTGAGAAATGTGTACTTTTAAAGCTAATTTGTTCTAATAAAAAAAAAAACTCATAAAAATAGTGAAAACACAGGCGATAGATTTTACGACAAGGTTTTTTTACTAGCTTACGGCAATTCTTATAGTACCTATTTTTGGCCAGGTAATTCATACCATACATGACTCCTGAAATGCATGCTATAATTTTTATTACGGGATATGCACAATATCATGTATGTAAGTTTTAAGTGTGACCATCAATTTGAATTATTGAAAACATTTATCCAACACAAGCACTGCAATAAAAGAGATAGATCTGTATGCAGCCGTGTTAGTCAGGTAGAATAAGATATATATATATATAAATGGTAGCACTTTTAAGACTAACTGAACTTAAAAATAGGCATTTAAGCTTTCGTAGCTACATGTACAGCTACAGATTGCATCTGATGAAGTAGCTGTAACTACGAAAGCTTATGCCTATTTTTAAGTTTAGTTAGTCTTAAAAGTGCTACCGTTTATATCTAATAAAAGAGATGTAACTGCAATGACAACCAAGACACTACGGAAAGTTTATGAATTACTACCAAGCCACAGCTACACTGGATGTATTGACACTAACTATTTTGGACAAATTTGGCTCTCGTCTCAGTGGGCAACTATGCTATGGGCATTAACCCTAACCACCCCAAATCCTGCAAAATCCTCAAAGGGGCACTTTTTGGGAAACAAATCAGCACTGTTGGAAACTGGTACTTTCACCTCTTCAAATGGGACAAAATTATTACCTGGCAAGAAGTACGGACCATAAGTGCTGAATACGAAAGACCAACAAAAATGCATGGTGCATTTTGAAGATAAGGGCATGTTTCCAAAAGTGCACTGATGGATTTTGGAGGATTCAGGAAGGTTGCTAGGCAGAATACCTAGGGAGTTAGGGTTAATGCAGTTAACAAACAGAATTCTCAGAATCAGCTTCTGATATGCAATTCAGATTAAACACTCATAATGGTCGGGTACCAGGAAATTATGTTATTCAGAAATATTTTGAATTCTGATAAGCAAATTAGTGAATTTTGTGTAGTTTTTCACTGTGTATGTGATACAAGCAAAAATTATTCACCGGGTACATCAAATTACTTTGTACGCACAAAATGCAACTGTTTTCACAGAAGTTCAAACTTCCAAATTAGGACAATTCACCTAATGGGCGTCAATGAAAAATGCAAATCTGGTTTCAATGAACTAATGTAGGCCATCTGTGCTAAATAATGCTAACATCAATAATACACAAATTTACAATGTACTGTACACGTTCTAATCTGGTTACAACTACATGGCGTACATATTCCCCATACAGTATATTTGTGCAATCCAATTTAAAAGATGCAGGATGCCAGACAGAGGATCAAACCAACTCAACAATAAACAAGCTGGACAATGAGATTAGTCTGGGGAACACTGACAGAATGGAGAGTTTACATGTCATTACATCTGGCTTATAAATTGCAGATCTACATGGGTAATTTATGGTATACATGCATGCACTTGTGAGAAGGGGGGTGCCTTTAATCATAAAGCATGCTTTAAAACCCTCCTACAGTAGCTAACCGTCTGTTTTTGACTACTGAACCAACTGTGCACACAGGGGCATTTTGACTGCTTTTTGTTGTCATTTTGACCACCCTCAAAAATACAAGATAAGGCTTTTACCAGTCAAAAACGGTCAACTTATTTTGACCTGTAAATGTACTTAACTACACATTAGTTTTTACAGTGTTCATCATTTATTCCCAATATTATGAAATGTTGGCACTTAATGCACATATTTATAGGGCATCGCTTCCCAAATGCATTAAATCAACAGACCACAGTACACTACACTATGCAAACATTGCCATTTACATGTTACTGGCACACCGCCACGACTGAAATTTATACTGATAGCCAATTGTAGCTTTTCTTTTCTCACCAACAACACTGCTAAAAGCCACCTCATAAAATCAAAGCCATTTTCTTAAACAAATTGACTACATGTCTCCTAGAAACATTACATGATTAACAAAAATTAAATTTAACTCTTTTTCAATAATTACTTATTTTTTGTTTTGTTTTTAAGGTTCATTTACACAGTAACATTTCTCCTCGTTAAAAACAATGACTGAATTACACATGCCAGGAATATTGACGTGTAAACGGATAACTGATGACCTTTGAACAAAAAAACAACAACAAAACTCTTCAAATTCACCCTTATCTTTCGTTTTTATTTGGTAATGATTCTTTTAAATGATATCCAGATGCAATTGCATTCATTGAATCTGTTATCTGTCAGAGGCAATACTAAAACAAAATGACCCAAAACAAACAAACATACATGTACTTAAACGTTTTTTTCATATTTTGTTTATTCATCTTTCCCTTCCTTAAAAACCAACTACTTAATTACAGAACAAATTTGACAGGTAAAACAAAATTACTGCTAATTAAGACAAATTAATAAAATACTTTTTTTTCTTTCTAAAATGGCTGGAAATGTGGTATCAAGATATGCTGTGCAAATTTTCACACATTTCGTTTTCTCTGTCAGATACATGTAGTTACCACAACCTAGGGAGTCCATGTCTAAAATTGGCCCAAGCTGATGAATGTTATTAATAATCCTACCAACTCCCACAAGATTCCAGAGATTTTCCAGGGAGCTACATCTGTCATCGCCAGTTGCTGAATGATGCTGATGGACCATGTTACACCACACTACCCCATCAAATATCTCCACTCCCAAGGTTTGTCACCATGGTAACTGAAAACTGCAATGAGCTATGAATGTGGAGTACCAGTGATGAATCAAAGTACCAGGGGCCAAAAAAAAAACTAGAGCTCAAGTGTTGTTAGAACAAACACACGGTGTTCATGTCAACTTCCGGTTCAATCAAATTATCATCGATGTCAATCATATTTTCCAAAGGTGTATCATCTTTTATTATAACAATATCAATTTCATATTCAAAAGACCAATCAATTTTGCATTAGACTGTGTGAAATTTGAACTTCCTGTTTAGACCGGAAGAAAGGTCAGATCAGGTGATTTGATTTGGTGATTTGGTTCAATATCTGAGATTGGAAAATAATTCATTTTTAAAAATGCCCCTAGGGGGCGCTCTGAACTTTGAAGACATCAGCAAACATATTTTTTTTTAAGATAAGATGTCACTAATCACTTTATTCGCAGAAGTCATTCAAATTTCCTATGGTTTATGAGATAGAAAATAATAATTTTTCTAAAACCGCTGCCAGAGGGCGCTGTGAAAGGCGATGACGTCATCAGTTACATTTTTGAAAAGGCCACATGTCAATAGTAATTTCGTCCACGGAAGGCACGCCCAAAAACCATATCATGTTGGATGCAGACCCTATAAAAGTGCTTCAGAATATTATTTTCACTTAAACTTCCGGTTTCAACCGGAAGGAGAGGTCAGATTGGGTCATTTCTGTGTACAAAATGTCACATAATTCAAGATCTTTAAGATGATGCAAAGACTGTGTAAATATGTTTTGTGGTTGATGAGATATGATTTTTTGAAATATTAAAATTGGATTTGTGTATTTCGATATCTGATGACATCACCATGATGTCACAACTTTACCTGAAACTATATGTTATAAATTTATTGACAACTACATGTTATGGTCTAAGTATATGTCAAGTTTGAAGGCTTAGTGAACTTTGGAAATATGGGGGTTTTTTTGTTCGATAAGACTCATCGAGAAGAAGGAAAAAAAAATTTCAAGAGGTGTTCGCGCTGTCGCACAAACACCTAATAATAATTATCAAGAGCTTACTTCGTTTCAAGATGGTTGGTTATAACAAACATCCTCAGAAATTGAAATTGTCTAGAAAACATGAACTAGAAAAATTCTTATCTCAAATGTACAGTATGTGTCATCACCTAATGATCCATTTCCATTTATGAATACAACAGATTTGTATGAATTTTCACTATTTTCTTGTTAATGACACAATGATATGAGCTGAAACTTTCAGGGCTTTTTTTTTACATATCTCTTGATTCGTCTTAAGTATGGATTTTTACCACATTTTACCACAGGTGTACAATTACCACTAAATCAAAGCTAGTAAATTTAGCATCAAATGAACAATGTTTTTCCCTTGTGATTATATGTGAATTAACCCTCCTACTGTTTGACCATTTGAAACCATTCAAAATTTCCACTTACAAAAATGCCCATTGGTTTTGTACAAACATGGTGATACCATTTGAACAGTGTTGGTACGTAGCAAGCTTTACGACCATTCATATCCATTCAAATGCATAGAGGGTCCATTGATTCACCACTTAGAAGTATCCAAACAAGGTTTTGTATTAGCTGTACTACCATTTGGAAAGATCCAAACAAGGTTTTGTATTAGCTGACCTACCATTCAAAACCATTTGGGGGAAATCAATACTGTACAGTTATTTCAACATTCAAAACCACAAAAGCGAATGGTTTCAAATGGTGGATCAACTTGTATGAAAAAGGTACCAGAAGTAGGAGGGTTAATAGTGTAAGTTTTCTGCCATTAAAACCAAAAGTTTTCTACCATATATTTATTGACGTCATCACAGCAATTTCTATCTATATTTTCCAAGTTCATTAATAAGTTTAAGGTAGTTTCCCATAATAGAAAAAATAAATGATACCTTATCCATTCATGTTTACCACAGGTGTACAATTACCACTAAATCAAAGCTAGTAAATTTAGCATCAAATGAACAATGTTTTTCCCTTGTGATTATATGTGAATTAATAGTGTAATTTTTCTGCCATTAAAACCACAAGTTTTCTACCATATATTCATTGACGTCATCACAGCAATTTCTATCCATATTTTCCTAGTTCATTAATAAGTTTAAGGTAGTTTCCCATAAAAGAAAAATAAATGATACCTTATCCATTCATGGTTTTTTTTTTTTTTTTTTTTTTTTTTTTTACAAAGGTCAAAAGAAAAAATGGTACCTTTCGAGTATTGTCTTAGGCCATCAACAATGGTCTAAAACCAAAGCGAGTGATCAACATACATGTAGCAACAATTGTTATGGAAATGCATGACATTATTGGTTAATCCATGCTGTGTGATTGACAGACCAGATAGATGTATTAGACATGTTGTTTTGCATCTTACACATAGGTGTTGCTTGAACATTATAATGTACATGTAGTACGTATTGGAATTCTTAAGCACATGTAAATTGCCATGGTCAAAACATCTTTACAATGGACTACTTTACACTGTACTCTATCGGCTGCAGGAATACTAGGAAACTCATATGTCTTTGGGCTTTTACATGGCTCAATAATTGGTTTTGACAGCACCACACAGGCTATTAACAGATGCCCCGGAGAGTCAAGTGTTTTATTGGGGAAATCAGCAGAGGTGCTGGAGATGTATGGAATGTGCACTGGGTAACCAACACCAACCAATGGGTCCTACTTTGATGCTTACTGTGAGAGCACTGCTATACCGAGCATATAAACAGGTGTATAATACCAATGCAGAGCATCCTATATGCAGGGGATTAATGTTCTCACCATGTCGTTTCCAAAATACATGTACCTGTACTAGTAATAAGTATAAATGATAAATTTACATAAAATGTCGTTTAAACTACTAACCCAATATGGTACATGTACAAATATTAGTCAAGTTCATGTACTTACATGTTTACTAATTACATGCAACTTAACTACAGCCATCATCAGCAGGAAAAGGTACTGGTACCCCCAAAGGTACTGTACATGTATTATATCAATGGATGTATGCACATCACATACATATGCAAAGGTTCTTGTATACAATAATTAATCAAATAATTGTTTTAAAACTAACTAGTATCAATCATCCTAAAAAAATTATAACTGAATTCCTTTAACAAAGAAAAAATATGAAATGTTAGAATTTTAAAAAGAAATCTGGCAACTTTTTATAAAACATGAAAGAACATACATAGTAAGTAAAGACTGTTTGCGGTGACACCATGTGAAATTCTCCAATTGAGTAGTAATTAGTTCTGAAAAGAATTGGTGGTTACAACTCAACATTTCGATCAGTATGCTCTGTTGTACCTCCAGTTCTTTTCAGAAGTAATTACTACTCAATTGAGAATTTCACATGGTGTCACCGCAATTAGTCTTACTTATCCTCCTCACCATGCAAAGCTACAAGTCTTACAGTATGCTCTGATCATCTTCATTCTCCTGAAAACAATCAGAGAATACTGATCGACACTCGAGTTGCAACCACCAGTTCTTTTCTGAACTAATTACTACTCAATTGAGAATTTCACATGGTGTCACCGCAAACAATCTTTACTTACATGTATACATGTAACAGTTTGTTATTTTCTGTAATACAATGATATTTTTACCAAATACCCTTTTACTTGGTTTGTGTTCCTTCCTCCCGTCCATTCCAGGAAGTTAACGGAATGGAAACCAAGGCACACAAACCTTTTAAAAACTATTGAGAGAATATTATTACATGTTATTGCATTCACTGTGAAAGTAATACAAACTCATTTCCTGCATTTGAGATTTTTAAACCCAAAACATCCTTGTACAACTTAATGGCACACCCAAAAATTGATTCTGTGGTAAACAATATTTTCAACAATATCATATATCATTTCTTTTTTTTACAGAATTAACCCTCCTGTTTGACCATTTGAAACCATTCAAAATTTCCACTTACCAAAATGCCCATTGGTTTTGTACACACATGGTGATACCATTTGAACAGTGTTGGTAGCAAGCTTTACTACCATTCAAATCCATTCAAATGCATAGAGGGTCCATTGATTCACCACTTAGAAGTATCCAAACAAGGTTTTGTATTAGCTGTACTACCATTTGGAAAGATCCAAACAAGGTTTTGTATTAGCTGACCTACCATTCAAAACCATTTGGGGGAAATCAATACTGTACACAGTTATTTCACCATTCAAAACAACAAAAGCGAATGGTTTCAAATGGTGGATCAACTTGTATGAAAAAGGTACCAGAAGTAGGAGGGTTAAATGAAGAAACTGCTAAAAATTAATATGTAAATATTAAGCAGATTTCACACGAAATCTTATAACTTAATAATTATAACTTAAATTTTAGACTACAAAACACACATGACTTGTCAGCAGTCATTACATGTAACAATGATCATGTACATGTACAGTGTACGTCATTATGATTATCAATGCAACAAAAGAACAAAAGCACCATGGCTATTCTAGCCGTTCATACAATAATCAAATTATTTAACCCTCCTATAGGTTTAACAATCAAAGACACTCAAAATTTGTATGTCACTCCCAACCCATTGATTTGTGCAGTGCACTCAAATAAATGCAAGCACATGTGGCTATGGTAGGAGGTCAAACCAAAACCACTCGACTGTAACTTATGCAGTACATACACAGCTCTGTGTGACTCTGCATATAACTTGTAAGACATACACAAGTGTGTTTGACTTTGCCACTATCTCCAGCACTCTTATACACATGTGTGAACAATTGGCAATGCAACCAAAAATACTCAAGTGACTGTCTGTCGGTGCAGTGCTTACTGGGCCAAATTTCAGCCTGGGCATAGGAGGGTTAACGGAACCTTCTCTACTGCAGGGTTGTAGCCACGGTGGTCGGCGCCGGTCGGCAGTAGCCGGCACTCAGCTTGACCGACCGGCACTCACATGAAAATAACAGTTCACCGACCGGCACAAAAAGTGGTGTAAAATTATTAAAATCATGCAAAATATACAAGATTTTAACATATTTGACTCGTGTTTGTTCATTTAAACCATTACTCAAGGCGTAAATTTCCTTTAATTCCGTCCAATATCACATTAAAAATAGCTTGTATCGCAAAAACAGCTGTGTTCAACACGTACGATACATTAACATAACATCAATATATGACGTCAGGGGAAAGCCCCCTGACGTCATTCGAAAATTATGGGATGTAGGTGGGATGATCGGTGGTCTCTTGCTGCATGCGTGATATGAAGTACAGCGAAGCGATCGTCGTGTATGCTTACTCACGACTGTGCAAACAGCTATCATTTCGCGCTGCGCTAGTCTTCGCCGTAGCTTAGAGCACGTGTAAGCCGATAAAGCCACGCTTGTTTTACCCAGACTTCGTGAACTACTAGTAGTGATTGACAACTGAAAGTTTTTGCTTTCACTCACGTGCGATATCGATGTAAACATGGCCCAGTCAAATATTACCAGCTTTTTTGCTCCAGTTTCAAAGCGAAAACATGCGGACACCGTAGCTGTGGAATCAAATAAATCTACCACATCCACATCGCAGGACAAGATGTTTGTATTTTTCAAAATTTAATAACAATTGTTGTCCATTTCAATTTTCAAACTCATTACAAATACAATTTAATACTATAAGTGACAGTTAGAGGCTTTATAATAAGCGTGATAATAAATACAATTTACTTTACAAAATTTTACAAAAAAAACTATAACGATGCTGCTACACATGTAACATGTTTCGTGCTAAGCACTCATCAGGCAACTAATGGAGTTAATGGGATTACCCCAAAAACTACTTATTTTTTTTCTTTGCATGGCTTGGTGGCCTGTTCTTTTGTTTCACACCATGACACCATCTTGGTAATTTACTTTAGCAAACAATATTATTAAAAGTACAAATAATGACAACATTGACTGACAATTTTTACTAAATAGCAGTCAATTTTGTATCAATTAATGGTCCTCCTAAACCTCAAAAATGAGTGAAACAGGGGCTCTCCAAGGCTTAAAATAATGCTAAAATCCAGGAGCTTCAGGGGCCGCTGCCCCCTGAACCCCCGCCAGGGGCGTTGCCCCTGGACCCCACCAGGGGCCCTGCGGGCCCCTGACCCCAGCGTGTTGCTCGCTTCGCTCACTACGCTTCGCCTTTCGCCATTTTGAGCCACCACTCACTTTCTTCTAGCTACAACCCTGCTCTACTGTACTAAAATATTCATGGAGTCAGTTAGAACAATAGTTTTTTTGTTTCGTATACATGGGTACATTTTGCATTTTTAATCTGTGGGATCTTCAGATTTTCCATTCTACAATTCAGTCCAATCTTTGCATATAATTTTTTATGTGGATTTACTCGAACCCCCAGAAATGTTGGCAACATAACCCTTAATCTATCACTAAAATCATCTATTACATAGCATTGGTCCCTGTTCTGTGCTAAAATCAATTGATGGGCACTTAACAGTCACCTAGTTGTTGGACTTTGATGAAACTGGCACAATGACAAATGCAAAGCATCCATGGCTTGGCTGTACACAGTTCTGAATCCAACAAAAACACCCGGTGGAGTTTGATGGATTTGGTACACACGGCATCATGCTCAATTCGCTGGGATTATGTACAGAACAGTAGCCATCAAAATCAAGCAAAAGCAGGGGTTGATTTTGATGGACCTTTTAGGGTTAGTAATACAATAAAAATTGCAAGCCCATGATAAATAAATATTTAACTGCACTTATTTCACTAAAAATAACTTTTTTTAAAACAGAAATGGACACTTATTATACATAATTAAGCTTCAAGAGAATGCAGTTCTACTAAATGTTCACTATATGTTCTCTATTTGTTTCACCAAACATTTGCAGCCATACGCAGCTGCCTTCTTTTATCATCCATGCGTAAATCACACCCTCTACTGACAAACAAATTCTCTATTTGAAACATGCCCGCTGTTGACATAAATTTTCAAGATTTTATTAAAACCCTCCTACAATCAGTGCAATTTTTTAAACAACCCATTCAGGCCACTCCAAGCTATTAGCTGTTGCCAGTGGCCTCCTATGGTTACCCTTCTGTGCACTGTCACACCACTAAGATTACAGGGTAAAGTGGTCTCCCATGGATACATTGTAGGCCATACTAATGTGTTCAAACATTTACAGTGGCCTTGGGTGACACACAGTTGATTTTGTAAGATTACTTGGAAAGGACAGCAGGCTTGTACATGTATGTACTGAAGGTTGCTGAAAAACAGAATTTAGTGGATCAGCGTGGCCTCCATGTGTAAAAGGATTAAGTTGGAAATAAATTTGGATAATATTTCTAGTAGGTAAAAGAAAATAAATTTCAGGCAACCAGACTGACGAACTGCCTGCCCGAAATGGCAAGTGCATTTTAAAAATTTGTGCAAGCCCTGCAACATATAGCAAGCATACTTTTGAACTAGTGTACTTAAAAACAAATTTAAATGCATATTTAAATTTTTGTCCCTATTTCACCAAATATTTTCTTTTCAGTTGGTGCAAAAACAATGCAATGTTATCTAATGGTGCCCTCACACCATAGCGATCACCAGTTGCGTATGGTTGCGAATAAAAAATAGTGGTCATAAGTTCCGAACGCAACTCACACGCAACTACATGTAATAGGTTTTATAGGTTTGAAGTACGCAACAAGCACGCAGGTGATCGCAGACACATGCAGAGTAAGTTCAGAAATTTTGAACATGTTCAATAATTCTCTGCGAATGCCTGCGATCAATTTATACGCAACAGGGACGCTACGCACGAAACACGATCGCAACAGGTACGCAACTCATAAGTTATGAACGCAGGTGATCGCAGGTCCAAATTTGAGGTATCTGGCCAGGTTTTGGTAGCGTACATGTTGCGAATGTGTTGCGTACCTGTTGCGATCATGTTGCGATCGTGTTGCATGCCTGTTGCAATCCTGTTGCGTGTGTAGCGTACCCCCAACCTATTGTGCGTATTCCCAGCGTATCCCCAACCTATTAGTTGCGTGTGAGTTGTGTGTTAGTTGCGTACTACATGCGTGTTGAGAAATGGTATAAATAGTGGGCCTTTTCTAGATCGGTGTCAGTTGTTGGTGGACCTCCGAGGTGACCAAATCAGTACTGAAGAAAATACTGAATCGGCTCCGCTTTTATAGGTTTTTATCACGTGACCGATATTCGCAACTAGCACGCAACTAGCACGCAGGTCCAACGCAACTTGTAAGTTTTGAACGCAACTCAAACGCAACTCGCACGCAACTCGTACGCAGGTGATCGCAGATATTGGGGGATCATAAGTTCAGTTCGCAACCCACACGCAACCCACACGCAACCCATAGGTTGAACAGGTTAGAAATTGACAAAATTGTTGATTTGGGTTGCGTTTGGTGCGTATAAAAATATTTTTTACACGCAACTCATAGGTTTCAGCATACGCTATGGTGTGAGGGCACCATAAAGGGAAAATATTGTCATGACAAGAACAGGTTTTTGACAGGGCATAGCATCAGTGTCCTAGTTTTAGATGCAAAGAAACAAAAGTCAAGAGCCACCAGCAATAACAGCACACGTACATTTACGTCTGATGTGTGGAAGATCTTTCCACACACAGATTGGGCTGTTAACTCACTCCGGACTCATTACAAATAACCTATATTTATGTTTTATATTACTTTCAGATGCCATGGTCATCTTCAACTAAGAAGGAAGAACAACTGATTTAAACAAAAATGCACAAGGCAGAATTCCACAAGGCTGCCAGGGAACGACTACATGTATGTTCAAATGATTTACATAGCAACATTTTTAGGCAGTTTGTGTAACACTTTTGTCATGGTTTTTTGTGCACACATGAGTGAAACTCGTTCCAACAAATATGTGACTGGCTCCACAAAAATAGGTATTATGGGACAAAATTTTAAAATTTAGTTACATACATAGCTGAATTGGTTACATTATAAGCTTTAATTTGGTGTAGGTTTGAACCTTGTGGCATTTTGCATATTCATATTGTACAAATTAATGGAAGTGCTTTCAGAGATACAGCCCTTTAAACACAGCAAGTGGAAAAAGAAATGAGCTAAGAAGAAACTCTCTTGAATGCCCATAGCAACAGTTATGTTCCTTTTGAGCTATCTTTCTAAAAATTTCAGGTCTCCTTTAGGGATGCTTGTGCCGTATCACTACGAGGTTTTTCTTCCCTAAAACTGACAAAGAGTCACACAGAAGACGAACACAAGGGACACAAAAACGTTTGTTTTTTCATCTTTACTCATCAATAATAATATTTCTGTAAATAAATTATGAAAGTATTGATATAATAGAAGCCAATAAACCAACAACAAAAAATCACATTGTGAATTTTTTTTTCACCCTCTCAACATAGAACAGCCCTTTACGTTAATAGCATAGTGTCCCTTAATACCCTTTTTAGCAGAGCGGGTCACATATGTTCCCCTTTGAATCTGCTAATTTTTGTGATTAGGCAAGCAGACACTTTTGGCATGTAGTTAGCTATTTTGAAATTGGTATTTTTGGTGAAATTAAAAATAAAAAATTAAAATTAATTTTAATTTTCAAAAATGTTTCGAAAATTTCTTGAAAGTGAGTTATCCCAGTCCCAGAATAACGGATTTTTATTCCAAAAGTGTCTGCTTGGGCAAGGCTACCTAATCACTAATTTTTAGCAGATCAAAAGTTGAAAATAAAGAAAAATCACTCCTTTTTTTGTAAATGTGGGGTTAGGGCCAAGAATACAGATTGAGTCCACAGCGTTGGCCCGGTTTACCATTGGCCCTAATGGGACTATAGGCCTACATATCCTTGTTAGCAAGGGTAGGAGGCCTACTCATTTTTTCCATAGTGTAAGGGGGTAGAATGTTGTATCCGACCGCCTCTTTTTCTCATTCAATATAACCAATAATGTAATCTTACCTACCCAGTAAGGTGGAGAACATATGGATGATGATGGACATATACCTCAAATTATTCCAGGATATTTATTTCATGAAAAATCAGCCATTTTTGGTATACGATGACTTCCTCAGTCATGTCAGTCTGATCTTGTCAACTCCCCCATAAGTGACCAACACAGTCATTGTACATTTGCAGTGGCAACTATAATAGGATCCTTCTATTTGCTGAAGGGGAGGATTTTTGTTTAGAGGGGAAATAAAGTCCGAAAACCATCATAAAAGTGGATCTTAAAGATAGTACCCCCAAAAATCGATAGAATCATTTTTAACTGGTTAGTGGTTGCAAAATAATAATAAAAAACACTTAAAAAGTGGCGGTCGGATATGACATTCTTTCCGATTTTATAATTTTAAGGACAAGTTGGAAATTTGCAAAACAATTAACGAACATGTTGACAATGAAATAATTACGTTAGAAAAATGTTTGAATTTGATTGTCTTACCCAAAATTGTTACCAATTTTTATTATTTTGGTACAACTATAGAATGCAGGGCCACACCGAAGGTTACTTCTTATAAATTTACGTAATCTGACTTAAAAATACACAACTGCGGTTCCTAGGTCAAATTCAGAAAAAGGGAATTAAAAAGATGTTGAAAATTTGGCCCTACATTCTATACTTATGCACTCCATTATTTTTTAAACTTTATGTTAACACATACAAACTTGAGACAATATGTTGTTAGCAAACACATTGTATCAATTAATGAAACAAATAAATTACTCATATTATGGACATAAATGGTGAACAATTGTCTCATAATCTTTATTCAGCTAATTCCGTTGGCTAACTGTACAATCTACTTGATTGACGGACTGAACAAGAAAACGACTCCATTAAACAGGAGCAGACCACTTTCGCACGGGGGTTTTAAATAATAATCAATCTAAAAGTCACAACATCCATTGTAGTATAAACACTTTTTACAGCAACTCACCTAAAAGAAGCAATTTCACCTCCCTTGCAGCCTTTTCACCGTCAAGCCGGAGATTTCTGTCGATTTGTTTTGACCGCTCAGCGGCTGCCTTATCTTCCGCGCTCGTTGCGCACCCCATTTTAAAATGGTACAACCGTTCGTTGCGGCCTCAATCCGTAGCCGCTTTATGTACGGCCAGTCCTCGGAAAAAATATCAACGTGAAAATATTATCACTCCTTCCAGTCTGTCTCAATTCCTGTGCCTAGAGATATGTCCAAGAATCCAATAAGCGAGGTGTCCGTGTTTGTATTTTAAATTTCCAGTGAGAAGTTGCAGAAATTGCACGTTTATTCTAGGCACCACACCCCAACAGAACAACGGAATATCGGCACATATCATAGGATGGAAATCGTACTTACACAAAAAAATGACTCCACTGGTACTCTTTAAAGCTTCACCTCTAAGCACGCAGTGTCGCATGTGTGCCGAGCACCAGCCATTAAAAATTGGGCGCAATGCATTGTGGACAGAAACCCGGATGAGCAAATTTGATGGGGAAAAAAGATAAACACGGTTGTGTCGGCTTTTTTACACTATTATTTTTCATCTCAACCGAGGGTATCAAAACTACTGCGATAATTTGCATACAAGGTCTTGGAGCAAAGGTGGTTTTAAAAATTCGTTATTGGGAATGCTTATGTTGACACAGAGCCAGGAATGGGGCACCAGCAGAAGCAGATCGAGAGAGGGATGAGGGAAGGGGAAGGGGTCCTCCAGGCACAACAACCCCCCATGAAAAAGAAAAACAGCATTTATCAATAATATGTAGCGCCACGAGGCCAGAAGAGCTTGCTCGCGGGGTGAATTTCTGTGACAAGCACAAACATCTCTAATGACGCCGAAGGGGGAGGGGAGGACCCACTCCCCACCCCCACCCCATCCCCCAAAAAAGGTAAAACAAAAAAATCAATCAATTAAACAAATCGATCAATATAATGTAGCGCATCCATGAGGCGCAAAGTGTTTGCGCGCGGGGGCGAATTTCTTGACAACAACAAAAATCTCCAATTTCTGCCATCATCTATACATGCTACTCTTCCACAGAGGGCGCTCTTTTTGTAAATAAGTGATGTCATGTGTAAAACTACGCCGATTTGATACAAAAATGAGCCATAATTATTAATTACTGTGACTTGAAAAAAACGGAAAGAGTTGACATAAATTATATGTAGGCATACAATAAAATTATACAACATGCAGAAAATGTTAATTTGCACAAAATTAACTGATTTAACACCATGTATGAGCAATATGTTAACTTTATTGTATGACAAACTTTAGTAATTAAAAAAGTGGTATTTATAGTGGAGGTTATTTTTCGATATATAGTCATCAAAATTAGTAATGAACTTACATGATTATCAGCGAGTGCATATGAATTTTCTTTAATTTAAATCATCTATTGAACCCGTATACGGATCACCTACGCGCAAACCTTTACCTAGAAACAAAATAAATTATACAATTGACTGATTATGGTCATAAGCCTGAAAGATCTTGTTTGACTTAACACTTTAAGTCAAACAAGATCTAGATTCTATTTTTTTTTTACCATTCCCCAATTTGAGAGAGTATGTATCACAGGAAACGTTTTAATTTCTAAAAATCACAGTAAAATATTATAAAAGTTACTCTCTCCCGACCAACCCTTTTTTGTCTCGAATTTATACAAACCTAAGGTGCACTGTGAGAAACAAATAGCCCTCTTCTTATACCGTTTCAAAATAGCCTTCCTGATGCCATCCTTGCAAAACTCGGCTTCAGTGGACAAATCACCCAAGTACTGGTAACGCCGAAATTATCGTCACTGCTGTTACGTGTAAACGTAAGGTCATTTGTTTTTACCTTAGGCTTTTCCGAATTTAAGACGAAAATAATGGTTTCAGACAAAACGATTTTTACAATATTTTACCTTAGGTTAAGATAAAATTAAAAAATTATGTTGTTTCCTTATGAAATAAACTCTCTAAAAATTGGGAAAGGTCCATTATTGATATTTGCTTAGAGCCTCCCTCTTCTATGATTATTCTGGCTACACGACATTTTTTTTAATTAAATTTTTTTAAACTTACTGTCAGCCACCCTAAACAAAGTAAATAGCCACAATAGTGTAAGGAGTTAATGGTATCAGGTTCGAGTCCTGCTTCAGTGAATTTGTCATAATTTAAGTAGAAACTGTTTGTGTTTTATTCTAATCAATTACTACACAGAAGGCGATGAAACACAATGTGCGTCATCATGTAGAGCACATACCCTCCCCCAGAAACCATTTCAGTGCCGTCACGACGTTTTGTTTTTTGAGGGGTTAGGGGAACCCTTCGTACGCCCTGGCGTGACCGAGTTTTCAGCATTTGGTAATGGTGGGCGGGGACTGTGGCTATAAGTGGATCAGTGTATTAACGAGCTGCTCCGCGGCCATTTTACTACTCACATACAAAAGGAGTGCATGGAGAAACAAATATGAAATATTGAAATTTATTTTGATATATAGATGGACTTTTAATGGTGTCCCGATCATGCCCGGTGTATGAAAATGTTTTGTTAAAGTTCCAATCACGTTGCTGTTTCTGAATATACCTTACTGTATACTTTACGATTGTTTACAAAAGTTTTATGGATTTTTTATTTTTTGGCGTTAATTTCTCGATTTTTATCTGGTCCATGAAAATTATGCAGAATGTGACGATCTTGTTGTCGGTTTTTAATCGTTTTCTGAGGATATAAACTTGCTTTAAACATGTCATGATGGGGATGGAGTCACTGTCAAGGCTTACTACTAGTTTGAGGACTTATAAATATTCAGCTTTACAGTTATACTATTATTAATTAAAATTGTTGATAGGCTAATTATAAATTTATAAGAATTGGGGAAATTGAAATTATTTCTAGCACATTTGTTCCATGGAATTTTTGAATGCTTTATCAAGTGATAATTGTCTGTTAGTGTTACTGTCTTAGTACCTCAAATTTATGAAAATGAAATGGTATAATTTAATTAATGCAATTATTATTATTATCTCACTTGCTTTACAGACAAGTTCTCATCATGGTCTCACATTCTGAGTGCCTTCAGAGTGTTTGTAGAATTTGTGGAAAGCCACATTTGATTGTCGAGGGTCGTAACCCATATGTGACCTCTGCCAGTGCAAAGGCATCAAAAAAAGGGAATACAAGAACAGGAGACGACAAGTGACTACTGTTGATGATACGCCACTCCCAAAGAGGAAAAAATGACACGTGTATTATCTTGGCATTATACTAATTTTATTTCCAATTTCATTGTGCCCTTAGAAAATCAGTATGGAGTGGTAGAAAATAAATAATTGCTAAGACCTTACAATCCATATGTAAGCTTAAGTAGGTTGCCCATGTTTTTTCCATAGATTTTGTTTTAATTTGACCTGTTCAAAAATGCAGATTGGGATTCAGGCCTTTGTTATATTTGATATGATACTACTATGATTTATCTTGTTAAAAAATTTTTTTTTACTTTTGCAAACTTGTCCAATCTTTTTACAGTTTTTTTGGTATATTACACCAGCATTTTATCAAATAAATAAGAAATAAGTCCATCTCAAATTTTTGACTATACTTTTAATTTCCTTACGTCAAGAACGTCAAGAAAAGGAGCCAAACCCAAACCACCAACATTGACAGCACTCCTCTACCAAAGAGGAAAAAGTGAATAAAAGTGCATAAAAATTGGAGGTAAAAATAGATCTAGGTATTAAAACTCATTTTTTGTTTTAATCATGAAATAGATCTATATGTTTATTTTTCTTTACAATACACTAATTATTGTGAGAATTAAACTTTAAAACCAATATTTTAAAGCAAGGAATTAATTAAAGGACGATATCTGATTAAATGATTATGACCCGTGGACGTTTTGTCACGTTGACGTTTTGACGTGTGGACGTTATGACTAGATAGACTGGTAACCGATTTTGCATTCCCCACCGTCACGCCCGATCATATCTGTTGTTGCCAGTAAACCACATACACATGAACACATAATGTCATCTTCGTCTGAACTAACAACTCCGTCGGAAATGGGTTCAAGATCGGCTCCGTTGTCAGAAAAATCACTGAAATCAGAACCATAATAAAACTCGTCTTTGCTGTACGCCGCCATTTTGGCAAGGATGCAATCGTATTGCATGCACACGCGCATCATTACCCAGAGTGCAACGCGGTCCGTGTCTGGGACCGACCGGGCAGAGGCGCTAATTGATTTAATGGGGATTACTGACTGGTGTTTAATCCTCTGGTTTTACGATCGCGGCACTGGACATTAAACCTTTCAACACCTCTTCGTTCCAACTCCTTCTTATTCTACCTCCATGTTAAAACACACACACGTGCGAATATTGCTTAACGTTACCATGGAGGTAGAATAAGAATGTTTCTGTCAGTCAAAGTCCAAGGTGGGGGGATATCGGGCCATACCATCGACCCTTGGACGATTGGTGCCTTCAAGGAAGAGACCACTTTTGTGTCTATATTGGAGTCGGTTTTGAAATCGGCTGACACTAGCGCTGGCATGGCATACGTCCTGAAAGACATTTTCATTGGACCGATGAAGACGCAGCTCTCCAAATGCACACTATAGCACGACAGCCAAGCAAATGATTCTGTCTTGTGATTGGTTGACAGCGCATCACATGATATGTGTTATTTTCACACGTATGACATTTTGGGAACCTTTTCCGGTTTTGAAACCCTAACTCCCTGGACAACAAAGCAAGTTTGAGGATTTTGGGGGATTTTTATTGTTTAGAAACAATGCTCAGGGGGTTAGGGTTAGAGAAAAAGGGTCGAAGTTGCACCATTTTTTGTAAGAGTGTACCACATTTGTATACTATGTTTGAAATAAATATATATATATATAAAAGTGCATGGTCAGCTTTGTAATTGAGTGTTCATTATGTTTTAACATTTTTTTTAGAGTACATTAAGATAGCTTTAAAGATAAAATACCCTCATATTTAAGTCATATGGTTCGGGGCTATTAGGGCAAACATTATCCAATATATTTAGAAAAATAATGAAAGTCTAAAAAATAATGAATAATGAAATAGTCACCTCATCAACCCTAGAAAAAAATGTGACGAGAAACTTTTCATTCACTTTCATTAGCCTTATGGTAAAACTTAAAACTTGAAGATGTTGCTGTGGATTTGCACTACTTTTGATCATCATTCATGATATCTTGTGATTGTTTGATGGGTCTTCAATCTCGAGACCATTGGCAACAACTTAACCCCCACCCCGCTTCCACCAAAACCACCAAGGATATCAAAGAAGGCACCAAAATAAACTTTCAGAACTTGTTTTATTCACAGGTTTCATAATGTTTTAATACAGATAAGTTTTAAATTGAAACAAATCTGAAACATAAAAGAACATACAATATATATCTTCTGGCAGTTATTAATTCGATTCTTTTAATATTCGATTCTTTTTTTTTTACTCATATGATTTCAGAATGGTAAACACAGTTTTGCAAAACAAATGATGAGATTTGTTGATTGAAATGTTATTTATTTGTATTGATGTTTTATATCTGGGTTGGCTAGAATCACAATCATGAACACATTGAATTAGCAAGCGAGCTTATAACTGGCATTTACAAGACAGGGGGAGGATTTCAAAGGGGAACTATAGCGAGTGAAATGGGTGGTCTTATGTTTTTCAAAGTTGAGTTTAGGTGGTGGGTTGGTGGGGGGGGGGGTGCTCAGAACCATTCAATGAGGGAACAATTCCCAGGCCCCTTCCCCAGTAGCTACTCAACTAGACACACCTCCCCTTTATGAGCTAGTTGGGTCACCTGGAAAAGGTGGTCCCATGCCCCTGTTGGGGCCAGCCAGCCTTTAACCCTCCTACTACTACTACAAGGGTCAAAATCAGTCAAAATGTTGATATACCTGCCAAAGTATATCTAGTGCACTTAAAAGTCAAACACTGTCAAATGTAGCAAGTACATTTACAGGTCAAAATGAGTCAATCGTTTTTGACTGCTAAAAGCATCGTCTTGTATTGTTCAGGGTGGTCAAAATGACAGTAAAAACCAGTCAAAAATGCCCCTGCGTGGCACATTTGGGTCAACAGTCAAAAACAGGCAGTTGACTGATTTTGACCTCTATAGCAACTTGCCTCTATCAGGCCTGATACGATACGGAGGCAATTGCCTTGGTGCACCCTGGTCATTGCTTTGGTGCCCCTTTAAGTGTTCTAATAGAAATTTACATTTTCCTCATAGAGGTGCCCTTAACCTAGCTTAAATTGCCTTGCCCCTACCAATAGATAGTATCAAGCCTGCACTACAGTTCAGCTAAAGTAGGAGGGTTAAAGGTGCTTTAATACACAAATTGCATATGTATTCCTCAATATCCTAGGTGACAATGCCACACAGGTTTGAATGTGATATAATCATCTTGTGGTATGGAATTTCTCATAAAGACACATTATTTATAATTTCATGGCAAATTAACAGTTTCATGAATTTACCTTTGTGGCTGTTACTTGCCTACTGTTGAAAAGTGTTAGCACTGCAAAATTCGAATAACAATTTAAATTTTGTAATGCGCAAAACAAAATGCATGTAATACCAATTCTTCTCATTTAATGTCCTGCACAGCTGGATTAACTTAATTCTTTTGATTTCGATTCAATTTTTTTTTAACAAAGAAAAGCATAAAGAATTTTACAAAGAATATCTTTTAATGCTTATGACAAAATGGCTATTTATATGCATCAATTCGTAACATACAGTATAATTTCTACATTATTTTAATGACTATAATCTAAGGTACACTAGACATTTTGAACTATTTCATACCTGAATTTTGTTAAACAAACCAACAATTGTTGCTTGGAACCATAGTATATTTTCTTTACCATAAACAAGTAATATAATTATATAGGATGTACCTTTTCTTTTCCCTTTATTAGTTTTCCTTGGGAAGTATAAAACAGTTGCCAATAAAACAAAACTCTCTGGAACAACATACTACAGTATCGATACATGCAAATGTTCTCATCCTCTTCCCGAATGTTGAAACAAGGCTTATCATAAACTACTCTCATGGGCGGATCCAGAACATTTTTTAGGGGGGGGGGATGAGAATCAAAAACAATTATTTTTCAGTACTACAAAAATTACAATGAAATAATCAAAGGGAGAGAAAAACAAAGCACACTGTGGGAATGGGAGTGCGTTCTCCCCTCCCCTCCCCCTCCCTCTTTCTCTTTCTCTTTTTTTTTTTTTTTTTTTTTTTTTTGGGGGGAATACAGCCCCCTTAGCCCCTTAGCCCCCCCCCCCCCTGGATCCGCCAATGACTCTATCACCTTTAGTCATAACAACATTTGGTTGCGATAGAAAAAAAAATGATTATAAAGACAGTTTTTCCCATCTTCGGTGAAAAGTGCTTATATTTATACAGCTTCGTCTATTTTATGCCAATTACGAATCTGCAAATTCGTTATGACGTTTTGAAAGCAATTCATTTCGTTTTTATTTAATCGCAGAACAGAGTTTATAAGGTAACAATCCTCACAGTTCAAAGCTATATTAACCAGTTCGCGTCGGGAATAAAAAAAGTTTTTCTGGGCCCCTGTGCGGGTTTATTTTCCCCACACACACCGTGAATGGAAGCTTCCACAGCGGGTGGCCACGTCTTCCGTGCATGTCACCGTACACGAGTGGCTCAACCGAGCATGCATACCAATATTCCGGAGTTTCCTTTGGCGTGTTTAGACGCTCTCCGATCCACGGTGCAAAAATAAATTGCATGTAGAGACGGCCTCCGACGCGAACTGGTTAATTCACTTTGGAATTTTTTTTTTTTTTGGGTACGGACTCATTGTATGTGTATCAATTTGTATGTTCATAAAACACTAAAGAACAAAAATCTATTCTATTTTTTTTGGGAAGTTGTTGAATTGAAATAGCCGTAACATAAAAATAAAAATAAACTAAATATAATCATAAAATATTTGATAATCAATTTTCCTTCTTTGGGATCAGCCATGTTGATCTGCCCTAACAGCAAAGTTACAGGATTAAAGTAAAAAAAAAGAAAACGAAAATAGCAGAGGAATACTATCTTGGCTTAGAAACACAATTTTTTATTTATTTTGATCCATTTTAGGCCGAGCACAAAGTCGCCCCTTAACCCTAACTCCCTAGGCCCATTTGCTTACACATAACCTGAATCCTCCAAAATCCTTCAGTAGTAAAGCAAGCACATGACATGTATGCACACATGTGTTTCTAATCTGTGATACATGTACATGGCCAGGGACCCTCCCTGCACGCATGGAGCAATAAACAGTGTCCACTGACCCAAGCACTGACGTTGCAATCACTACAAGAAACATGGATGTACATGTACCATGGAAAGGCAAGTATGCCTAATAACCTCAATCCTCCAAAATCCTTCACTTTAGCAAAGAGCATGTAGCATGTAACCTCAATCCTTCAAAATCTTTCACTTTGGCAAAGAGGATTTTGGAGGAATTGGGAAGGTTAGGGTTAATAAGAAATCGGTTCCGTACCTGTAGATTTACCTCCCTGCTAACACTTAAAATTAATTGGTAGGAAATATACATTTCCAAGTATTTTTTAAATAGTTTTTCAGATTGTTATTTCTCCCCACTCCGTAATACTTTCAATAATTATCACATTTACATACTCGTCTCTAGGTCAAGTTGGGTATAAAGGTCAAATGTCAGGTCATGCTAGCTGCGCCGGTCAGCAACTCAAATTTCACCACAATTTCCAGACAGAAGCCACCTGCTTGATCTGTGACCAAGAGAGGGCGCTCTTCTACTGCCCAACGGGAAATATCCACACATTGACGAGAAACTGGGGTTTACGTTGTGTGAGCGATGACGTCATCTGTGACATCGTATGTCCACAGTTACGTTATGGTTTTGCTTCTCTGTTCATGTCGGCCATGTCCTTCAGGTGAGGGGGGTGGAAGTACAAATGGGTGCCCGAGATTGGAAGCGTTTGTTTCAATCAAGCCAGGCCGAATCCCTCCGTGCATTCTTCAATGGCTAGCAGCAGCATCTTGCGCAGCTTGTCGTACGTCTCGTAGGCCGGTAGATCCAACTGGTTGAAGCTGTGAGATTCAGAACAAGGAAATATTTACTGATGCGGCCCATTCGGGGGTTATCACAGACAAATGTTTTATTAGACAGTTTGAGTTATAAAGGGGGGGGGGGGCAATCTCAGGGGGTCGATCAGGGTATAACAGGCAATGCGTACAAGGGCAGTTTCGGTACAATATGGACTATTTACAAGGACTGTTTAAGACATCATGGTCAAATCGTATAAGACCAGTCAGGGCGTACAAGGGCAGTTCAGTACATTATGGATTGTCTTTCAAGGGCTGTTTAGCCAGTTCGCGTCGGGAATAAAAAAAAAATTCTGGGCCCCTGTGCAGGTTTCTTTTTCCCACACAAACACGTTTTTGTTTGCGTGAATTTGTTTTGGTTACGTCAATGAAACTAAGACGGGACACCCACATTTAGCTTATTAGCATATAAATTGGCGAGTTTCCCTTGGGAATTATAGCCAGGAGGGCGTCTTTTGTGTTGCGTCTTTAGAAGTCCACCGAGCCCTCTAAAGAATTCTTCATCGTATTTACATGTCATCCAAGTGGTACCAAGTAACAATGGGACAATGGTGCATGGAAATTGGTCTATAGAAATCTTAGTATACCACAGCTTTACAGATTTCAATGGAGACAAAGACAAAGGTGTGGAACAGGTTTACGAGTGCACCCCCCCCCAACCACCCATGCGAGCGTGTTTATACGTCAACCGAAGCACGAGCACTGCCAAAATGGCGTGGTTTTACGTCACCCGAAAGGACAATGGAAGCTTCCACATCGTGTGGCCACGTCTTCCGAGCATGTCACTTTACGCGCGTGGCTCGTTGTGACGTCAACCGAGCATGCATACAAATATTCCCGAGTTTCCTATGGCGTGTTTAGACGCTCTCCGATCCGCGGTGCAAAAAAAAAAATTTGCGTGTATACACGGCCTCCGACGCGAACTGGTTAGGGCATAATGGACTGTCTACAATGGCAGTTTAGGGGCGTAATAAGAAAATTTAATTTAAAAAACAAAAATTAAAAGAAATTGTAAATGTGAATGATTTTTGTGAATGATTTGCTGGTGTTAAAATGTGTTCAACTTCCACAAATCATTTGCTGTATTAAATCTCAGCTTTGAAGTGACAGATTTGGTTGTTTATCCATTTTAAAATGCTTAGCGAAAAAATGTGCTTAGCAAAATTCTCTGCATAGCAGCTCGATGAAAATGGCCCCTGGAGTCTTTCAAAGGGGGGGATGGGGGGGGGGAGGGAGTAGTCTAAGATGCTTAGATATTTTAACCAGGTGCAGGGTACTCACCATGTATGAGCTGTTGGGAGTCTGTCTGTCGAGCGATCATCCCTATGAATCTGGAACTTCTGTGGTCCGTTCATGCCTTCCAGTGAAGCAAACCCCTGCAGAGGTACCTTGGACGTGCCGGTCACAAACTGCAGGAACTTGGCCCGGATGGCCTGGTCAAAGGAGCGCAGGGCGCGCCAAAACCACTGGATCTATTTGCAACAGAAATCAAGAACAAAAATCTATTTCAAAAACGGCATTTAATTGACCTATTACCAATCATTAACGATGGCCAATCACAGTGCCAAACAAAGGAGAAGTGCCCAAGTGCGTGATTTTGGTTGTGTGCGTCCATTCGACAACTTACAATTTTATTCTTTTCCTTGAATGGAACAATATCGTCACGATCAGAGAAAGCTTTCAACAGGGCAACAGGGCAGCGACTGAAAACTACTCGATCATTTATGCAGTAGCAACAGTAATATGACCTTATCATGTGGGGTTTTATTTTCAGTCACTGGGTTAATCTAAAACTAGCACTCCGATTCCATGTCCTGATCATGACAATATTGTCCTTTTATTAACCCTAACCTTCCCTAACTTTCCCAAATCCTCCAAAATCCTCTTTGCTAAAATGAAGGATTTTGAAGGATTGAGGTTACATGCTACATGCTCTTTGCTAAAGTGAAGGAGTGTCGTGGCCGAGCGGTCTAGCTTACCGGACTCAAGTTCTGGTGTTAGCAGCAGAATGTGGGTTCAAATCCCGGCCGTGACACTTGTGTCCTTGAGCAAGACACTTAACCATAATTGCTTCTCTCCACCCAGGGGTTAAATGGGTACCTGTGAGGGCAGAGTTGATTGATTAGCCATATATGCGCTGTAATGGCAGCAATTGAGCTGTATACTCCCCAGGGAGCTGAGATGGTTTCAGGAATGATTTATGAGCCTTATGAGCAGGGGTAATGATATAATGCGCCTTGAGCACCACTTAGTTGGTGGATACGTGCGCTATATAAGTCCACACATTATTATTATTATTATTATTATTATTATTATTATTATTATTATTAAGGATTTTGGAGGATTGAGGTTATTAGGCATACTTGCCTTTCCATGGTACATGTACATCCATGTTTGTTGGAGTGATTGCAAGGTCAGTGCTTGGGTCAGTGGACACTGTTTATTGCTCCATGCATGCAGGGAGGGTCCCTGGCCATGTACAACAGATTAGAAACACATGTGTGCATACATGTCATGTGCTTGCTTTACTACTGAAGGATTTTGGAGGATTCAGGTTATGTGTAAGCAAATGGGCCTAGGGAGTTAGGAAGGATTCAGGTTATGTGTAAGCAAATGGGCCTAGGGAGTTAGAAAGGATTTAGGTTATGTGTAAGCAAATGGGCCTAGGGAGTTAGGGTTAAAGTAAAGTAGCAATGTTCCGATGAAAAAGACTAATTTCGGAAATTCCAAATAAAAATGCACAAGCAGGAAAATCTTTAAATCCTCTCTCAAGACCAACCTGTAGCGAGTTGGCCTGGTATTTGTGGTACTCCGTGTTGGCCTTGAGGTCGTCCACATCGATGGTCGGCAGCCCAGAGATGAGCAACTCCAGCTCCTGCTCGTTGAAGATCGAGATGAGCCTCTTGGGGATGATGTCATAGAAGCCCTCCAGGAAGCTGTCCAGCTGCTTGCGGATAGCCCCGGTCATCTTCATCTGGCAGACCAGGTGGACGTACTCCAGCTTGTTCTCCGAGGTGACCGGGATGTTGCGCCCGTTGGGCTTCAGGTCGCGTACTTCTGTCACGCCAAACTCCTCGATCTACAAACCCAAAAAAATATTTTGAGTGAGAACTTGTGTACAGTGGCCACTTGCGTATGACGCTCTCAAATTGTGAAGAATTATCATTGGAGACTGACTCATGGACGGCACGTGTCTCGTGGCCAGTAGCCACACAGGCCACCTTGAATTTGCTTGTTCACAAAGTGACACCGAGTTACATACACGGGTGGCATTTCTTGAATATGCATAACAAGATTTGTCAACAGTTTTCGTTTTCACAATCTTACAGCCACGCACTGCTATTTCAGCACTTACTTGCTTTTTAATTAAAAATGTGGAATATCAGTAAAGTCCATGAAGGGACAAAAATTTAAAAAAAAATAAAATAAAAAAGTTTTGAGGGAAAAACATGTGTTTCAAAAAGAGATAAACTTCAAATGCTGTTAGCCTCAATTTTGTTTCACTATGTCTTGTGGGTTACAGGGGTGTGAGTTGACAAAAGTAAAAAATCCTGAAAATTGGGTTAGCAGGGCTGGGTCTCCCTTTGGTCTAGAGGACAAAGCCCCCTGAACCTTTGATTTTGGAGGATTTACAGACTTTCCAAATCCCCACAAACAAGAAACCAGAGGTTTGGACACAATACAGGCTACTTCTTTCTTTCAAGAACATTCTGAGGCTAAAAGGGAGATTGTAAAAAAAATCCTAAAATCAGGACAAATCCTGAGAAATCACAGGCCCTGGGTTACTTTGTGTCATTTCTTGCCACCGGTGACAATTTCTATACATATATACATATTAGTACCCATTTATATTTCATAAGCTTTTTAACATAAGGTTTCAGGCTTTCACTCGGAATAGAAACTCTCAATGAAAAGAATAAATCAATAGCAATACCTCGGTACTGAACATGAGCTCGTAGCCCAACTCTGAGACGGCATGCTCCAACAAGAAAACCAGACCTTGGTAAAATGAGTAGTCTTCACTCTCCATATCGGTGTACCTGAAGGGGACATGCATGTAAATACAGAATGAGAGACAAGAAATGATGTCGGACAGAGTGGGGGGAAGATTCCCAAGGGTGTGGGGTGCAGAAGCTTGATCCCAGAGGAACGGTTAAGTCCAATTCTCCATGTTAAGGAGGAACGGTTAAGTCCAATTCTCCAAGTTAAGGAGGAACACAGGCGATCGTCACAGTGGCAAAAAACCGAGATGCCACTGAGATTTAAAAAAAAAAAAAAAAAAAAAAAAAAAAACAAAAATCAAAAAAAAAATCAGATAAGATATCAGACAAGAATATGATATTGCTGTTGACCAACTACTTTCAAAGACGTCTCGGACTTCTCTGAACACAAGCATGTAACACCTCTTTTGTAGACCATGCGTTGAGTGGCCATTCAACCTAAACAAAAATAATTGATGATAGGGGAAAAAAAAAAATCACATGCCAGCATGTTGGGAGGAATCACTTGGCTAACCAAAAAATTACGGAAACATTTTAAGAAATGCTCTCTGGTACAATCTTAGGTATGTTTTAAAAAATATTTTTGGATACAAACTAATTTTCTGAATTTTTGCAACAAAATTATCAGGGTATTACACACGATTTGAAAGGAGCAATTCAAAGTGTGATCTTACTTGACTGGCTTCCCAAGGATGTGTTTGTAGTAGGAGCGAGAGAAGTAGCAGTCCAGGAGTTTGTTGTCATAGATGGCCTTGGCGATGATACGCCCGACAAACTTGAAGTAGCTGAGGTGGTTGGAGTTACAGTGGGAGGCCGGGTTGGGCAGGTAGGTCACCCGATCGCCGGGCGAGACCTTGAAGAGGGCGTACATGGGGTTGAAAATCTCCCTAATGTACAAACAGTCAAGAAACAAAATAATTTGTCAATAGAAAAAGAAAAACATAAGTAGCTGTAAATGTATATGTTGATGAAATTCTTGCGTCGAGTGATAAACAATTGATTCACTTTTTGCCCTACACCGACTTGTGTATAGCACTGTATACTCAGTGCTTTCTGTGTGTCGGGCGGGATTCGAACCCACAACCTCCTGCTTACTAGTGCAGACGTCTTAACCTCTCGACCACCGAGCTTGCCGTGATGACGATTGGTTGGCTAGAATCCTATATAGCAGTGGGTGCCGCGATATTTATAGGTTGATGAAATTCTTGCGTCGGTGATAAACAATTGATTCACTTTTTGCCCTACACCGACATGCTGTAAATTTAATATTGAGATTGTCTAGTATACATGTCTCAATTACCCCCCCCCCCCCCCCCCAGAAAAACAAAAAATTATCATGACCATGCCACAGGCTGGAAAGATCGTCTTACTTGGAAATGATGAGATACCACTCCCTCAGCAGACCACCCGCGTCCTGTCCCTCCTCGCCTTCGAACACCACATAGAACCGGTTCTTCCACTCCTCCGGCGACCGCCGATGAAGCTCCCGGTAGGAGTCCTCAAAGACGTGCTCCCGCCGCACGTGAATGGCCATGTCCTCCCGTCGCGTGCCCTCGTCCATGCGCTCGAGCTCCTGACGGAAGTAGCGCCGCTTGACGTCAAAGTCCAGGATGCGGACGTGGTTGACCAGGACGGAGAAGGGGCCCTCGGAGAGGTGGACTGTGGACTGGCGTAAGATTTGGTTCAGCACGTTGCGGTGCATCTCTGAGGGTGTTGGGGGATAGAACAGTCATACCTTGTTTATTAACCCTAACTCCTTAGGCCCATTTGTTTACACATAACCTGAATCCTTCCTAACTCCCTAGGCCCATATGCTTACACATAACCTGAATCCTTCAAAATCCTTCAGTAGTAAAGCAAGCACATGACATGTATGCACACATGTGTTTCTAATATGTGATACATGTACATGGCCAGGGACCCTCCATGCATGCATGGAGCAATAAACAGTGTCCACTGACGCAAGCACTGACCTTGCAATCACTACAACAAACATGGATGTACATGTACCATGGAAAGGCAAGTATGCCTAATAACCTCAATCCTCCAAAATCCTTCACTTTAGCAAAGAGCATGTAGCATGTAACCTCAATCCTTCAAAATCCATCACTTTAGCAAAGAAGATTTTGGAGGATTTTGGGAAGGTTAGGGTTAAGAGAGTATTTAGTAACAAATAGTATCTAGCCTGAATAATACTGATCTTTGCTGAGAATATTTGCAGAAATGTTTTTTTTTACCCAAGTGCATCATTAGTTTGAAGCAAAAAAAAAAGCTGAAAAGGGAAATTTGTTGCAAACTGCTTGCCAACCTAAAGGACATGTAGTATAAATGCAAAACAGTAGTGTGTGTATGTGTGCATGGTTATTTCATCCATACTGCCTTTGAGAAAGAACCTGCTGGGTTTGAAACGTTAGGCCAACAACTACTATTTAAAAAAAAAAAAAAAAACTGTTTAGAAGAGAAGTCTTGAAGATAAGTTTCATCTTCTTGAATACAGACATCACCTAAATCAAATAAGACATTGGTAATCTATATTGCACCTGACTCTATACCAAAGATACTAATAATAATAATAATAATAATAATAATAATAATGTGGACTTATATAGCACACGTATCCACCAAACTGGTGGTCAAGGCGCATTATATTATTACCCCTGCTCATCAGGCTCATAAATCATTCCTGAAACCATCTCAGCTCCCTGGGGAGTATACAGCTCAATTGCTGCCATTACAGCGCATATAGGGCTAATCAAACACAACAACCAACTCTGCCCTCACAGGTACCCATTTTACCCCTGGCTGGAGAGAAGCAATTATGGTAAAGTGTCTTGCTCAAGGGCACAAGCACCATGGTCGCGGTTGGGATTCGAACCCACATTCTGACGACTCAGCCATCAGAACACAAATCCCATGCACTAAACCACTCGACCATGGCACTCCATACTAGGATACATTACAATCATCAAAGGTACATGTCTTTAACCCTAACCACCCAAAATCCTGCAAAATCCTGAAAAATTCAGCACTGTTGGAAACTGGTACTTTCACCTCTTCAAATGGGGCAAAATTACTACCTGGCAAGAAGTACAGGCCATAAGTGCTGAATATGAAATATCAACGAAAATGCATTTTTGAAGATACAGGCATGTTTCCAAAAGTGCACTGATGGATTTTGGAGGATTCAGGAAGGTTCCTGGCCAGAATTCCTAGGAGGGTTAGGGTTAAGTATTAGATTCGAAGCATTGAATGGTGGAAGAACATTAGGAGAAAATTTGTGGTAGCACCATGTAATATCTGCAATGAGTTGTAACAGTGTGTTGGTTCTGATAGAATGGGTTGTTTGACAACTTGATGTTTTGGTCAGTATCCTCAGACCGTCTTCAGGAGAATGTCTTGTTGGGGGAGGGGAGGGGGAGATGGAATGACGGGAATGGAATTAAGAATAATAGAATTTCCCACCTGCAAAACAGAGAAACTTCTGCGTGTCCAGAGGCATGGCGGCTGTAACGATGGACGTCACCGAGCTCTCCCTAGCAAAGAAGTTTCCGGAGATGCTACCCGTCGGCAGCACGGGCATCGGGGACAGCGGCGCCATCTCAGCCACATGAGAGATGCTGTTGTCTCGTGTGAGTGAGGGCTTGGCCTCGGCCGCCTTGTGGACTTCCTTCTCCGAGGCGTGCACGAGGAAGAAGGCCTCCACGGCCGGCTGTAGGACCAGGACGGAGTGATGGTCGGGTGTTTGTGATAGGTCCGTCAGACACTCGCTTAGCGTGTCCCATAACCCTTCCAGAGAGAGCTGTGCACTCAGGCGGGGCTCATCGTCCTCCACCTGTGACAACGTAAACAGAAAAAAATATGAAAATTATTCCATTGAAGGATTCTTTCAATCCAATCTTTACCATTTCCCCTTAAAATAGTTTTTCAAAGCAAACCCGATCCTTACCTTAATCTAAGCTTGGGCGATATCGATTTTTTTCATCCACGATATATCAGCAAACATATATCGCGATTATCAATAATATCGCGATAATTTTTTTCATCCATGCATGATTGCTTTAGAGCCGATAACCACAGGTATGTACCCTTCTACAAGCATCACAATAAATCGCAAATTCGTTTGTATAGTGTGTATGTACTTCTGAAGTAGTTCGCTTTTGTTTCTCACTTCCAAAAGCTGAAAAAAACTGTCCTAATTTTGTTTCCATGGAATTTCTGACTTGACTCACAATGGCGATTTTTTTTTTAATCGCGATTTACCGATATCGCGATTTGCCGATATCTCGATAACTTAAAAAAGGTTCTCGATATCGTAATCGAATAAAAAAAGGTATCGCGATAATCGATATTATCATGTTATCGCCCAAGCTTACCCTAATCCTAACCAAAATATAGTGATTTCATTTGAAGTTTCTATAGCAAGCAGAAACCTATATCCTTACATAACCACAGCACTTACCCTTACACAACCCTTACACAATTTCCTTAACCCTAACCCCCTATGTGTTCTGGCTAGGAACTTTCCTGAATCCTCCAAAATGCATCAGTGCACTTTTGGAAACATGCCCTTATGTTAAAAATAATAATAATAATAATAATGTGTGGACTTATATAGTGCACGTATCCACCAACTAAGTGGTGCTCAAGGCGCATTATATCATTACCCCTGCTCATAAGGCTCATAAATCATTCCTGAAACCATCTCAGCTCCCTGGGTAGTATACAGCTCAATTGCTGCCATTACAGTGCATATAGGGCTAATCAACCAACTCTGCCCTCACAGGTACCCATTTAACCCCTGGGTGGAGAGAAGCAATTATGGTTAAGTGTCTTGCTCAAGGACACAAGTGTCACGGCCGGGATTCAAACCCACATTCTGCTGCTAACACCAGAACTTGAGTCCGGTAAGCTAGACCGCTCGGCCACGACACTCCACCATGCATTTTCATTGATCTTTCATATTCAGCACTTATGGCCTGTACTTCTTGCCAGGTAGTAATTTTACCCCATTTGAAGAGGTGAAAGGACCAGTTTCCAACAGTGCTGAAATTTTTCCAAAAAAAGTGCCTCTTGGAGGATTTTGATGGATTTGGGAGTGGTTAGGGTTAATAAAAGTGTTTCTTTACACAGAAGTGCTCTGCAAGAACGAATTATTAACTTAAAGGGAAGGTACAATATTGTTATTCATTTGGACCCTTGAGTTTCACAAAACAGTTACCAATTAAATAACCTCATCAAAATGGAAGCTCACGTTTTTTACAAATATAAATTAACATTTTACAAACAGTTGTAGGATGGCAACTCTTGAACATAAAATGTCTTGTTTTCTTCAAGGCGAAATAATTTATCAGAATAATCGATAATTGTATTAACTTTACAGCAAGTTTTTTTTTTTTTTAAAGATAATAATCTGTTAATTTGATACTTTGGTAAAAACATTCCTAAATCAAATAAGGCCCCAAAAAAAGAGTCTCTGGTTTCTGGTCATCGGTCGGCTTCAAAATCGGTGCGGTGCTTTTTTGGCAAATACGTGATACATTATATACGCGGGGACCAAATTTCCCATATACCAAGTATGGTGGCTAAGAGAAGCGACACAAATCGAGCAAACGTTCATATTCCTATGCGAAAAAGTCGTTTAAAGCACAGCATGGCAGAATTCCAATCGATCCAGCAATTTTGGCTGCAACTGGACATCGTTTCATAGCAACAACAACAAATTTTGTTTAAATGCTTATGCGCAGGACTGAGGCGACGTGCGCCGAGACCAGAAATCAGAGACATTTTTTTTGGATCTTAAAGCTACCATTGCAGTTGCTGCACAGTGCAATCAAAATGTATCTCATAGTTTTTGAATCGCCATTTTTCCCCCCCCCAAACAAAAATGTTAACAGATGAATGTGTTGTTGGTGCTGGACAAAAAACAGTGGGTCTCTGCCCTCATGTCTGCACAGCCTTGATAAAGTCAAAGAGTCCAAGCAGACAACCCTTACCTCATCAGCTTTGCTGGTGCTGGCTCCCTGCGCATCAAGCGATGCCTGCTTGAGCAGCGCGGCTCCCTGGCCCGCAGGTACGTCAACCTCCATGGGCGTCTCCGCCGATGACGACCCGCTGCTTGGGGTCACCGTGGTGCTGGTGGTGGTGCTGGACCCCGCCGTATGGCCAGCCGACACCTCCGGCTGGGAAGAGTGCTCAGAGCTCGGGGTGGTGGTGACTGGGGGTGTGGCTGGGGTCGTGGCGGGGGTGTTGGCCGAGCTGGAAGCAGCAGCTGCAGCCTAGAAGAGGAGTTATTGTGAAAAAAATACAGGAGCGATTGATGCCGAGATATTACACTCTTGTAATAAGAAATTAATTCATGAGCAAAATGTTACTCATGATAAAGTTATCAAAGTTGTTTTTTTTTGCTATTCTACGGGCATTGTTGGTTTTCTTTGGAACATTGTCTGTATCCTTAGAAAGGAAAACAAACACTTCAAAATGAGATATTTCACAAAACAGTCTCCCAAAGTTCGGTTTGACAGTAATTATGAGCCCAAATTAACTTATGACAGAACCCATAATAAATTAACTCCATTGCCTACTTTGAAAACCATGCTTCTGGTGATAATTTTGAAAAATAAGTCATTTTAATGCAAATATCTGTTCCCTTTCCTGAACTAGGATAGCAGTGTTACAATGAAAAAGAAAATTTAAAAAAAAATGCCAGTCAAATAGCAAGAAACATTGTTAATACATCTTTAATGATACATCCTGTTTTAATAATATTTTAATAATATTTTAATAATATTTTAATAATATTTTAATAATATTTTAATAATATTTTTAACGATTATATTTTTCATCAAACTATATATATTTTTCTAACAACACTCTTTAGAATCACTTGCATAACCAAGTGCCACAGACCAAGGTTCTTTACAGAAGCACGCTCAACTCAAGAGAGATTAATTTAACACGGCGTAAACTGTAAACACACTATTTTAAAAAGGCCTTTTAAAAAAAAAACCACCACATGAAGCAACTACATACCCCACGCGCTATCAGTGCCCTGTGAGCTTCACTGGCAGAAGACTGCCCTCTTCTGTTCATTATTTCCATCAGTTCGCTGGCGTCGGCTTCGAGAGCTGCTACAGCCGCAGCAAGGTTGGCTGTTCCCGTCACTGAATGGGTGAAAGAGGGGACTACTTGATTTAAAAATGGGGGGTGGGGGTGTGTGCTTAAAACCCAGTATACACTGGTAAAATGTCTGTAAATGCATCCATACTTTATAAGAATCAAGAGAGACGTACAGAAACCGACCACTGTCTGTAAATGCATCCATACTTTATAAGAATCAAGAGAGATGTACAGAAACCGACCAATGTCTGTAAATGCATCCATACTTTATAAGAATCAATGAGAGATGATAGAGAAACCAACCAATGTCTGTAAATGCAT
Source organism: Zoroaster sp. YZ-2022 (assembly GCA_029582265.1). Taxonomy (NCBI): domain Eukaryota; kingdom Metazoa; phylum Echinodermata; class Asteroidea; order Forcipulatida; family Zoroasteridae; genus Zoroaster; species Zoroaster sp. YZ-2022. Next base: position 8,169,412 of record CM055820.1, read on the forward strand.
CCATACTTTATAAGAATCAAGAGAGATGTACAGAAACCAACCAATGTCTGTAAATGCATCCATACTTTATAAGAATCAAGAGAGATGTACAGAAACCGACCAATGTCTGTAAATGCATCCATACATTATAAGAATCAAGAGAGATGTACAGAAACTGACCAATGTCTGTAAATGCATCCATACTTTATAAGAATCAAGAGAGATGTACAGAAACCGACCATTGTCTGTAAATGCATCCATACTTTATAAGAATCAATGAGAGATGATAGAGAAACCAACCAATGTCTGTAAATGCATCCATACTTTATAAGAATCAAGAGAGATGTACAGAAACTGACCAATGTCTGTAAATGCATCCATACTTTATAAGAATCAAGAGAGATGTACAGAAACCGACCAATGTCTGTAAATGCATCCATACTTTATAAGAATCAAGAGAGATGTACAGAAACCGACCAATGTATGTAAATGCATCCATACATTATAAGAATCAAGAGAGATGATAGAGAAACCAACCAATGTCTATAAATGCATCCATACTTTATAAGAATCAAGAGAGATGTACAGAAACCAACCAATGTATGTAAATGCATCCATACATTATAAGAATCAAGAGAGATGTACAGAAACCGACCAATGTCTATGAATGCATCCATACTTTATAAGAATCAAGAGAGATGATAGAGAAACCAACCAATGTCTGTAAATGCATCCATACTTTATAAGAATCAAGAGAGATGTACAGAAACCGACCAATGTCTGTAAATGCATCCATACTTTATAAGAATCAAGAGAGATGTACAGAAACCGACCAATGTATGTAAATGCATCCATACATTATAAGAATCAAGAGAGATGATAGAGAAACCGACCAATGTCTGTAAATGCATCCATACATTATAAGAATCAAGAGAGATGTACAGAAACTGACCAATGTATGTAAATGCATCCATACATTATAAGAATCAAGAGAGATGTACAGAAACCGACCAATGTTTGTAAATGCATCCATACTTTATAAGAATCAAGAGAGATGTACAGAAACCGACCAATGTATGTAAATGCATCCATACATTATAAGAATCAAGAGAGATGTACAGAAACCGACCAATGTTTGTAAATGCATCCATACTTTATAAGAATCAAGAGAGATGTACAGAAACCGACCAATGTTTGTAAATGCATCCATACTTTATAAGAATCAAGAGAGATGTACAGAAACCGACCAATGTCTGTAAATGCATCCATACTTTATAAGAATAAAGAGAGATGTACAGAAACCGACCAATGTCTGTAAATGCATCCATACATTATAAGAATCAAGAGAGATGTACAGAAACCGACCAATGTATGTAAATGCATCCATACATTATAAGAATCAAGAGAGATGATAGAGAAACCGACCAATGTCTGTAAATGCATCCATACTTTATAAGAATCAAGAGAGATGTACAGAAACCAACCAATGTATGTAAATGCATCCATACTTTATAAGAATCAAGAGATATGTACAGAAACCGACCAATGTCTGTAAATGCATCCATACATTATAAGAATCAAGAGAGATGTACAGAAACCGACCAATGTCTGTAAATGCATCCATACTTTATAAGAATCAAGAGAGATGTACAGAAACCGACCAATGTATGTAAATGCATCCATACATTATAAGAATCAAGAGAGATGATAGAGAAACCGACCAATGTCTGTAAATGCATCCATACTTTATAAGAATCAAGAGAGATGTACAGAAACCAACCAATGTCTGTAAATGCATCCATACATTATAAGAATCAAGAGAGATGTACAGAAACCGACCAATGTCTGTAAATGCATCCATACTTTATAAGAATCAAGAGAGATGTACAGAAACCGACCAATGTATGTAAATGCATCCATACATTATAAGAATCAAGAGAGATGATAGAGAAACCGACCAATGTCTGTAAATGCATCCATACATTATAAGAATCAAGAGAGATGTACAGAAACCGACCAATGTTTGTAAATGCATCCATACTTTATAAGAATCAAGAGAGATGTACAGAAACCGACCAATGTCTGTAAATGCATCCATACATTATAAGAATCAAGAGAGATGTACAGAAACCAACCAATGTCTGTAAATGCATCCATACATTATAAGAATCAAGAGAGATGATAGAGAAACCAACCAATGTCTGTAAATGCATCCATACTTTATAAGAATCAAGAGAGATGTACAGAAACCGACCAATGTATGTAAATGCATCCATACATTATAAGAATCAAGAGATGTGTACAGAAACCGACCAATGTCTGTAAATGCATCCATACTTTATAAGAATCAAGAGAGATGTACAGAAACCGACCAATGTCTGTAAATGCATCCATACTTTATAAGAATCAAGAGAGATGTACAGAAACCGACCAATGTCTGTAAATGCATCCATACATTATAAGAATCAAGAGAGATGTACAGAAACTGACCAATGTATGTAAATGCATCCATACATTATAAGAATCAAGAGAGATGTACAGAAACCGACCAATGTCTGTAAATGCATCCATACTTTATAAGAATCAAGAGAGATGTACAGAAACCGACCAATGTCTATAAATGCATCCATACTTTATAAGAATCAAGAGAGATGTACAGAAACCGACCAATGTATGTAAATGCATCCATACATTATAAGAATCAAGACAGATGTACAGAAACCGACCAATGTCTGTAAATGCATCCATACTTTATAAGAATCAAGAGAGATGTACAGAAACCGACCAATGTATGTAAATGCATCCATACATTATAAGAATCAAGACAGATGTACAGAAACCGACCAATGTCTGTAAATGCATCCATACTTTATAAGAATCAAGAGAGATGTACAGAAACCGACCAATGTATGTAAATGCATCCATACATTATAAGAATCAAGAGAGATGTACAGAAACCGACCAATGTCTGTAAATGCATCCATACATTATAAGAATCAAGAGAGATGTACAGAAACCAACCAATGTCTGTAAATGCATCCATACATTATAAGAATCAAGAGAGATGTACAGAAACCGACCAATGTCTGTAAATGCATCCATACTTTATAAGAATCAATGAGAGATGATAGAGAAACCAACCAATGTCTGTAAATGCATCCATACATTATAAGAATCAAGAGAGATGTACAGAAACCAACCAATGTCTGTAAATGCATCCATACATTATAAGAATCAAGAGAGATGTACAGAAACGGTCCTGCAAACAAAAGTTTCAGCTTATTTCGTCAACCAGAAAATCCTGTAAATGCATACAGATTGTTCGTAATCATTCCAACATGGCATTTTCGTCTTCAGACGACAGAAATCAATTTTGGAAATCATTTCACTAGCTTTACTAAAACAACAGCACCTGAGGGAATTTCATTTTATATTTAAATATGTCGAGAAAATAATAATAATAATAACAATAATAATGTGGACTTATATAGCGCACGTATCCACCAAACTGGTGCTCAAGGCGCATTATTTTATTACCCCTGCTCATCGGACGCATAAATCATTCCTGAAACCATCTCAGCTCCCTGGGGAGTATACAGCTCAATTGCTGCCATTTCGGCGCATATAGGGCTAATCAAACGCAACAACCAACTCTGCCCTCCCAGGTACCCATTTACCCCTGGGTGGAGAGAAACAATTGCGGTAAAGTGTCTTGCTCAAGGACACTGCATTAAAATCCTCCATGGAAAAATGAAAAATATTTGAACACGGGTAAACTTCAGTAATCTTGTTTATTGACAGGTGCTCAGTAAAGATTACTGAAGTTTTTACCTGTGTTCAAATGTTTTTCATTTTTTCGTGTAGGATTTTAATGAGTGTCCTTCCAAAGATTTGATAAGTTTCTTTTAATGCTCAGTATACAGATATATACTACTCAAAACAATTTAGGGAACACCGGATTTTTAACATCAAATAGGTTTGAAATATTCCATGAACCGGGATTTTCATTTGCAACCCCCTCTCTCTTTCAGTAGTCATGTCATGAAATGTGTAATCACTACATGCATCCTTTATCATCTGTTTCATTGTGCAGTTGTTTCTCATCAATTCTGTGAAGCATTGTGTTTATCTGAAATACATGATCTTGCTTTAACTGAGATTATTCCGGTGTTCCCTAAATTGTTTTGAGTAGTATACATATATATACATATACATATATACCAAAATACAATCAAAATCCAATTTTCTCAACTGTGGGGAAGGATGAAGAGGAGATGAAGAGGAGATGAAGAGGAGATGAAGAGGAGATGAAGAGGAGATGAAGAGGAGATGAAGAGGAGATGAAGAGGAGATGAAGAGGAGATGAAGCGGAGATGAAGAGGAGATGAAGAGGAGATGAAGAGGAGATGAAGAGGAGATGAAGAGGAGATGAAGAGGAGATGAAGAGGAGATGAAGAGGAGATGAAGAGGAGATGAAGAGGAGATGAAGAGGAGATGAAGAGGAGATGAAGAGGAGATGAAGAGGAGATGAAGAGGAGATGAAGAGGAGATGAAGAGGAGATGAAGAGGAGATGAAGAGGAGATGAAGAGGAGATGAAGAGGAGATGAAGAGGAGATGAAGAGGAGATGAAGAGGAGGCGGAGGAGGCGGCGGAGAGGAGGTGCTAAGAATGCAAAGAGAACAACTCACGGTTCCTACTGAGGGTGGACGCTTTCTTGGCAGCCTTCTTGGCCGCTTCCTTCAGCTGGACCACCACCTTCAGCATCCTCAGGAACAGGTTCTGATTGGACATCTTGCTGGTGAACAGCGCCATCGACGGCAGCCGCAGCTCAAAGCCGCTGCGCTTTGTGTTGTTGGAGCGGGCGTTGACGACCACGTTGAGGCCCATGTTGAAGCGGTCCCGGATGGTGCCCCCGAGGCCGGACGGCCCGGCCGAGGACGGATCCTCGTCGGAGGTGAAGTCCACCATCTCTTGGTATTGCCTTACTTCCGTCAAGAGGTTCTTAATATCACTGCAATAAGAAAATGAAATAAAATAAAAACGAAATGAAAGACTCTTAATTTTGTTTTGAAAATTCTGCCATGCACTGTGCTTTCTGGCCTTTTTTATCAAGTAAAAATATGTATACAAATTCAAAATGTTGTAAATTTCAACCCTTAGACCTTCGTCTAACCTTGGGCGATATCAATTTTTTTCATCCACAATATATCGGCAAACATATATCACGATTTTCGATAATGTCGTGATTATTTTTTCATTCACTTCTGAAGTAGCTCGCTTTTGTTTCTCACTTCCAAAAGCTGAAAAGACCGTTCTAACTTTGTTTCCATGGAATTTCTGACTTGACTCACAATGGCAATTTTTTGTAACCGCAATATATTTTTTTTAAATCACGATTTGCCGATATCTCGATAACTTAAAAAGGTTCTCGATATCGTAATCGAATAAAAAAAGGTATCGCGATAAAAAAAAAGGGTATCGCAACCATTCGCTACGGCGACCAAATGATATCTTACGTGGATAATGCCAAGCCTATCTCTTTAGCTCCATCCAGTAGCAACGCTAGGACCGTCTGTCTCGTAAAGGCATGACCTCTAGACAGCTGCATTAGTAGTGTGGTGGCGTCCTCCAAGCCGTCCTCGGAACAGCTGTGTGCCGTCAGAACCTGGAACATGGTATTGCAAAACAAAAGGGGGGGAAAATACTTTTAAAGAGACGGTATCGTCACGATCAGAGCAGACTTTCAATGGGGCATTGAATCGGTGTGTCCTAGGTTAAGATGAACTGAAAATTACTGACTCATTTATGCAGCAGCAACGGTAATATGACCTTCTCATACAGGAAATTATTTTCAGTCACTGATTTAAACTAAAAACTAGCACTCTGATTCCATGCCCTGTTCATCATGACGAAATTGCCCCTTTAAAGAACCCAAAACTGAAAAACGGTGAAGTTGGTAATGATAACAAACCTCATGAGAAACGGGAATTGTTTTTGTTTGAGAGAAAACGGCGAAAAAAAAATCTATTTACATAGTGTGTGTTGTTCAAATTATCTGGATATATTTCCAGCGATAACTACAAAATGTAACACCCTTCTCAACAACAGAAGAGATCTTTTAACTTGGTAAAAGGGGTGGGTGGGTGGGGGGTGTTCGTCTTCACCTCAACAGCTAGTTTCAGTAACCGCTCTTCAACGAGGGTCTTCTCCGTGGGAGTTGGTTTTTCTTCCTCCGCCTTGTCACTCTCCAACTCCTGGGTCTCACTGACATCTGTCAAGGAGTACGCAAACATGAGTAGTCCGTTAGTAAATGGAGTGGATAAAATACGCCATTTCATATAGCTATCGGTAAAGTTTGTTAGCCATATTTTGCATATTCAGTATTTGTCTGCGGTAGTCAAAATGGCTGCGTGATGTTCATACTTTTGCTGTGCTTTTCAACATGTCAATTCCAGATTTTTACCTAATTCGATTGAATCCAACCTGCTTCGGAATATAATAATTTAAAAAATTACATCTCTGAAAGGAAAAAAAAAATTATTAACCCTCCTGTAGAATGGTCATTCAATATCAAATAGTTTTGAATGATACTATGTCAGTGTGTGTAATGATTGCCAAATGGTACTGTGTGGTGAATGCATCTCAACTGTACATGGTACTGTTATCTACACAGCTTATCCACCATTCATAAACAGACGGTTGTCGAATGGTACTGTGTGGTGAATGCATCTAAACTGTACACGGTACTGTTATCTACACAGCTTATCCATCATTCATAAACAGACGGTTGTCAAATGGTACTGTGTGGTGAATGCATCTCAACTGTACACGGTACTGTTATCTACACAGCTTATCCACCATTCATAAACAGACAGTTGTCAAATGGTACTGTGTGGTGAATGCATCTAAACTGTACACGGTACTGTTATCTACACAGCTTATCCATCATTCATAAACAGACAGTTGTCAAATGGTACTGTGTGGTGAATGCATCTCAACTGTACACGGTACTGTTATCTACACAGCTTATCCACCATTCATAAACAGACAGTTGTCAAATGGTACTGTGTGGTGAATGCATCTCAACTGTACATGGTACTGTTATCTACACAGCTTATCCACCATTCATAAACAGACAGTTGTCAAATGGTACTGTGTGGTGAATGCATCTAAACTGTACACGGTACTGTTATCTACACAGCTTATCCACCATTCACAAACAGAGAGTTGTCAAATGGTACTGTATGGTGAATGCATCTAAACTGTACATGGTACTGTTATCTACACAGCTAATCCACCATTCATAAACAGACAGTTGTCGAATGGTACTGTGTGGTGAATGCATCTCAACTGTACATGGTACTGTTATCTACACAGCTAATCCACCATTCATAAACAGACAGTTGTCGAATGGTACTGTGTGGTGAATGCATCTAAACTGTACATGGTACTGTTATCTATGCAGCTTATCCACCATTCATAAACAGACGGTTGTCGAATGGTACTGTGTGGTGAATGCATCTAAACTGTACATGGTACTGTTAACTACACAGCTTATCCACCATTCATAAACAGACAGTTGTCAAATGGTACTGTGCAGTGAATGCATCTAAACTGTACATGGTACTGTTATCTACACGGCTTATCCACCATTCATAAACAGACAGTTGTCAAATGGTACTGTGTGGTGAATGCATCTAAACTGTACATGGTACTGTTATCTACACAGCTTATCCACCATTCATAAACAGACAGTTGTCAAATGGTACTGTGTGGTGAATGCATCTAAACTGTACATGGTACTGTTATCTACACAGCTAATCCACCATTCATAAACAGACGGTTGTCGAATGGTACTGTGTGGTGAATGCATCTAAACTGTACATGGTACTGTTATCTACACAGCTTATCCACCATTCATAAACAGACGGTTGTCGAATGGTACTGTGTGGTGAATGCATCTAAACTGTACACGGTACTGTTATCTACACAGCTTATCCACCATTCATAAACAGACAGTTGTCAAATGGTACTGTGCGGTGAATGCATCTAAACTGTACATGGTACTGCTATCTCCACAGCTTATCCACCATACATAAACAGACAGTTATCTAGTTTTGAATAGTCAGTCACCTTGCTGGAAAATTGTACCTAAAGTAGGAGGGTTAAAATAATTTAAATACATTTCCACAAATGAATACAAATTGTTGGCGTATTCCATGGCAAAACACCCCCTCCCTCAACATCTCAACACCCCCTCCCTCAACCACCCCTCCCCATTTCCCTTCCACCACCATACGACTATAAACTAACCAGGAATGGACGCAGTGTCCATAGGACTGCCAGTGCTACTAGTTGTGGACAATGTATGTTGTCTCTCTCCAGACGCAGAGTCTGTTGTCCCCGGGGTGGATGTGACATCACTGGGGGGATCTAGGCTAGGTTGAGTTGGCGTGCACGACTACAAGTTAAAACGGAAGGTTGACATTTAACACTTACTTAAAGGGCATGTCAAAAATATGTTGTTTATGAAGTTGTTATATTACCTGCCCAACATCTTCAGCACCTTGTGTCTGAATGCCAGGGGCCTCAACGCCCCAAGGTGCTACTGTCGCCCACTTACCTGCCGGCCATGAGACGGCGGAGAAGTAACGATGCGCTAGGTATTAGAATTCAAACATCTCTATGTATTCATTTCAAATTTCTAATTGAATCCAGTGAGCGTCCAGTAATTGTTTTAATGGATGGGTCTTATTAGATTGAGCAGTTAAAGAGACAATATCGTCACGATCAGAGCAGACTTTCAACAGGGCATAGAACCAGTGTCCTAGTTTACGATGAACACAGTGACTGAAAATTACTGGCTCATTTATGCAGCAGTAATGGTAATAAGCCCTTATCATGTTGGGTAATATTTTCAGTCACTGAATTTAATCTAAAACTAGCACTCCGATTCCATGCCCTGTTGATGGTGACGATATTGTCCCTTTAAAAGTGGCACTCACAGGAATTATCTCCATCCATCCCCCCACCTTTTTGCTGGCGTCTAGTATTGGCTGCAAATACATTCCCTCAACTTTTCAAGGTCTGGTTAAAACAATGAATTAAAACCCTCCTACATACAGAAGCCACTCCAATCCACTAAATTTCCAATGTGTTCTTCACCAACCTTTAGTACATACAAGCCTGCTGTCATTTCCAAGTAATCTTACAAAATCAATTGTGTGCCACCCAAGGCCACTGTAAATGTTTGAACATATTAGTATGGCCTGCAATGTATCAATGGGAGATCACCTTACCCTGCAATCTCAGTGGTGATGACAGTACACAGAAGGGTAACCATAGGAGGCCACTGGCAACAGCTAATGGTTTGGAGTGGCCTGAATGGGTTGTTTCAAAAATTGCACTGATTGTAGGAGGGTTAAAGATGTATCGCCAGTGTTTTTCGCTATTTGAAACGCCAATTTCCAGAATTTTAAATTTTCATCAGAACATTACTGTTTTACTTGAGTAAGGGGAAAACAAATCCTTTAAAATTCCACATTTCTCAAAAAAATCAGGAGAACGTTTAACAGTAAATATGTACCAATGTGAATTAATTTTGGTTTTTTTTAATAAATTTTTTATACTATTAACCCTCCTATAGGTTTAACACTCAAAGACACTCAAAATTTTTATGTCTCTCTTAACCCATTGACTTTGTGCAGTGCACTCAAATACATGAAAGCACATGTGGCTGTGATAAGGAGGTCAAACCAAAACCAATCAAAGACACTCAAAATTTGTATGTAACTCCCAACCCATTGGTCTTTGTGCAGTGCACTCAAATAAATCAGTACATACACAGCTCTGTGTGACTCTGTGGTACTCTGTGGTTTGACCTACCAATTGACAATAATAATAATAATAATAATAATAATAATAATGTGTGGATTTATATAGCGCACGTATCCACCAACTAAGTGGTGCTCAAGGCGCATTATATTATTATCCCTGCTCATTAGGCTCATAAGGCTCATAAATCATTCCTAAAACCATCTCAGCTCCCTGGGGAGTATACAGCTCAATTGCTGCCATTTCTAGCGCATATAGAGCAAACCAACTCTGCCTTCACAGGTACCCATTTAACCCCTGGGTGGAGAGAAGCAATTATGATTAAGTGTCTTGCTCAAGGACACAAGTGTCACGGCCGTGATTCGAACCCACATTATGTTGCTAACACCAGAACTTGAATCCGGTAAGCTAGACCGCTCGGCCACGACACCCCAAGAATACTCAAGTGACAATGCAACCAAAAATACTCAAGTGACTGTCTGTGAGTGCCTTGCTGACTGGGCCAAATTTCAGCCTGGGCATAGGAGGGTTAAACCAAGTTTCTGACAACTATTATGTGAAATATCTCATTTCAAAGTATTTATTTTCCTTTTAAAACTGAAATTATCAATGTTCCAATGAAAAATTAAAATTCCAGAAATAGCTGGTTAACCCTCGTACAATCAGTGCAATTTTTGAAACAACCCATTCAGGCCACTCCAAGCCATTAGCTGTTGCCAGTGGCCTCCTATGGTTACCCTTCTGTGCACTGTCACACCACTGAGATTGCAGGGTAAGGTGGTCTCCCATCGATACATTGCAGGCCATACTAATATGTTCAAATATTTACAGTGGCCTTGGGTGGCACACAGTTGATTTTGTAAGATTACTTGGAAAGGACAGCAGGCTTGTACATGAATGTACTGAAGTTTGCTCAAGAACATAATTTTGTGGATTGGAGTGGCCTCCATGTGCAGGAGGGTTAAATATCTTTGAACAACTGCTATGGTCAAAACAAAAATGCTGCTATTTTTGTCTTTTTTTCCCTACAGGTCCGTTTGATTAGTGAGCAGTTTGAAACAACTAATTCTTTATCCTGTGAATCAGCGTGAATACAGAAGATATATATATATTGCCATCATTATATGTGCAATTGAACGTGCTCCTGTACAACTCTGATGAAAGTACTTTTTCACTATGGGGGGAAAGCATTGGTACCAACTGATTCTTCAAACTGGGCAAGGATGAGGGGGGTGCCGATGGATTGCATACCTGAGCAGGTTCAGCCATGCGTCTGTCCAATCTTGCTAAGCTCTTCACCGCTGCCAGGTCATGCTTGTCCCTCTTATCCATCTCCGGCAATGAGGCAGACACCAATGACAGCAAGTGGAGCATCTTGTCCGTCAGGGCCGTGCTGCGCCGTATCACGGGATGGGCCAGCATGCCCATCAGCAGGGCCATTGGGGAGGGGGTAGCGTCCGCCCGCTTGCCGTCCTTGTCCAGGGCCGAACTGGACGATTTGGTAGTCATTTTACCCTTCCTGCCGAGGGTGGTATTGTCCAGCCGCACCAGCAGGTCCCAGAACTCTGCATCCTGCTTGGAGGCCGTGGTGGGCTTGCTGCCAATGGAACCGGTGGAACCCTGGCTTAGGTTTGACGTCATGCTGTCAGACTGGCTCAGGGGCGCCCCGTCCACGAGTCTTAAACTACCGCTGCTGCTGTTCTCTGCAGTATTTTTAGCCTGGTCTTTAGGTCTCTGCGGGACAAACTGATGAGGGAACACTTTAGCTAGGGATACTAGTGTTTCTAGAACGTGTCTACACACAAGGGGAGCTGCCTGCGGGTGAATGCAGACTAGAGCACCTTGTCGATCGCTGCTCTTCTTCGTACCGCTGCGTTGCACCTGGAAGACACTTGCTCTACAACCCAAGGCAGCGTCCATGCTGATGGACAGCCAGGACGGCTGTTGGTGGCTGGCTTTGCTGCTCTCGCCCCGTGGCAGCACATACACGGTCTCCATGTCGCTGCACTGAGAGTTACTCCCGCCGACGATCTTGCTCTCGTAGGCGGGGGAGGGGCCCTTGATCAGCCCGCTGGTTCTCTCCAAGATGCTCAGCAGCGCCTGCAGAATCCACTGGCGCGTGGACGGGTGGTAGCTCAAGTTGCGTAGCACACGGTGTAGCCTCGCCGTGTTCAGCTTGGGCTCGTTGACGAACAACAGCACCAGGAGACACGTCAGGGCTTCCAAGTCCACCAGCTGCCTGCCCTGAAAATGCATCAGCGCGCTGGTGGTGGTGGTGGCCGTTCGGGCCGTGTTCAGACCCCGCGAGCCTCCGCCCCAACTCCAGGAATACCCGCTGGTTGACCGCGGCACGGAAAGCCGATAATAGTTGACTCCTTGGCCGAGCCGACTCGAAAGACCTGGACAGGTTTGATGAAAAAGATTGAACACAGTACATGAAAATTACGGTACTCCTCATTTTTTGTCACCAAAAAAAACAAAAACAAGCATTAGGTGAAGTGAAACGTTTATGCTCAGAAGAGTTAAGGGTTGGAGTGTTATTTTGGTACCAGAATGTACCGTTTGAAAGATAGTTACAAACAGCCTAGTGGAAATACATGCAAATTATGAAAACTTCCTGGTTACCAAAGGTGTTATAAAGCTTATCCAACATAAAAAATTATGAGGATTACTATTAGCCCTCCTACGCATAGAGGCCACTGTAAACCACTAAATGTCCAATGAGTTGTACACACATTGTTTGTGCATATAAGCCACAATGACCCTTGTACATACATGCATATAATGTACAGTGTCCACTGACCCAAGCACTGACCTTGCAATCACTACAACAAACATGGATGTACATGTTCCATGGAAAGGCAAGTATGCCTAATAACCTCAATCCTCTAAAACCCTTCACTTTTTGGAGAATTTGGGAAGGTTAGGGTTAAGTTTCAAACTGTTTTAATTTGTACTATTCTCTACATTTTCTTGTCAGTCACATAATTTACAGTAAATTTATTATGACAGGAGGATCCCTACCACTGGATACGTGCGCTATATAAGTCCACACATTATTATTATTATGGGCACCATTGCAATGTTCTTGTATGCAAGCCTGTATTTGAATACAGTACTAACTAATTACTTGTCATTAATTAATATTCATATTAAATAAGACTTGACACTATGCGCATGGTGGGAATAGAGATTTGTGGTGACAACATGCACTGAAATAATCTTTTTTGAGAAGTGACGGTTTTGAGAAGTGACGGTTTTGAGAAGTGACGGTTCTGAGAAGTGACGGTTCTGAGAAGTGACGGTTCTGAGAAGTGACAGTTCTGAGAAGAACCTTTGGTTAACTTGACATTTCGATCAGTACATGTATGATCCGACTGTCTTCAGGAGAATGTCAGAACTCTGGTTCCATATTCATATTCGAATACATTTCATTGTACAGTGTGTATTTAAACAATAATACTTGCATTTGAACCCATCTCAATGAACTTAAACTAAAGGATATCATAACGTGATAACGTTATTACATGTATATGCTTGATTTTATAAGGAGTTCCTTTTCGTCGCCTCATCAGTAATTCTTATTATGCATACAGATGTACACTCTCAAACCTGAGACTTTCTCAATTGTGTATACATGTACATGATAAGCAATGATCACTATTAGTGCATGTACACTGTACATGTATTAGCCTAATTTCCTTAACCCTCCTACACAGAGGCCACTGTAAACCACTAAATGTCCAATGAGTTGTACACACATTGTTTGTGCATATAAGCCACAATGACCCTTGTACATACATGCATATAATGTATATACATGCATATAAAGACACATGTATACCACAATTGACCTTATTTTCAGCAGGTTATACTGTAAACAAACTCCCAATAATAAATCACCATCAGCCACCGAGACCAATAAACCATACCAAGCCTCCATCATCCACTGGGATTTTCAGCAGTTATTTTGTAAACACAGACTCTCCATAGTAATATGCCCTGCAATATGTCAATCACAAACCACTAAAACCAACAGACATATGAGGCATTATGTTACTATGCAGTATAGCTATGAGGAGCCACTACCTACCATAGCAATGGCTTGGAGTGGCCTGAATGGGTTGTTTCAAAAATTGCACTGATTGTAGGAGGGTTAATAGTATAATATATATATTTTTGTACAAATTAAAATCTGCCTAAATATTCAGCGTGGATGGCATAACTATTTTCATGTGAGATCCGCCAATAGAATAATACCATTTGAAATACAGCATAAAATACCAATACTATTAAAGGAAAGGTACATAGGACTGGCAAATGAAAAATAACCAAATGATTGCGTTGTATTAATGTGAAGCTAACTTGATGTAATGCTGATGACGGTATCAATCTTTTCTAGAAATTTTGTCTGGTGAAGGTGCTGTCGCTTTTCCAGAAAGCCAACTTATTTCCTGTTCATAAGTCGATACGTAATATGCATGCGCATTTGTAGTACGCGCATTTGTAGTACGCGCATTTGTAGTACGCGCATTCTTCTCGCTACTTCTGGTTCCAAAGCTGGCACACCATTTGGTGTAATTTAACCTAAATTCCTTGATTTCAACGTAATTATTGCGGCATTTTGGAGTGCCATGGTCGAGCAGTTTAGTGCATCGGAATTTGTGTTCTGATGGCCGAGCCGTCAGAATGTGGGTTCAAATCCTGGCTGTGACCATGGTGCTTGTGTCCTTGAGCAAGACACTTTACCATAAATGCTTCTCTCCACCCAGGAGTAAATGGGTACCTGGTGAGGGCAGAGTTGGTTATTGTGTTTGATTAGCCCTATATGCGCCGAAATGGCAGCAATTGAGCTGTGTACTCCCCAGGGAGCCGAGATGGTTTCAGGAATGATTTATGCGCCTGATGAGCAGGGGTAATAATAATGTAATGCGCCTTGAGCACCAGTTTGGTGGATACGTACCTGGTGAGGGCAGAGTTGGTTGTTGTGTTTGATTAGCCCTATATGCGCCGTAATGGCAGCAATTGAGCTGTCTACTCCCCAGGGAGCTGAGATGGTTTCAGGAATGATTTATGCATCTGATGAGCAGGGGGTAATAATGTACAGCGCCTTGATCTAGTTTCTAGGATATGTGCGCTTTATAAGAATCGTGTTTTATTATTATTAGAACGTGACTTTGATAATAAGGCTTTGAGTCTTTACAACACATGTGTTACAGGTAAGTCCCAAGCTTTCTAATTTCTTGCGTAGATCCTTAAATAAACAGGTGGTCAATGCATTTCCAATGAGCTTCTGATGACCGTTTAGAGCCAGCACATGCAAAGTGGGCGTGGTTTATGCTGGAATTACGTCACCCCTACCAACAGGATAGGAAAGATTACATTCCAAAAAACAATCTGAATGCATTTTCAATGTTTATTTTGTGAACGACACAACGTAATAAGCTGAAACTTTCAAGGGATGCTTGTCAAACGTCTCTCTCTTGACTCGAGTCTACTCGCTGAAGCAGTATTGCCAACATTACCAGTGCTGTACCTTCCCTTTAATCTCATAGTTAGGTGAAAACCAAGTCCCAGAAGCTTGGGAAAGTACACTGCACTATTTCAGGGCTGCACTCAACAGTAACATCAAAATTAACCTTCCGTCCCGCTGTTGTGTACTAACGGCAGAGTTGTTTTATGGAACTAGAGTAGATGTGTATGTGACATAAAACACAATAAAGGGGGCCACTTTGCATCCGTCACGTTAGCAGTTTTTCCAATGGTTGTTATTTATTTTTAAGTACCTGAAACTGACCAAAAAGTGTTTCAACATGTGAATGGACATGCAGGCTTATACTAGAACTAATTTGAGTTGATTTATTTTATTTTTTTATTTTTTTATTTATTTTTTTACCCTCAAATTTCCATAAAAATTGGACGGAAAAAGTTACCTCACTTTTCCGTCCATTTATTGATGGAAATTTTAGGCTCATTAAAAAAATAATAGTTATAATCAACTCAAATTATCTTTAGGATAAGCATGCATGTCTATTCAAATGTTGAAATTCCTTATGGGTGGTTTCAGATATTAAAAAAAAAATTACAACCATTAGAAAAACTGCTAACGTGACAGTAGGAAAGTGGCCCCCTTTATTGTGTTTTATGTCATGTACTTATATTCAACAACTCTAGGTGCATCAGCTGTTCTCTTATATTTGTACTGCAGTACATTTGTTGCTCGTAAACGATCAAAAGTATAACATCACAATTTTGTTAGTGTTTGTTTTCTGGCACCTGACAATTACTGGACTGCAATTCAAGTACTAGATCTTTAGTACTTTTTATTTAAAGGGGCACCATGGCAACGGCCCGGTAAGGTATAAGTTTGGTTATTCAAAAATAAACAACAAAATTTTCAAAATTGTACGAAAGCTGATGATGGTATCAGTCTTTTCTAGAAATATTTTTGGATGCTGATTTTTTTTAAAAGAAAAGTTAGATAACGGCCAGTGCTACTTAACCAGTTCGCGTCGGGAATAAAAAAGTTTTTCTGGGCCCCTGTGCGGGTTTCTTTTTCCCACACAAACACGTTAATGGAAGCTTCCACAGCACGTGGCCACGTCTACCGAGCATGTCACTGTACGCTCGGCTCGTTGCCACGTCAACCGAGCATGCATACAAATATTCCGGAGTTTCCTATGGCGTGTTTAGACGCTCTCCGATCCGTGGTGCAAAAAAAAATTGTGTGTATACACGGCCTCCGACGCGAACTGGTTAAGGAAAGCGTACTCTTTCCTATAAAATTCCACATTTAATAGAATTGAATGCACAAAAGTCTGAATGCATTTTCACGTATTTTCTCAGAAACCAAACAATGCGTTAAGCTGAAACATGCACAGGGTCCGTCTGATTAATGTATATCTTGATTCAAAGAGAGTAAAAAGTAAGCATGTACCCGTAGAAGCAGTATTGCCAACATTACCAATGATGTGCTTTCCCTTAAAATTCTGTACAGGAACTCACTCAGCCTTGTACTTGACAGAAACTTCACCGTAATTCTAAACCTATATGCAGAGCTTTTACTCATGCTTAAAACACTTTTGTCTGTCTTTATTCTTATTCTTGACAGAAAGATGTATACAACTCTATATTCATGTGACACCCAAGTCAGGTTTCTTCCTTTCAATTTTTTTTTTTTTTTTAATTTATTTGTCTTCATTCTGGGAAAAAAAAAGTCAGCCTTGAGCAACTGCAGAGAGACAACCCTTCTTAGAATGCACCTGAATTCTGAAGTATAGCACCCAGCATACCCGTCTCCCTCAGCAGTCGCTCCTGCATCAGCTGACGGTGTCGGAGCACCCGGTCGATCCGCAGGGCCTGGGCCTCGGCGGCGATCTCGTTGGGCAGGAGGGCCAGCACCGAGTCGTCCATGTCGGCCAGCACCGTCTGCCGGAGTCCCGGCGGCAGGTTCTGGATGAAGGCGGCCGGGTCGACGGGATCCGATGTGGTGACCGCGGGCTGCTGGCTGGCTAGGAGGCGCTGCTGTTCGGCCCTCTCTTGCGCGAGGACCTTAGAGGAGGAATAAATTGAGAAGTTTCAGCTTAGTGACCGCTGACGTGTCCGAGTAAACTTTGCAAATTTCTGACAATTTTTGAAACATACAATTTCTGAAACAAAATCAACATATACCAAATCAGAAAACAAAGAACATGCTTTTAAATGTTAAGGTATAGCATTGGTAATAAAAAAATATCCAAATTGTTGATTTACACTATACAATTTATTTGGTATAAAGCTAACTGCAGTATCAATCTTCCCTGAAAATAGTTTTGTCTGAAGTGGTGCCATTTTTAAGGTAAGTGAAATTATTGCCCATAACTTTTAGTTCAAATTTATGACTTGGTATCGACTCCTAAATGTAGTGACTGACCACTATGGGAACGTATACCGCCCTCTATTGACTAGTGTGTTAAAACTCAAAATTTGAAAATGAATTTGTTTCCCAAGCGTGCAGACCAAATTTAGCTGAAATTTGTTCACAGGTTGGTTGTTTAACGTATATCTTGTTGGTTGTTTCACATATATCTTGTTTCAAAGAAAGTATGGATACTTTGAGAAGCAGTTTTGCCATCATCACCAAGACTATACCTTACCTTTAACAAAATGTTTATCCTTTTTCCTTAAAAAATTAAGCATTTCACACAGATTTTACAATAATAGGAAGATGATGTTGCATCGGTTCAGTACTACAAGGTCCATGATGCACTAATTAAGGTATGACAATAAGGAATTCAGACAATAAGGATTCAGGTCATGTAATATCAATCTTTACAAGGATACTCTTAGTTCACGTAACTCCATCCTTTCAAATTCAGCCATTGGTATGTATACCACCCTCAAGAAATTGTCAGACTTTTCCAGGATTTTGAAATCCACCCCCTTACTCGAAGGCACTCACCTCTTCCTGTATGTGAAGGGGCAGGGCGGCCAGGAACTCCGGGTTGACCTGACTGATGGAGCTGTTCGGATCGATGGCGCTGGTGGATGGCATGCTGTTCCCCGCGGCCGGGGCTGCCGTCACCACCGCTGACGTGCCAGCGACCACATCCATTGTGGGAGGCGGCGGCGGCTGCTGCGACGAGTGGCGGATGCCCAGGTGCTCCCTGAGCACCTCCTGCCTGATGCCCTCGGGAAGAGCTGCCAGGAAGGACGGGTCCACTCCTTCGGGAAGTTGGATACCTGAGGATGAGAAACCAGATGGGAAACGATGTTAGAGATCCTGGGGAACGAGAAGGGCAATCCCTTATGACCATTTATGTACAAAAACTGAAATTCTACCAATTATCCTCCTGACACTCCTTTCACGCCTACAAATCACAACAAAGATTCATAGGAAAAGGTAAACAAACGACTCTTTTCATGCTGTGACTATCTTTGCTTCCACAGAACCCAACACTCTCATCATGATGTAAATTTGTTGATACAAAGTAACCAGCCTTTTTTTTCCCTTCAGTTTGGTCTCTTGTACGGAAGAAAATGGAAGATGGCTGCAGCATAATAGAAGTCTATTACTTCTGCGTCCTATCTATCAAGGTAGCGTGTCACATTTCCAGTATTTTGATCATTGGCTAGCAGAAGTATGCATGCACGTGGTACTGTCCCCTGCGCAACCTCACTTGATGCAAAGTGCCCTATCATCAAGACACTGTGTGTCATTTCACCACTAGAGGGTTACAGTATGCAGAGCATTAACGGAGAAGGGCCAAAGTCATGGTACAGCCAAGCCTTTGAGAAACCCAGCCAGGCCCAGGCTACCTGGCCTCCTAATCTGTCTTTTGTGAGTCCTAATCCTGTAACAATACAGTACCTGCCAATCGACATAACCTGGGCTTCTGGAGAGCCTAGCCCAGGCAAGCAGAGCTCCTTATATAGGCCAGTAGGCAGGGGAAAAGTCTGGGCCTGGCCGGGCTTCTCAAAGGCTTGGCTGTACCATGACTTTGGCCCTTGTCCCTTTGTAGTATTCATTTCATACACACACACAAATAATGATGATGGATATTTTATATTTCATCGCCGTTTCATCTTTCACAGGCCAATTTCACAGAGCTACTAAGCAGACAAAACTGCTTACCAGAAAAAGAAAAAAAAATGCTTAGTAGATTTCTTTGGTTACCAGCCAAACTTTTGTACAAAATGTAATGCATTTTGGCTGGCAGTCTGTTTTATGTTGCTTAGCAAAATTCTCTGCTTAGCAAAATTCTCATCTTAGCAGCTCTAGGAAATTGGCCCCCATGTCACATCCCCATCATCAACTGTGTGCAGATTTATCAGTTGCTTTCAATGCTTTCAATGCTTTTCCCGACTTGTATTAACTTACCGCCAAGGGCATCACCGGTTCCCGACGGGCCAGGGGGTGCACTTTCAACACTGCAGAGGGGTGAGAGAGAGCGAGAGCACTGACATAGAAGCTCTAGTTAATAACACAAACTAAAACGCAGCATCAACATTAGTTCATTTGTCTGCATTTTTCTGTTCTCATTTTACTTTTAAAAGTAGGTGACAACTTGAGAACACAGCCCCGATTCCCAAGAGTGGTTGTGAAGCAAAACCATTAGATTCTCAGGATTAGAAATGGAATGAAAATCTTGATGAATCTGGAAGGGAAAAAACCTACAATGTTGGGAAGGGAGAGAAAAGCCATTGTAAGGGGTGGATCCATGATAATAAAGGGGGGGGGCAAACTGCCAAAATTTAAAAAAGGAAAGCCACACAAAAAAGGATAGTCATGTTACACATATGTCAATTAAAATGGGCGAGGGGGGGGAGAGCTGCTCCCCTTTGCCGTCCCCCCCCCCCAGTCATCGTTGAAGAGCTGTTCTTGTCACAGAAAGCATTAGCACAAGCTGTGATTGGTAAAGTTATCTGTGTGTCTTCTTATAATAATAATAATGAACAGTTTTTATACAGCGCGTAATACCTTCGAATGAAAGCCTCTATGTACTTATTATTTCTCCTGGTCACTGGGCCAATATCATTCTTCTAATCTTTCTCAGCTCCCTGGGGAGTATACAGCCCATTATGTGCAACCATTTTTGGTACTACAGGGCTAATCAATCACAGTTACCATCTCTACCCCCACAGGTACCCATTTACACTCCTGGGTGAAGAGAAGCAATTACAGCCAAGGACACAAGTACCACGGTCGCGGCTGGGATTCTAACCCACATTCTCGGCCACGGCACCCAATATCAACCCAATTTTGTTCCCACGTAAGGATTATTACGTTCTTTCGTTAAGCCACTTACCTTTCACTGGTAGTAATCTGGGCAGGTGTAAGGGAGGCAGGAGATGGCACCGGGGATTGAGTAATTGGAGAATCTGCCAGGGATAGAGACGTCAGTAAAATTTTACTTTACATAACATTTGTGACCCAACCGTACGAAATGAGTCGGAAGTCGCAAAAGCCTATAATGAGATACGGACATGTAAACGTGTGTGTGGTCGAAAAATCTTCTTTTTTTCCCTTTTTTTTTGAAAGAAAGTCAAAAAAACATGTTAATAAATCTACACAACTAAAAAAGTTTGTTTCGACCACACACACGCATGACTCGTGTTAACGTGTCCGTATCTCAATACAGGCATTTGCGTGTGGTAAAAAAATTATTATTATTTTTTTTTTTTGGGAAAGAATTTAGTAGAAAAACATGTTAATAAATCTAACCAACTAAAAAATTTTGTGTCGACCATACCCACGCATGACTTGTGTTAACGTGTCCGTATCTCAATACAGGCATTTGCGTGTGGTCAAAAATTTTATTTATTTATTTATTTATTTTTTGAAAGAAATTAGTAGAAAAATATGTTAATAAATCTACCCAACTAAAAAATGTTGTTTCGACCACACACGCGCACGACTTGTGTTAACGTGTCCGTATCTCAATACAGGCATTTGCGACTTCCGACTCATTTCGTACGGTCGGGTGACATTTTATAAATCATAAATATCCTTTGTTTTTAATCATTTTTTTTTTTTTTTTAACCAGTTCGCGTCGGGAATAAAAAAGTTTTTCTGGGCCCCTGTGCGGGTTTCTTTTTCCCACACACACGTTAATGGAAGCTTCCACAGCTCGTGGCCACGTCTTCCGAGCATGTCACCGTACACGCGTGGCTCAACCGAGCATGCATACAAATATATCGGAGTTTCCTATGGCGTGTTCAGACGCTCTCCGATGCGTGGTGCAAAAAAAAATTGCGTGTATACACGGCCTCCGACGCGAACTGGTTAAATACCAATAGTGTATAGAAGGCTTTAAAAATCTCCATTTGAAACGGAATCTTAAATTAGAACATGAGACAAACTGTAATTCCCTTAACCCTAATCATGCTCAATGCAACACAATAATAATAATAATAATAAATAATAATAACGGGGTCTTGTAGAGCGCACATATCCACCAAAAAATGGTGCTCAGGGCGCTTAGTCAAAAAAAGATAACAAAACCAAAAGGCAGGAAAAGAGAAAATTGTAAAGAAAAACAGTTAAGAAAATGCTGTTGACATGAGGTGAGTTTTGAGAGATTTCTTGAAGGATAGAATGGTTTTAGAGGTTCTGATATGAATGGGTAGCTTATTCCATAGGCGTGGAGCTGCAACGGAGAAAGACCTGTCCCCCCAAGTGCGGTGACAAAACTTGTTGCACCTTGTTGCCCTCAGCAGAGAACAAAAGAAACCATTGTTCTAGCTGTTCTAGCAGGGTGCCTGTAGAATGCCTGTAGGGGTTTAGGGTTAAACATGTTTTTGTGCAATGAAAAATCAACAGGATTTGACAATTTCACCCCATTAACAAAGTCTTCCTTTAGAAGACACTGACATGTGCTTTGTGGCAAGTTTAAGAAGATTATATCGTCATGGGCCCGGAAGAAGGACGTAACAAAAGTGTGACCGGCAAAAGGTTGTAAGCAATTAATGTGCAAAATTGTGTTTCAAGAAAACCGAGTGTGAAAGTTTGGTCGTTTTTTCTGCCATTTATAAGTCATTGTAGGAAAGTTAAATTCCCCATGGGAATGGAAAAACATGTCTTGGGAGTAATTCTAGCAACAAATATATAACAGTTATGCCCTACTTTTCTTTTCTTCACAGGAGCCATTTTATTGTTTACGACCTTCTGCTGGGACAAAAAGTTGTACTTTGTGTGCCTGGAAGCAGGTCGTAGAGCCTTACGACCTTCTTCCGGGCACACGACGATATGTTTTACTGTTTTTGTTTTAATCAAACAATTAAAAAGTGAAATAAATTTCCTTAAGATTTATATTGCTGGATCTGGTCACAATCACTGCTATCATTGCATATAAAATCTTATATTTTGCTACCTGCTACGGTGGTCAATATGGCCGGCGCCGGGTAATCTTGTGCCAGGAGAGAGGCGAACGTCGGCTCGGAGGTAAGAATGGTGGAGGCTCGAGTGAAGCTGGTCGAAGGGGGCGCCACCTCCTGGGAGTTACTGCTCGAGATGGGATTGGCAGAGGAGGCCGTCACTGATGTGGTAGGGGTCGTCGATGCGACCACAGTGACCAGCTGCGGGTTGGCGACACAGGGGACGGAGCAGGTGACCACTTCGCCCGTTGATCTGTCCAAATAAGCATTGTGAATGTAACTAATACAAACTGATGTTGAATTAGTTTTAAAAAACAGTGAACGATTTGTACCCCCATTGAACGGTCGTACCCCCATTGAACGGTCGTACCCCCATTGAACGGTCGTACCCCCATTGAACGGTCGTACCCCCATTGAACGGTCGTACCCCATTGAACGGTCGTACCCCCATTGAACGGTCGTACCCCATTGAACGGTCGTACCCCATTGAACGGTCGTACCCCATTGAACGGTCGTACCCCATTGAACGGTCGTACCCCATTGAACGGTCGTACCCCCATTGAACGGTCGTACCCCATTGAACGGTCGTACCCCATTGAACGGTCGTACCCCATTGAACGGTCGTACCCCCATTGAACGGTCGTACCCCATTGAACGGTCGTACCCCATTGAACGGTCGTACCCCACTGAACGGTCGTACCCCATTGAACGGTCGTACCCCATTGAACGGTCGTACGTTTTCTCCAAAATGACGAAATAATTTCTCAGGATGATTGATATGTGTACCAACTTTGCACTAAGTAAGTTTTCAGAATTGATTATCTGGTAATAGTCACAATTGTACCTTCCCATAGTAAAAGTCTAGCCATTCAGAAAGCAAAATTTCAGGAGAAGGACATACCGATCAGTCGTCGCAACTGGTGCAGATGCAAGTCCCGCCATGACACTCATTGGCGGAACGACACTCGACGGTGAGGAAAGGAAAGATGTGGTGCTGACCGATGAGAAGGGAGACGCTGTGCTAGCCGAGGCGGAGGAGACCACGCTGCCGGATGCCAAGGACGATGACGACAGGCCCACAGCAGCGGCTGCTATGGACGATGCTAACTCGCTGATACCAACTGCATAGGGACGAGATTCAAAGGTCAGTCAGTGATTTTATCAATCACGCTGTACCTCTGTCTATTCACGTTTAATCCCTCTGTTGTCCGGTCCCAGGACCAAAACCTGACTCTGCGTTTTGTACCCTGTTCTTTTCCGTTCATTTCACACCCGAAACGTAAGGGCAATAACCATTATTTTGCATTTGTACTACAGGTCATTTAGGTTGGTAAGCAGCTAATTCTCCATGAGCAGTGAGGGCAGAGTTGGTTCTTGTGTTTGATTAGCCCTATATGCGCTGAAATGGCAGCAATTGAGCTGTATACTCCCAGGGAGCTGAGATGGTTTCAGGAATGATTTATGAGCCTGATGAGCAGGGGTAATAATATAATGCGCCTTGAGCACCAGTTTGGTGGATACGTGCACTATATAAGTCCATATTATTATTATTATTTATAGATGTGTTTAATTTTCTTTGTTCAGGGGGGATCACGCCTCAAGTAACAATGCTAAAACTGGGAAGCGGCAGTCATCAAAAATCTATTGTAATAAAACTCTGCATAGCCAACTTCAAACCTATCAATCAACATAGAAATAATTAAAGGGGCAGTATCGTCACGATCAGAGGCAGATTTTCAACAGGGCATGGAATCGGTGTCCTAGTTTAAGATGAACACAGTGACTGAAAATTACTGGCTCATTTATGCAGCAGCAGTGGTAATATGACCCTTATGTGGGCATTATTTTCAGTCACTGAGTTAATCTAAAACTAGCACTCTGATTCCATGCCCTGTTGATCATGACTGATAGGAAACAGTGGACTCAAGAATAACTAGCAACAAAAGCTAAGTAAATTTACCCGTCAGATCCCCAGGTGTCGGTGTACTTGATGCAACAGCCCCACTATAGACCGTTTCTTCACTCCTTGCACCGCCCTCTGTAACCTTAAAACAGATTAACACATAAAAAGACCCCATTACTCATCACACCTCATTTTCACAATAAAACTCCAGAAAAAAACAAAACAGCAAATGTCAATCATTAGCTATTTCATGAAGTCATGTTAATTTTCAATTGTTACTTTAAGTGGAATTCCATGTAAATTTATCAATTGATGAATCTTTTCAAGGTAACATTTTTAAAATTCCATGCAAAATATATCTTTATTTTTTTCAAGAAATGTTTGAATTTTTATTAATTTTTGTCCTCAATTGCTTCCATTTCTTTTTACTGTTCCACTAAGATGAGATGTTCAGTTACTATTTTCCCCTGGGGCCAACTTCATAGAGCTGCTTAGCAGAGAGTTTTGCTAAGCAAATATTTTTGCTAAGCAGTATAACACAGACTACCAGCCAATTTCCACACATTTCGTATGACAGTTTGGCTGGCAACCAACACATTCTGCTAAGCCAATTTTTCTGGTAAGCAATTTTGTTGCTTATAGCACCCTCTATGAAAATTGTGCCCAGGGGGCCAATTGCATAGAGCTGCTGAGCAGAGAATTTTGCTAAGCAAATATTTTCGCTAAGCAACATAAAAAAAACAACTACCAGCCAAAATGCATACATTTCGTATGAAAGTTTGGCTGGTAACCAAATAACTCTACTTAGTAAATTTTTCTGGTAAGCAATTCTATAAAATTGGCCCCTGGTCATTAGGCCAATCGAGATAATTCAAGCGTCTCAGCACTTTTGAATTTCTGTTAATATTACATAGATGTGGCCCAAACAAAAGAACCACCTCTGCCCTCAAAGGCAATCCCTGTATTACTCCCTAGTGGAGAGAAGCAATAATGGATTTATAACAAGAATCCTGCATTTCCAACTTACCTCCATCTTCTCTTCTTTCTCCTTGTCAACTTCTCCGGACGCTTTAGTAGTGTCTCCGTTCCCTTTCTTCTTCTCCTGTTCAGCCTTCCGTGCTGCCTCCACCTTCTTCTTGGCGTCCTCCTCAGCTTTCTTGGCTGCGTCCTCCTCGGCTTGCTTGCGACGTTTCTCCCGCCTCTCTGCCAGCTCCTCATCCCGGTGCTTCTCAAAGAGCTCGATGAGGTTTGGTTTCAAGGCTAGTGAAAGAAAAAGATTTTAAAAAGGCGAAAAGAAATAAAAAGATTAACATCCACTGAGATTCATTTAAAGCGAATGTATACCTTTGATAATTCCCGTCGTCAGGAGACTGTCTCCTGACAACGTTGAGAATAAACCAACCGGCTCTTCTCAGAGCCACCACTTCTTCCAAGAAGAGATTATTACATGGTGTACCCGAAAGAATTCAATAACATCTATCTCCACCATGCAAAGCCTCAAATCCTACATCCTGAGGAATGTTTCCGCCCGACGTGCTGTCATTTTTAAGAAAACGCGAAATGCATTACAAATTTGCAACGGATTACAGCCAAGATCCATTTTCCACATAAGCAAAAAATCATCGCATCAGTGCAACAAGGTCGTATCATTGTTACGACCCTGTTGCAGACATGGATTTTTTGCTCAGTGCAACAAGGTCGTATCTTTTTTACAAAGTTCCAGGATGAACATGCAAAACCTGTGGAAGATACGACGTTGGTGCACTCAATTGTTTTAATGTATGCAAATGTATGCACTATTGCACATACGACCTTGTTGCATTTTATAGATACGACCTTGTTGCATTTTATAGATACGACCTTGTTGCATTTTATAGATACGACCTTGTTGCACTGATGCGACGAAATGCAAACAAATCTGAATGCATTTTCACTCATGACACAAGCTGAAACTTCCACAGGTTGGATTTTCTACATATCTCTCGGTTCCTATAAAGTATGGATACATTTACATACCTTTTACCAGTGGTGTACACTGCCTTTATAACCACTATACACTATTGGTAAAATATTTACAGTGTGCAACATTTCAAGCTTATTTGTGAGTTAGGCTTACGTACTCATTACGTGCTGTCAATGACTTGAACTGTCTCAGATGCGTGATTTGACAAAAGTAAAAAATCCTGAAAAATGGGAAGCGGGCCTGGGTCTCCCGTTGGTCTGGAGGACAAAGCCCCCTGATTTTGGAGGATTTAACGACTCTCCACATCCCTACTAACAAGAAACTAGAGGTTTGGACACAATACAGGCTACTTCTTTCTTTCCTCGGTGGCTACTTCTCTTCTTTCAAGAAAATTTTGAGGCAAAAAGATCTGTGAAAAATCCTGAAAGCAGGAAAAAATCCTGAAAGCAGGAAAAAATCCTGAGAAATCACAGGCCTGCTGTCTGTGACAAATTGTGCTATAAGCAGTGCTCATCACGTTTCAGAAACAGTCACGTATGTAATGGGCTGTTAAACATTCCATAACCTGCACTGAGTGCGACCCCACCTTGTATACAGTCATGCATACTCGCGCCGTCCAAGAGCCTGGCCTCCTCGTCCCAGCGCTGGTAGGTGGTCGGCACGCTGGAGATGGGGTCCGAGCTGGACAGGTAGCCATCGGTGTAGTTATCCTGGTACAGGTCGTCGTCGTTGCCAAACAGATGATTGGCCATCATCTCATCGCCGGACTCGGCCAGATATATTCTCGTCTGATTGCTGGAGGTGGTGGTCGTAGTGGTGGCAGCCCCGGAGGTCAGCTGTACAATGTCGGCTGCTGATGACAGACCCAGTAGTCTAAACAATACAAATAAGTAATTCTTAAACAAATTCTTAAACGGAAGCAGTGTCTAATCTACCAAAATATAGGTTTTTTTCAATAGGTCTTTAAAGCAAAATATAGGTTATTATAGTTTTACCAAATGCCAAAATATAGGCTTTTATAGGTTATTTCCCGTGATTATGCATTGTTAAGTAACACGTTTTTGGTAAATTGCCTACCTTCTGAGTACTTTTTGCAACAAAGTACATTATCCCATACCCTGTCCGGCAGAAAATCTAAAAGCGGTACACATGTTGCAGTTTGGCTACTGTTTTGGCTTCATCTCTTTATACTTAAAGTAATTTTTCTTCAAAGCCATGATGATTTTATGAGGAAGTTGAAAGTGTATTGCAGGAGATTAAAAATACATGTTTAAATAGGTTAATATAGGGGTTTTTTTGGGGGGGGGAAATAAAGGTTCCCATTTTGAAATATAGGTTTTTATAAGTTTTATTTGTTTCGCTGGGAGGCCTGCGGGAGGTGCAACATTGGTTTGATTACAAAATGATAATTATAATCTGAAACATATTTGATTTGAAGTTGGTGATGATACCAAACATCGTGAGAAATTAATCAGCCCCATGTTGTTGTTTTTTGGAAAATGTATTACAAATTGGAAACGGATCGCAACAAAACTAATCTATAAGCATTTTCGTTATTTTCTCTTAAACAACACAAAAAATAAACAAATTTACGCTGGAACGTTCCCAAGGTTGGTTTTTATACATCTCTCTACATTCTTATACAGTATGAATCTTTTATTTAAAAAAAATTTGTTTGCCAATGGCCACTCCAAGGTGGGGGCTACTAAGTCATATTGAGTTGTTACAACGACTCCACACTGAAGAAACCAGCCCCTCGCACCGAAACAAGACAAGTTAATAACCAGCCTCTTCACGGTGCGAATAGGACTGGGAGGGGTAACTAGTCCAGAACAAGGCAGTTGTTAAACTGCCTCTGCCCCTATAAGCAATTATGGTTAAGTGTCTTGCTCAAGGACACAAGTGTCACGACCGGGATTCGAACCCACATTCTGCTGCTAACACCAGAACTTGAGTCCGGTAAGCTAGACCTCTCGGCCACGACACTCCACATGGATGCATCTAGACATTATTCCAACGATGTACACCCTCTTTAACACAATAATTACTATGGGGGAAAAACATCTCAATGCTGCATCACCCATGTTTCTGACTATTTCCTTGAAAACAGGCAAACAGATACCTTGAAAATGATGAATTTAAAACAAAATTGCCCCCGGGGAAATCAACTGACGAAAGGTCTTTGGAAATCAATAAATACACGGATTGTTTTTGGGGGATAGAACCCCTGAAGCAGTAGCTTTAACATACCGAAGAATAGTCGGTACACTGGGCGGCCTGGCATTGCCAGAGTGGTAGATGTGCACCGTCTGCGTCGGGTTCTGAACGTGCCGCTGGATCCGCTGGCCTCTGTGCCGATGGCTGCGGCTGGTCGTGTTGCCGAAGCCGTGGGTGAGGTTGGTGTGGTCGGAGTGGCGGATCAGCAGTGGGTGGTTGGTGGTCACCGCACTCGGGGCGGCTGGTATAGTGGGACCTGTCACACAAAAGTAAACAACAGTTGGATTTGTAATGGATGTTTTGGTTTGATTGGGGGTGGGGGGTGGGGAAATTTTCATCGATCTACTTAGCATAATATTTTGCTCAGCATAACAAACCTGACAACCAACTAAAGGCAGGATATTCTTTATGGAATTTTTGGCTGGTAACCAAACAATATTGGCTAAGCAGATTTTTGTTCTAAACAACTTAACGAAATTGGCCCACGGTGCTTGTAATGATTGTAATAATATTTGTAAATTTCCAGATCATGAAAAGATCGGTATGCCAATGAAAAAAAAAAGAATGAAAAAGCATGACCAACCAAAACTCTGTGTATCAGGAAATACATATTTATATTTTTTTTTCTCCCTTTCTTAAAGGGGGACTGACATGGATTTAAATCAAACAGTTAAATATGTGATCGTTTTATTCTTTTAAATCAGTAAAAGATCAATAAAATTTTTGTTTTGTGTTTTTATTGTTTTTGAGAGTGTTATTTTACCATTGTAAAAATGCCCCCCACTTTTACACCCTGCACGGAGGAACTGTTCGTAACGTCATGTCGGGAAGAGAAATTCGGCTCAAAACTCGGCTCAAAATGATCGCTGCACAAAACTATGTGAGCCGATGGACCTGACCACTTTACTCTTGTCAGTCGAACTTTGCTCGTCCAAATATGGCGATTTTTGGGTCACTTGGGAACAGATGAAGGCTAACACCGTCTTTGGTGGTGTTGTTGCATCCTGCAGAAACACATCTTCCCGGCATTTTATTAGTTCCGGAAACAAAAATCACGGAAGAAATGAAATCGACGCTACGTGTGTGAAACGTTTGTATGTACATGTACATCATGTACACATCGGATCTTCCCGACCTTACGTCACATATCTTATGCAAATGAAGCTTCCACCATGGGCGGGGTTGCCTCCCCCAAACACTTCAAACATTGTTTTAAAATACTTGTAATAATAATAATAATGTGTGGATTTATATAGCGCACGTATCCACCAACTAAGTGGTGCTCAAGGCGCATTATATTATTATCCCTGCTCATAAGGCTCATAAGGCTCATAAATCATTCCTGAAACCATCTCAGCTCCCTGGGGAGTATACAGCTCAATTGCTGCCATTTCTAGCGCATATAGAGCAAACCAACTCAGCCTTCACAGGTACCCATTTAACCCCTGGGTGAAGAGAAGCAATTATGATTAAGTGTCTTGCTCAAGGACACAAGTGTCACGGCCGTGATTCGAACCCACATTATGTTGCTAACACCAGAACTTGAATCCGGTAAGCTAGACCGCTCGGCCACGACACCCCAGAAATCAATGATTAAATAGACACAGGTGGGTCTCAAAAACAATATTTTTATTACAAAACGCCTTAAGTACACACACAATAAAGGATGTCAGTCCCCCTTTAAAATAGAAAATGGCCCAAGACAAAACCTTTGGGAGTAATCTGAGATTGAATATGTATTCGCACCGTGCATCAGCTGTTGAGGGCACATGTTGTTAGACCACTGCGACAGTGTGTCGTGTTTGGCGTATTTTTGCAGTTTTTGCAGATGTGCATATGTGCGGAATATCTCCCATGATCACTGGCTGGCAGAAGTACACACGCGCACTTAGTACCATAACATACGCACATGAAGTGTACGCACAACGCTCACACAACGCCAAAGTGGCTATCATCAAGACACTGGGTGCAAATTCACCGCTAGAGGGCTACGATGTGCGCTGAGCGGATACAGACAGACTGCTTTATACATAGTGTAACCCAATAGCCCAGAACAACTAAGGTGAAATGACCCAGAATATTTTTGTCTTTGTGTAAAAACTCACCATTGGCGTTATCATCATGGACTGCTACAGGCAGCTGGTATGTCCGGATGGAGGCAGGAACCCCTAGGATGGACCCGTGGTGGTACGACTCACCTGTGATATTAACATGAATAGGAACAGGAAATTTGTAAATTTGATTAAATTATAATTTTATTTATTCTATTATTTACAAAAATATTATAATTGTTTGTTTGTTTTCAAACAAAATTTAGCAGATACATATACAACTAAACAAATTTTATTTGGTATTTGGCGGAAAAAAAGCATAGCTCAGAACTGACCAAATGATTTTTTTTTTTATTGCAGTGGTATATTTCAATTTTCAAAACAGCTCTTCTGTTACTAAAACAAAATAATTTGACCAATTGAATTGCATTTCACATGAAAGGGTAAACTTGTAATGCTGGCTATATTAATTTGTTTCAATGTTTTTATAAATAGAGAATTAGCTGATGACAGACCCCCTGGATGACAGACCCCCTGGATGACAGACCCCCTGGATGACAGACCCCCTGGATGACAGACCCCCTGGATGACAGACCCCCTGGATGACAGACCCCCTGGATGACAGACCCCTGGATGACAGACCCCCTGGATGACAGACCCCCTGGATGACAGACCCCCTGGATAACAGACCCCCTGGATAATGGCAAAATCGTTTTTTTGAGTACATACCCGGGAAGACGTCTTCCAGTTGTATGAAGAGATCCTCATCTCTGTCAGCCACACCAAAGTAAGATTCCTCCAGGTCGTCATAGTAATCATACTCCATGTCCATGTCAGATCCTTCGTGTTCTTCTTCCTCCTCTTCTTCCTCCTCCTCCTCCTCTTCCTCTTCCTCCTCTTCGCAATCTTCATCTTCGTCTTCTCCCTCCTGAAAGCAAAAACATTGCAACATTTGATTTTGCCCTCCACCGACATATGTATGTCGACTCGGGCAGGATTCGAACCCACGGCTACCTGCTTACTAGTGCAGAGATCTTCACCTCTCGACCACCGATGATGACAGGCTGGCTAGAATCCTACATATCAGCAGGTATGTCCATATGTAAAAATCCATGAAATTCTTCCATCAGGTGACAAATTTTTGATTTTTTTTTTTTTAAATTTATTTCCGTAACACTGTAGGCCTTCAATTTCATTTTTGTAGTGGCAAGGCCACTTTTCATCAGTAAAGGGCACTTCAATTAGATTATCAGAATATTCTGAATTGCATGTCAACATCCCCCCCCCCAAAAAAAAAAAAAAAACTTTATAAGTACACTTTGTACTATTGTGAAATTGTTTCCCAGTTTGGAAAGAAATTATGGCTAGAAATTGGTCACAATCTGAATAGTGAATTGTTTTGGGATGTATAAAATAAACATGAATGTTAATGAATATTCATTGGACGTACCCGTTGGTCTTCGCTGTCGTCGTCCGATTCGCTCTCGGCAGCAGAATCGCCGTCATGGACACTATCATCGTCACCATCAATATCTGCACCAGAACATATCGTAAAACTCCAAAATTAGTGTTGCAAGTGAAGAGAAACTTGTTTCGAGGACATCATTTAAAGATAAGCAATAATAAAAAATAAAAAATTTATTTTCATGAATATTCTTGTCTCATTTTTCATATATATGTATTCATTGACGTATAAAGGGAACAAAAATAGAAGCTCATAATTAACATTAACCCTAACCACCCCATATCCTGCAAAATCCTCCAAGGGGCACTTTTTTGGGGAAAATTCATCACTGTTGGAAACTGGTACTTTCACCTCTTCAAATGGGACAAAATTACTACCTGGCAAGACGTACAGGCCATAAGTGCTGAATTATGAAAGATCAGCGGAAAAGCATGGTGCATTTTGAAGATAAGGGCATGTTTCCAAAAGTGCACTGATAGAATTTGGAGGAATCAGGAAGGTTCCTGGCCTGAATACCTAGGGGATTAGGGTTAAAGAAACAAAATACAAATGCCAAAAAAAACCACTAAAAATGTATCAAATCTAGACAGTTGAAAAAAATAATGCAGCAATCAAGAAATTAATTAAGAAATTAATATTAAAAAAATAAATAAATGTAATGTCTAATTCCACTGAGTGCATCAGAAACTGACCTGCAGTGCCTTCTTCGTTGCTATGGTGATTGTTCATCTCGGCTTCATCCATGGCTTGGTCCATCTCTTCCCCTTCATCCGTCATCGTTATAACCATCTCATCTTGAGAAGCATCACCTTCAAGCAGGTGGACATACAATTATTTCAGGCCACGGGGTACAACAATGTTTAGCCATGTTTTTTTTTTCTGTGTTTATTTTTTTAGGTAATGTGGTTGAGCGTTGTGTATCCGGTTGGTATGAAGTCGTCGCGTGCCCGGTAAAAGGACGGACGTAAGCGTGCGCATACCCTAATCCGCCTTACGTCCTTCCTGGCACACGATGAAGTATAACCAAACGTCTATTATTAAAGTACATGAATTGTGCCAGCCTGCTGTAATCCATACCACGGCATTGTACTCCAAATACTCACACACACAACTAGTACAGTTATGAGTTTTGCTACTCTGACCATCATGCCGTAAGGCATCATGGGATGAGGTGCTTGACGTGTGAAGCTACAATCCCGGTCAAATCTCGCTGGGTTCCCCCACCGGCCCCCGGACAATATTGGCTCTCATTGCACGGTCTGTGCTCCGGCTGGAGATAACAACATTGGTGAGGGGAGCGGGGGAGCGGGGGAGCGAGGGAGCGAGGGAGCGAGGAAGCGAGGAAGCGAGGGAGCGAGGGAGCGAGGGTGGGGGAGCGGGGGACAGGGGAAAGTAAATTTATTGTCACGTGTCCCAACTATTTTGGCCGGGATTGTCTGAATTTTCTCTCGGTTTATCTATGAAGCCGTGACCAGACGCGGACAAACCGCAGTCTTTGTCTTTGTCTCAGGGACAATACATTGAAGGAGGGAGGGAGGGGCCACAGGGGAGAGTATGTTTATTGTCACGCGTCCCAACTATTTTGGCCGGGATTGTAGTTCCTGGGAACTAGACACAGGTGATCCATCAGCTGTAGGGCGAATGCGATGAACACTAAGGTGCGTGTTCTCTCACACGCTGGGTAAGTCTCCCAGACTACGCTGCTTCTTTTTTTTAAAGAACTTGCGCGTCAGTCTGTGGAACAATACATCATGAATGGCCTAAATCCATTCTTATTGGGAGTACTATGCCGTGGACTAGGATAGTACACGAGCGGCACACTTTGTGTAGGTGACAGACTTCTGGTGTAACATAATTTCAACATAATACACCTAACACCCATTTCAGAATGGTGTGCGTTTATACATTTATATGTGTAGCACGGTGGTTGAGAGGTCTGTATTGAAAATCATATCTTTTTTTCCCCTTGCATTCAGGAAATTCAACAGAAGTTTACAAAAATATCCGTCCAACAACCAAATAATTATAATAATTTCTACCTGCTTGATCGAGGAATCCCGACCCGAGGGATCCGAGCCTTTCAGGGCCGGTAGCTATGAGCGTCTCACCGAGGAGAGAGTGGGGCTCGTTGTTCCGTCTCTCCAAGAGCTCATCCATGATTTCATCTAGCTCGATACGCCTCTAAGGAATGTGCGTAAACAAAGAAGGTAACAAAAAGTGACGGGTGAAAAAAAAATGACAAGTCAATAAGATATTGCGTTTCTAAGTAAATATTGGAAGGAAGTTTATTCACAACGGTTGAAAAGGTTGGATTTTAACCCTCCTACTCTAAATTTCCCAGCGAGCTGACTGACCGTTCAAAACTAGACAACTGTCTGTTTATGAATGGTGGATAAGCTGTGTAGATAACAGTACCATGTACAGTTTAGATGCATTCACCACACAGTACCATTTGACAACTGTCTGTTTATGAATTGTATATAAGCTGCATAGATAACAGTACCGTGTACAGTTTAGATGCATTCACCTCACAGTACCGTTTGACAACTGTCTGTTTATGAATGGTGGATAAGCTGTGCAGATAACAGTACCATGTACAGTTTAGATGCATTCACCTCACAGTACCGTTTGACAACTGTCTGTTTATGAATGGTGGATAAGCTGTGTAGATAACAGTACCATGTACAGTTTAGATGCATTCACCACACAGTACCATTTGACAACTGTCTGTTTATGAATGGTGGATAAGCTGTGCAGATAACAGTACCATGTACAGTTTAGATGCATTCACCACACAGTACCATTTGACAACTCTCTGTTTGTGAATGGTGGATAAGCTGTGTAGATAACAGTACCTTGTACAGTTTAGATGCATTCTCCACACAGTACCATTCGACAACCGTCTGTTTATGAATGGTGGATAAGCTGTGTAGATAACAGTACCATGTACAGTTTAGATGCATTCACCACACAGTACCATTTGACAACTCTCTGTTTATGAATGATGGATAAGCTGTGTAGATAACAGTACCGTGTACAGATTAGATGCATTCACCACACAGTACCGTTTGACAACTGTCTGTTTATGAATGGTGGATAAGCTGCGTAGATAACAGTACCGTGTACAGTTTAGATGCATTCACCACACAGTACCATTTGACAACTGTCTGTTTATGAATGGTGGATAAGCTGCATAGATAAACAGTACCGTGTACAGTTTAGATGCATTCACCACACAGTACCGTTTGACAACTGTCTGTTTATGAATGGTGGATAAGCTGCGTAGATAACAGTACCATGTACAGTTTAGATGCATTCACCACACAGTACCATTTGACAACTGTCTGTTTATGAATGGTGGATAAGCTGCATAGATAAACAGTACCGTGTACAGTTTAGATGCATTCACCACACAGTACCGTTTGACAACTGTCTGTTTATGAATGGTGGATAAGCTGCGTAGATAACAGTACCGTGTACAGTTGAGATGCATTCACCACACAGTACCATTTGACAACTGTCTGTTTATGAATGGTGGATAAGCTGTGTAGATAACAGTACCGTGTACAGTTGAGATGCATTCACCACACAGTACCATTTGACAAGCATTACACACGCTGGCATACTACCTTTATCATTCAAAACCATTTGAATGATATTGAAGTATCAATCAACATTAAAAATTCCACAAGGATATCGTGCCTCAATCTTAACCGCGGCCACCGTGGCCACTGCCATGGTGTCCCTCCGAGTTGGCCGTAATGCCCCTTTGGTTGGCCTCGAAATTTTGATGCAACCAAGGCCAAAATGGCCGTGCCCTCTCAAACTTTAAGGTCGAGGCCTGGGATATGATATTCTGCCGGTAAAAAAAAATTAATAAATAAAAAATAGTTTCCGTCTTACCTCCATGGCAGCTGTTACTCTTGCTGATGCCCCACTGTTCATAACATCCGACAGGCCTTGTCCAAGGATTTCTGTAAATGATCACGAAAATCAACGACTTGTCAATGAGAACAAAACAAAACAAAACAAAAAGGAAGAGTGCCTTGGAAGAGGAGTTGGCTTGTCAAACTGGCCAATCAACAGCTGCCAATCAACAGCTGCCAATCAACAGCTGCCAATCAACATCCCTTATCGACCAACCAGAGCTGCGTGCATGCGGCAATTTCATCGAGCTGCCCGTTAGCAGCGAATTTCCGCTCAGCAAATACATTCGCTAAGCATTACGAAACAAGACTACCAGCCAAAGCACACTCACTTCATGCGCAAGTTTGGCTGGTAACCAAGAAAAATCTGCTAAGCAAATATTTGTGGTAAGCATTTTTTTTCTCTCGGCTTAGCAGAACTATAAAATTGGCCCCCAGGCTAACTAGACATGTGTCTTACTGCACATGTTTTTAAGTACACAAACGTTTGCTCTCACTTTCGCTACCTTGTGGAGTCCTATAACAAAAGGGAAAGGCAAGAACAATTGGTCTCCACAAGGAATTTCTAAAGGACTCAGGTCTCCACAAGGAATTTTGTGTACAAAACCTATGGGAAATTATTAAGTACAGGAACAAAGGAAAGAACAATAGAGGTCTCCACAAAGATGCAAAAATGAGAATGTGTGCTTTGTTCTTTGCATGATGTCTCAAGTCAAATTTCATAGAGTTGCTTAGCAGAAAATTTCACTAAAACAATTTCATTCTACCTGACAGAGAACAAAAAAAAAACGCTCAAAGTAACATGATGAAAAAGACTAGACTGACTTGAATGGTTTTATACTGCTTGGGCAGCCACTTAATATTTGGCAGGAGTCAGGTTGGCAGTAGCACCATAATGTGTACGTCCACCGTGCAAAGCAAACCTTTTGGATTTTTTAGCATCAGTAGCCGTATTTCTTAAGGGCGCAGGTTGACACTGAATCCCAGCTGTGATATATTTAGCGTGTCCTTCCACATGAACGGCATTAGCAGATTTTTTTTTTTTTTTTTTGCAGAGGAAAGAAAACCCGATTTAAAAAAAAAAACTGAAGAAATATTGGAAAAAACATCTGCAAAGCAACATTTTCTGATTTTACATCTCTGTAGTAATAGGTTTAAAAGAGCATGGGTTGACAATGGATCCAAGCCGTTATACCTTTAGTGTATCTTAGAACAAGACCCTGAAGAACAAAAACCAGGTTTTGGAAAATTTAAACGTTTTTTTTTTTGGGGGGGGGGGGGGTTAAAAAGGAAGAGAGCATATGAGACAGTATTATTTGTGAGAAAGTTTGACACTTCACAAACTTAACACCACAGGGAAATCATTTGTGATTTCTTTGGGGAAGACAACCAAAAGAGGAAACAAGCGAAAACAATTTAGAGAATATCTAAGCTACAGGAGATCGAAAGGGTTTATTATAAAATCAAACACAATGCAGAGCTGCCAACATATGATTTTGAAAATGAGGAAGATTTAATTTTCTAATCAGAAAGACTCAATCGAAGCGAACGCAGCGAGTGAGCCGAGCAAACGAGCCCTTGCGGGTGGGGTCCAGGGGTTTTAGGCTTTTTGGCACCAAAAGGAGAGGCCTCCTTGCATATATTTTAAGTAAGTAAATTACCGTCAAATACGGAAGTCTTCCGCAGAATCCGGAAGAGTTGGCAGCTCTGACAATGTAAGTAATATATGCATTGGCTGATCGGGGACAAGACTGATTAAACAAAATCGTGCTGAGAAAACCCCCCCCCCCAAAAAAAATAATAATAATAATAAATAAATAAAGATTTTGTTTAGCTGAAAAGCATAAAACTGAAAGCACCAGGTACGACATAAGAGAATATGATGATGACCATACACTTCTTGCTCAACTTGTTTTGTATGACTACCCAGAATATTGTTAAAGGATTTGTTTTGCAGTGCCATTTCAACTCAGCCATTCAGGTAAACAAGGACGTGTCTGAATACGCGTCTTAGTGAATGTTGCGCACAGAGAATGTGCATATTAGTGTACAAGCATACAGGAAATTAACGCACGTAATTCTGCGTGCGCAACATTCCAGGGGTCGAAATTAACTTGAATTTTATGGTAGCCCACAGGACTAGTTATGTCACAATTTTACTCGTCCTTCTCATTTTTGAGTAGTCCTGAATAAAAAGGTGAATATAAATACAAGAAAAAGAAATGAACCGTGAGCTGGTCAGCAACATGTTGTTGCTGAGATCATACTGAATGTTTTTTGCGTATTTTTATTTCATTTTTTTTCACTAGCCCATCGGACTACGCAAACCCCAGCAGCTAGTAGTCCCGCTGCTAAAATCACTAGCCTCGGACTAGCGGACTGTTAATTTTTACCCCTGCATTCACCAAAGCATATAGTGGGTATTTTTTGGTATACAGCTATGGGTATTCCCCACATATGCCACAGACAAAACAAAAAAAAACACTCATTTTAAAATACGTCTGGTTAAGTCAGTGGCAAGTGCATGCAATATTTCCTTCTCCCAGACTTGACAACACTGTTGCTCGTGTTTTATGACTAACTACTGCATAGCAGGATTCGGAGACACATTCCATATCCACAGCTTTGACTGAGACATGCGCTGGATCTCATTGATTGGAGTTGGCACGATGATTATTGAAACAAACAAAAACTTACAAATGGATTCCACATGCCAGGGTTCTGCCCAGGAATTTTTTTAGTGCTGGGGGAAAAAAAATGAAAAGTCTCGGGACTGGAATCCCATAATACAGAGTGGGAGGCATTATTTCAAGCTATCCAGTACAGAAATGCTTCAATTTTTACTGGTAAAGATAACATCTGCCATCTTTTATTGATAATCTGTGAAAGGAAATAGGCAAGTTGGAAAATGAGTGGTGGTCGGGGAAAACACAATTTTTGCCAGTGGCGGTCGCGGGATCTCCGAGTATCGGTCAGGGTTTCTGGCACCGACCACTGTTGGCAGAACCCTGCATACTCGGTGAAAGACCCAACAACTTTCAAATAAACAGAGAACATCTAAGATGCACGCATGCAATAAACAATTAGCAGCAGAATGTGGGTTCGAATCCCGGCCGTGACACTTGTGTCCTTGAGCAAGACACTTAACCATAATTGCTTCTCTCCACCCGGGGGTTAAATGGGTACCTGTGAGTGCAGAGTTGGTTGATTAGCCCTACATGCGCTGTAATGGCAGCAATTGAGCTGTATACTCCCCAGGGAGCTGAGATGGTTTCAGGAATGATTTATGAGCCTTATGAGCAGGGGTAATAATATAATGCGCCTTGAGCACCACTGAGTTGGTGGATACATGCGCTATATAAGTCCACACATTATTATTATTATTATTATTATTTATCCAATAGCGATGCCGCTCGGCTGTTAATAAAAAAAATATGAAGAGGAAATGACATTTCAATGGCTGTTCACAGTACGGTCTCTGCAGTATTTCGTTGAAACAACCCTTGATGGATTGAGTCAGATTTAAAAAAAAAAATTTTTTTTAAAATCTATCAACTAAAGGGGGGGGGGTTGAAAAGCATGCAGGCAAACACTCAATCATAACAGCAAGCAAAGCGGGCAAGCAAAGCGGGCAAGCAGGCACAGGTCATGACACGGACCCACCTGTATCCACGTGAGTACCCACACCTAGGAGTTCACTCATCGTAGCCAGAGTACTCGCTCTTTCAAGTGAGTGGCCTGCATGTGTACCAGGTACATATATATATACATATATACAGTCGGTTCAAACTTAATATTCAAACAAATACTCTCTGAAAGTCATGCATTTGTCTTAGAAACCGCAAAAAACGGTTTGAAGGGAAAGTTCAAGAAAATACAACACTGACACCACGACTTTATGGGCAAAAAGTAATAACGCAGGCCTGATACTATACGGAGGCAACGGAGGCAATTGCCTTGGTACACCCTGGTCATTGCTTTGGTGCCCCTTGAAGTGTTCTAATAGAAATTTACATTTTCCTCATAGAGGTGCCCTTAACCTAGCTTAAATTGCCTTGCCCCTACCAATAGATAGTATCAAGCCTGAATAACGTGATGTTTTGAGCGAATGCAAAAATCTTTATATAAAGCTGTTGTGGCCCGCTGTAAGAGGTTCTTATCGTAAAAATGTTTTATCCATATGAAATATTGGGTATTGTCCAGAAACCTGAATGATTTTGAATTTGATTTTGTGGATTCAGTGATTTTGTAGATAAGGAGGCTTACAGCCAATCTCCCCTTAAAGTAAGCTATAAGAGTTGGTAATTCAAAAAAAAAAGTAATTCTTCAAACTGTAATATGAAACTTACTTGGTATAAAGCTGAAGATGGTATCAATATTGTACTTTCCCTTCATAAAGTTATCTTAAATGTGACCCGCTCTTTGAAAAAGGGTATTATGTCGCAAAATTGTAAAAATTAGTTATATACATAGTTGAAGTGGTCACATTACAAGCTTTAATTTGGTACAGGTTTGACCCCTGTGGCATTGTGCATTCTGCAGATATATTAATATTTGCATATTCATATTTTACAATTTAACAAAAGTGCCTTCAGAGATACAGCCCTTTAAACATAGCAAGTGGAAAAAGAAATGAGCTAAAAAAAATTTAAAAAAAGAACTCTCTTGAATGCCCAAAGCAACAGTTATGTTACTGATAGCGGGTGTTAAAACCGTATCACTGCGAAAGCATAACATTGGTGGTTTTTCTTCCCTAAAACGGACAAAAAGATGAAAACAATGCACACAAAAACGTTTTTTTGTTTTTTTTCTTTATTCATCAATATTAATATTTCTGAAAATAAATTATGAAAATATTGATATTATAGAAGCCAACAAACAAACAAACAAACAACAACAACAAAAAACACACACACACACACACACACACACACACACACACACACAAAAA
Organism: Zoroaster sp. YZ-2022; assembly: GCA_029582265.1. NCBI lineage: Eukaryota > Metazoa > Echinodermata > Asteroidea > Forcipulatida > Zoroasteridae > Zoroaster > Zoroaster sp. YZ-2022. Next base: position 8,210,557 of record CM055820.1, read on the forward strand.
AAAAAAAAAAAAAAAATCGGTTTGTGAAGATTTGTTCACCCGTCTCCACACAGAACAGTCCTTTACGTGTAATAGCATAGCGCGACTTAATACCCTTTTTCGTAGAGCGGGTCACAAATATGATTAATATCAAAGCTTAGCCTTAACTCTTCAAAAACCCCTTCAATGATACAAATCCATAACCAAATACTCTTTCTCAAAATACCAAAGTGTAAAAATGGTTCACGAAAGGTATCACAGCATAACATGCATAGATTAAAATCACATCCGGGGAAAGCAGGACTCTTACCGGCTACATTCCTGGACAGGCCGGCATTCTGCAGGGTGGTCCTCCCGCCGGCTCTGGGCTTGATGACCGTCTTCCCCAGGGCGCTGGTGCTTGGCTGGTTCACCACCCTGGACAGCGTCTCCAGCGGCTTGAGGGCCGAGTTGACGGTGGCCGCCATGCTGGGGCTGGACAGGTCCAGGCTGTGGGGGATGCGAGCCAGGTCGACCACCAGCCCCTTGCGCAGCAGGATGCGGATGACGTTGTTCATGGTGTTGGGGTGGTGCTTGTTGTAGGTGTTACTGGTCTGCTGCTGTGCCGAGCCGGGAGGGGGGCAGGCTTCGATCATGACGCTGATCAACACTGCAATTGGAACACAGGTATGGGGTTTAATTTGACTAGTTCCTTCATAAGCACCTGAACAACATTGGTAATTTCAACAACAAAAATGTTTTCAACAAAGATTTACCTAAAATGTAAAGCTGATGATATTGAAAAGCCCTTAAAATATTTGTCTGAAGTGAAATAATTTTTAATCATAGTCACATATCACTTCCCAAATATTTTTTGACAGACTTATAAATAACAGTTCCTAATTGCACTAAGCCATGCCCCAGTCTCGAATACAAATATTGTTTCATGAACATTGAAAGTGGCTTTACAAGTTTGATTTTTCTTACACCGTATACCTCTTTCTAAAAATGATTTTAAAAATGCAGACAATTTTTTTTTTTTAGTCAGCCGTTGTTTTTAGTAGGCACACTCTCCATTTAAGGCAAAATTCTTGAAAGACTTACAAGTGAATGACTGCACCCTTGTGTGTTTCTCCGAGCTCTCCGGCAGGCCCAAGGCTCGACCCAAGGCACCCTTGGTCTCGGTGACCAGGATGGACTGAGCTTCCGGGCTGTGGTTGCTGGATGCGATGCTGGCCAGAAGCACCTGGGCCAGGGCCGGGCAGTCCTTGTCGCCCGCCGTCTGGCACTGGGGCAGGAGATGGTCCAGGATGTAGGCGAGGACTGAACCGTGCTGTGTGAGGGATGAGAGAAAGAGTTAGGTGCTGGGGGATTGGATTTGTCAACGTGTCATCAGGACAGGTAAAATTATTCTGATGTTCTGATGTTCCGTTCCCAACTTCAACAGACTCATTAATCCTAACCCCCTAGGTATTCTGGCTAGGAACCTTCCTGAATCCTCCAAAAATCCATCAGTGCACGTTTGGAAACATGCACTTATCTTCAAAAATGCACCTTGCATTTTTGTTGATCTTTCATATTCAGCACTTATGGCCTGTACTTCTTGCCAGGTAGTAAATTTTGTCCCGATTTGAAGAGGTGAAAGTACTAGTTTCTAACGGTGCCGAATTTTTCTCAAAAAGTGCCCCTTGGAGGATTTTGCAGGATTTGGGGTGGTTCGGATTAATAATCCACTCCAACCATCCCATCCTTGCAGATTATGTAAGTCTTGTAGTCTTTGTATTTTGTTATGTTATTTTATCTCTAATATATCTCTGTTTTATACGTGTGGTTATTGCTTATAAATATTGTAATTGTAAATTAAAGGAAAAGAGTAAATTTTGTATAATATTTTAATTTTTTTAAATATATTTCACTGTAAATGTGTACTTCAATTCAGCCTTCAGGCTGCAATATTCACAATTTTTACTAAATCAGAAAAAGAAATAACACAAATCTTGTAACAAAAAGATTACATGTATTTGGTCAATTCAAGGACATTTAATCAGGGATGATATTGTGTGAAAATGAAAAGGTAGGAAAAATGTTTGCCATTATCATTCAGCATATACTAGCCTATAGCGGTTTACCTCTATAGCCATGTATAGCAAGGAAACCGCTTTTTTAATCTTAGTATTTACAATAAAATGATACACAAGGAAAGTTTCCATGGTCTGAAGTTAGTCGGAAACTGGTTTCATGGTAGGATTTCCTACCAAAGTAGGAAGAATATCATGCCCGTTAACCCTCCTACTACTACAAGGATCAAAATCAGTCAAAATGTTGATATACTTGCCAAGGTATATCTAGTGCACTTAAAAGTCAAGCACTGTCAAACCTTAAGTGTAGTAAGTACATTTACAGGTCAAAATGAGTCGACCCTTTTTTGACTGGTAAAAGCATCGTCTGGTATTGTTCAGGGTGGTCAAAATGACAGTAAAAACAGTCAAAAATGCCCCTGTGTGCACATTTGAGTCAACAGTCAAAACAAGCAGTTGACTGGTTTTGACCTCTGTAGCAACTTCCCACTAAAGTGCAGCAATAGTAGGAGGGTTTTAATGTGTCTTTCGGCTGCAACTGCACTACCACAGTTTCATTCAACAGTGAAAATATTCATGGCTGACGCCATGCAGACAAGTATCTCTTACCACAGGGGCAATCATAAATAACCTATTACTCACTGAAGCTTCAAGAAGCTGTTTTTATCTATTTCATGGTTGAATGCTTTTAAGCAACCCAGTTGAATGCTTTTAAGTTGCAGACGTGAAACCTTCACCTAATTTGAACGACCAGGGCTCCCTGTTGAATTTGCTGTGCTCATTTTATATGGGCTGTACTAAAAAGGTCTTGATTGTGCTGCTCACAAATCAAATTAGCTTACAATTACTGTGATAAATCTCAGTAAAATGCCATGGTTGTGTAATATAGAGAACTCCAGTTACTTCCATTACAAACCAAGACTTGATTTTTAGCAGGTAGGGCAGAGAGCAAAAGAAAAATTTGATTAATCTTCTTATATTAATGATTATAAACACGAACCAAAAACCACACAGATTGTGGAAATCTGATAATTTCCAACCCAAGGGAAACTGTTGCATTTCTCGCGCTATGATGTCTTTCATTATTAAGTGAAACGCCAAGGTTGTGAAATATATAGAGCTCTAGTTACTTCCATTACAAACCAAGACTTGGATTTTAGCAGGTAAGCCAGAGAGCGAAACAATGTTTTTCTTAATCTTCTTATATCAATGATCATATACGCGAACCAAAAACCACACAGACTGTGCCAATCTCATAATTCCAACACAAAAGGAAACTGTTACATCTCTCGTGCTACAAAGTCTTTCATTATTAAACAGCGACGTGACTGTAAGCTAAGACGTTGGCTACTTCGCTTCAGTGCTATTGTCAGACCGAGAGCGCAAAAATTAAGTTTCGATGATGGCAAACCAAACACACCGCAGATTGAAACAATCTGATAAGACCAATCACAATGGCAACTGCTCCTTGACTCATTCTCAAAAGTCTTCTTTTTTATTAACCATGACGTGACTGAAAGCTAAGTAACTACTACATGTTAGGGAGGAGGGCCAAAGTCATGGTACAGCCAAGCTTTTGAGAAGCCCGGCCAGGCCCAGGCTACCTGGCCTCCTAATCTGTCTTTTGTGAGTCCTAATCCTGTAACAATACAGTACCTGCCAATCAACATAACCTAGGCTTCTGGAGGGCCTAGCCCACTCACAAAAGACAGATAAGAAGGCCAGGTAGCCTGGGCCTAGCCGGGCTTCTCAAAGGCTTGGCTGTACCAGGACTTTGGCCCTCCACCCTTAGTTACTTTAGTTGGTTCAGTGCTATTGTCAAACGGTAAAGGCCGTTAGTGCCAAATAAGTTCTGATATTTAAGATCCCGACGGCAAACCAAAACCAGCACAGATTGCAACAATCTGATAATTCCAATCACCCTGGCAACTGCTCCGTCTCCAAAGTCTTTCATAACTAACCACGACGTGACTGTAAGCTAAGACGTAAGCTTCCTTGGTTCAGTGCTATTGTCAAATGTTAAGATGGAGAGTGCAAAATAACGTTTTATTTTCACAGTAATGACCATGATGACAAACCGATGACAAACCAATAACTGCAAAGTCCAATCACAATGGAAAGCATTCTATTTCTATGTTAACCATGACATGCCTGCAAGAGTGAAGTAAGCTACTTTAGTTCAGTGCTATTGTCAAATGGTAAGATTGAGAGCACAAAATGTTTTTTTTTTTTACAGTAATGCTCATGATGGCAAAGTCCAATCACAATGGAAAGCATTCTATTTCTATGTTAACCATGAGATGGCTGCAAGCAAGAAGTAAGCCAGTGCTATTGTCAAATGGTAAGATGGAGAGCACAAAATTAAGTGTTTATATATTACTGACCATGACAGTCAACAATAATAGCAAAGATTTCAACAATCCGATCTATAAATCTCATCACAATGGCAACTGTCGTACAACCAAAGCTTCAGTGAGTTTTATTGTTAACCATGACAGGACTGCAAGCTAAGACATAAGCTTCTTTGGTTCGCCGCTTTTGTCAAATGATGAGTAGAGAACAAGAAACGATTTGATAGTCTTCTTATATTAATGGCCATGAAAACCAACCAAAAACAGCACCGACTGCAAAGATCTGATTATTTCCATCACTATGGCAACTCTTCTCTCGCTCACACACATCACGCTCTTACAATAGTGACAGTATCAACAATTAGGTCACGTCTTATAGACATACTGTGGGGCAGAGCTTGTGCAGACTGTAAAGTCTATATATATATTCAGTTCATCTTAACTCGAATCACAATTTGCCGTGAGTTCGGTTCACTTCAGAAGCTGTTGACCATTTTGCCGCTGAAAATATCTTACGCCTGCTCAGATACTAGGTTCAAGATGACGGTTAATCAAGCGGCATTGTGCCTGTTCCTGACTGTCATGATACTACGCAGCCAGTGTCAGACTCCACTGTGGTCCTCTCCGAGTTTCTACCCGGCCATCAACCGAGCCCTACTGAATCATGCCTATCAGCAGAAGACGGTACCCTCGCCGGTGATATGCACGCGAGACTGCTCTATGGATCCACGCTGCGCATCATTCAACTATTGCACAACTACCAGTGTCTGTCAGCTGAATAACGCCACAAAAGCTCGCAGCGGTGATGAACTTGTCAACCGACCAGGATGTACCCACTACTCATCTCGGGGGCAGACCAAAAACAGGCATGCAGACTGCACAAAGAGAGAGCAATGCTGCAAAGAGAGAAGAACGCTGCAAAAAAAGGAGGGGCGGCCGCAAAAAAAATTAACAAATAATTAACATTCACTGTGATTAAAAAAAAGGGGGAACATTCCCCACCCCCGCCTGGATCCACCAATGGCTACTATGATGACAACTTGAACACTCCTTCCCCCTTTCAACACCCAACACTTTAAACAAACACCAAGTTGCCAGATGTTGCACCGAGCGCATCACAATGACAGTGGCATCTCGTGTTGACTCGCTTTGCTTAACAAGCTGGTGAACACACCCTCACTATCTTCGACTCCCCAAAATCAAGAGTAAGTTCCATTTTGGTTAGCTTCTTCCCTAGAACAGCATTACAATGGAACGCCCTTCCAGCTGATTGCTTTCCACCAACTTACGATCTATTTAAGTTTAAGAAAAACATCAACAAATGTAATCTTGCTTAAATGGTGGATGACATATCGCAGTATGTAACCCCTTACACTCAAGTGGCTATTGGCCTTGTTTAGGGTGACTGACAGTAAATGAAAAAAAATATATATATCATCAAGAGGCTGGTTGAGTTTCTCAGAGAGGGAGAGACAGACAGATAAAGAGACAAGACAAGACGGCTCTGTGAACTTCCACCATGACTCGGCTGAATATCAATCCGGCTTTGGCAATCCGTTTGGTGAGTCTCGGCTTGGGAATGACAATCTGCGTATCGGCTCACTGATTCGGGACAATGGTAACCCCAAGTGGACATACTGGACTGGGGAGAACGACGATGGACTGCCTATGGGGAGTTTGCCGTATTAGCTGACTAGGACACTCTCCATGACTACAACACTCGTACGATGCTGGAAGTACTTTCAAAAGGAATTCAGAGTAGTATTAAGAAATTTAACCCTCCTGCACATGGAGGCCACTCCGATCCACAAAATTCTGCTCTTGAGCAACCTTCAGTACATACATGTACAAGCCTGCTGTCCTTTCCAAGTAATCTTATAAAATCATCTGTGTGCCACCCAAGGCCACTGTAAATGTTTGAACATATTAGTATGGCCTGCAATGTATCGATGGGAGACGACCTTAACTCTGCAATCTCAGTGGTGTGACAGTGCACAGAAGGGTAACCACAGGAGGCCACTGGCAACAGCTAATGGCTTGGAGTGGCCTGAATGGGTTGTTTCAAAAATTGCACTGATTGCATAGCTGCAGGTTGGTTGTCTATCTTGATTTAAAAAGAGTAAGCGTACTTGCAGTAGTGGTTTTGCCAACATTGCCAATGTTGGAACACTTCCTTTTAGCAACTGGATAAGATTATACAAGACAAATTTATTTTAATAGAGGGATCAATCAAATTTACGTGAACTGAAACTGCTTGGGCTCACTTTTAACTCTTGGTAGATCCATCCTGCATTCATCGTACAATCAGTCCGTCTCAGCAGAGAAATGATGTGAATCAGGTGTATCCACACCATTCACCCCCATGGTCTCAACATTCAGGAAGGGAATGACTCATTTTTCTTTCTTTTTTTCTCCTTTTTTTTTCTTTCTCCACAGACATTTTTACATTTTTTTTTTAAATTTGTTTTGCTTGTTTAACCCTCCTACTATTGCTGCACTTTAGTGGGAAGTAGCTATAGAGGTCAAAATCAGTCAACTGCCTGTTTTGGCTGTTGACCCAAATGTGCACACAGCAGCATTTTTGACTGGTTTTTACTGTCATTTTGACCACCCTGAACAATACCAGACAATAATAATAATAATAATAATAATAATAATAATAATAATGTGTGGATTTATATAGCGCACGTATCCACCAACTAAGTGGTGCTCAAGGCGCATTATATTATTATCCCTGCTCATAAGGCTCATAAGGCTCATAAATCATTCCTGAAACCATCTCAGCTCCCTGGGGAGTATACAGCTCAATTGCTGCCATTTCTAGCGCATATAGAGCAAACCAACTCTGCCTTCACAGGTACCCATTTAACCCCTGGGTGGAGAGAAGCAATTATGATTAAGTGTCTTGCTCAAGGACACAAGTGTCACGGCCGTGATTCGAACCCACATTATGTTGCTAACACCAGAACTTGAATCCGGTAAGCTAGACCGCTCGGCCACGACACCCCATTGCTTTTACCAGTCAAAAACGGTCGACTCATTTTGACCTGTAAATGTACTTACTACACGTAAGGTTTAACAGTGTTTGACTTTTAAGTACACTAGATATACCTTGGCAAGTATATCAACATTTTAATTATTAGATGGTTAATGCCTTGTAACACAGTGAGCAATTAAGCATAATAGAATAGTCAGCGGTGTGATTTGACAAAAGTAAACTGGTACCATATCAAAGAATGCTGATCACAGCATCGAATTGTAAAAACCAGTTAGATAATTGTTCTACTAAGCAAGGCTTCAAATCCTACATAATAGAAAATTGACTAGTATTAAAAAAATATTACATTTATTTGCAGTTTTTTTTATATGTGCATGTGTATGGAAAATCGTGACTGTAGCCTATTGGAAAGTAATTGAAATGTATTTATTGTGCTGTGGCTTGAGGCAGAAAATCTAGATTTAATATGAAATGGTTAAGAGTTTAAATGAACAAAGCGTGAAGAAACATTAAATTTGAACTCATTTTGATTTCGCTGTTCAAAGCAGAATCCGAGTAAAATTAGGCACTGGGATGAGGGCGGACATCTTTCACCAATCTCAAAATATCCCCCCCATTTTCCTTCAGGTCCATTGGAGTATTTTGTCTCTGTAAACATTCACAAAAGGGGAGATTAATACCAAGTTAATCTGCCCCCCCCCCCCTCTTGGGCCTGAGGCCAATTTCACAGAGCTGCTTAGCAGATAAAAATTGCTAAGCAGAAAAATTTTCTTAGCAGATTTCTTTGGTTACCAGCCAAACCTTCATGGTTGAGCGGTTTAGTGCATCGGATTTGTGTTCTGATGGCCTAGTCGTCAGAATGTGGGTTCGAATCCCAACCGCGACCATGGTGCTTGTGTCCTTGAGCAAGACATTTTACCATAATTGCTTCTCTCTACCCAGGGGGTAAATGGGTACCTGTGAGGGCAGAGTTAGTTGTTGTGTTTGATTAGCCCTATATGCGCTGTAATGGCAGCAATTGAGCTGTATACTCCCCAGGGAGCTGAGATGGTTTCAGGAATGATTTATGCGCCCGATGAGCGGGGTAATAATGTAATGCACCTTGATCACCAGTTTGGTGGATGCGTGCACTATATACGTCCACATTATTATTATTATTATTATTATACAAAATGTATGCATTTTGGCTGGTAGTCTGTTTTTATATTGCTAAGTAAAAATACTTGCAAATTGAGTAGTAATTACTTCTGAAAAGCACTGGAGGTTAAACAACTCAACATTTCAATCATTTAGGTCATCTTCAGGAGTATCTTGTCTCCTGAAGACGATCAGAGCATACTGATCGAAACGTCGAGGCCGAGCGGTCTAGCTTACCGGATTCAAGTTCTGGTGTTAGCAACATAATGTGGGTTCGAATCACGGCCGTGACACTTGTGTCCTTGAGCAAGACACTTAATCATAATTGCTTCTCTCCACCCAGGGGTTAAATGGGTACCTGTGAAGGCAGAGTTGGTTTGCTCTATATGCGCTAGAAATGGCAGCAATTGAGCTGTATACTCCCCAGGGAGCTGAGATGGTTTCAGGAATGATTTATGAGCCTTATGAGCCTTATGAGCCTTATGAGCAGGGATAATAATATAATGCACCTTGAGCACCACTTAGTTGGTGGATACGTCCGCTATATAAATCCACACATTATTATTATTATTATTATTAGTCCTTTTTCAGCGCTAATCACTGCTCAATTTGAGAATTTCCACACGGTGTCACCGCAAACGGTCTTTACTTATCCTTCTCACCATGCAAAGCTATCAAATATTACAAAAATATTTGCTCAGCAAAATTCTCTTCTTAGCAACTGTATGAATTTGTGCTCTGGGGGGGACGCACAAAAAAAAGACTCTCTGGTGACACTTATAATCCCCTGATCATCATTGCCATAGAAACAAGTCATCCAAATGACCTCATGCTATATCATCTCTTTGACAACAGCAATCACTGGACAGCAGGACTCTTTTCTCTGCTGTAATCACTTTTAAATGGGTTTTTAATCTTAGACTGAAACCAAATGGGATCCAGTAGAAAATGGGGGATATTTAGAGATTGGGAAAAGATGTCCTTCCTTGATGGGAAAACATGAAACCATGAAACAAGACCATAATAATTAGATGACGTCTGCCTAAGTAGCATTTTTATAATCATGAGTAAAACTTGTAGCTTTGCATGGTGAGGAGGATAAGACTAATTGCGGTGACACCATGTGAAATTCTCAATTGATTAGTAATTAGTTCTGAAAAAGAACTGGAGGTATAACTTGACGTTTCGATCAGTGTGCTCTGATCGTCTCTGATTTCTCCCGAGGACTAATTACTACTCAATTGAGAATTTCACATGGTGTCACCGCAATTAGTCTTACTTATAATCATGAGATTGCTCCTCATCATGAAAGAATCCTTGCAGTTATCCAATTTGCATTAATTTCATGGAAGTATCATTTAAGGCCAAAAAAAAGTCTGCAGTTTCTGGTCCAAGGTCGGCTTCAAATTTTTTATTTATTTTTTTTTTTTGCCAACCAGTGAAATACACGATACATGTATACACGGTTATTGGAACCAGACCAAATTTCCCACACACAAAGTATAGTGGCTAAGAGAGGCCTCACAAATCGGGGCAAACGTTCATACCCCTATGTGAAAAAGTCACTGAAAACAGCACGGCAGAATTCCAATTGATCCAGCAATTTTGGTTGCAATTGAACATCGTTTCATAGCAACAACAAAAACTTTAAAAAACTAAAAATGCTGACACACGGGTCTGAAGCGATGCACATAGAGACCAGAAACCAGAGACTTTGCCTAAAAAAAAAATTTTCTTTTAATTTTTTTTGCTTTTAAATTAATTTAGGCATCAAGGCCCGATTTCACACAGTGCTAAAATGCATCTTATGGAACTCACCAGTCTATTGTACGGCAAATGGTGAAGAAATCCACAATACAAATCCATACAGAGATCTTAGCAGCTAAGGGACCTTAGCCAATCTGGCCCACTAACTCCACCCGGAACAATCTAAATTCTCACCAGCAAAAATTCTCGCCCTCACTATTTGTTTTACTCCAAGTCTCCTACCAGACCTTTAGAAAAACCTTAACAATAGAAGAAGCTCTGTCTGGCTGGGCATGGCCAGACCTTAATCCATTGACACGATGGAAAGGCTTAATTGGCAATTCAAAAGGTCTAAGCCCCACATGAACACTCTTTTGTCAATGGATTAGGAAGTTAACAATGGCAGTTTTTTTTTTTGAGGACTGCAGCTTCATCACTGCTTTCTGGGTGAGTCTCACAGTAATGAGTGTGACTATAAGCCAGGCACTTCGTGTATGATGTCACCAAGTGCAGGCTCATCACATGAGGCCCATTTACGAATTCTCAATTCGTCAAAAAATGAACTTACGGAGAGGTTAATAAAATTCAAACAATAAACAGGCATTTTTGGTTGCAAACTGATGTTTTATAGGTACATACTGCAAACACTGTGACTCAATATAAGCACGCACACGTGTGCATATTGTTTATATGTTTGCAAATGAGTTCTCAACTGGGCGCCGCGCAATACCAGATCAAACAGAGTGACGTCATACACAAAGTGCCTGGCTTATAGCCGCACTCCACAGTAATACTGGGAGAATGACCCAGTGGTGTTTGCGGGCGAGATTGGCAACGGTCTGTAAGATGAATAAGTTGAGTGTTGTGAAATAGGACCCCAAGTAATTTGTATCACTATTATATACATGTTTAGTCACCTCTTTTTGACAGCAATAAAGAATGCGGGAAAAAAAACCATATATTTTTGTGATTTTACAATACCTCTTTCACAAGCGGAGTGTGGCTGCCGGTGTACTGGTACTGCGCAATGGCCAGGGCGAAGCCGGCGTAGGAGCGAACCAGCTCAGCCAGTAGCCTCAGGATGGCCGACTTGGGCATCAGGGGCTTGCTCTTGGCGGCCGCTGGGTCCTCCTTGCCTGGCACCTTGGGGGCTTTCTTGCTGGTGGGGTCCGACTGGGAAGAAGCCGCGGGGATGGACTCGGATTGCTGCATGAAAGGACATTTAGAAAAATGTGGTGAGTGACTTATGTTGCCATTTTTTTTTTACTCATATAACAATATACCAGGATAAAATTATTAGGTGGATCGAAAATTACAGATAATTAGTTTGGGAAAAAATGCTGAATTTTTTTAATACGAGGTTTTCTGTGGGATACCAATATTTGCCATAATAAACTATAATAGTTTGAAGAGGTCTTCACCTTAGGTCACCAACAGGCAAAATTAAACGGGGGTGTGATTTGACAAAAATAGAGGACAAAGCCCCCTGAACCTCCTGGATGATTAAGAGACTCTCCACATCCCCACAAACAAGAAACTTGAGGTTTGGACACAATACAGGCTACTTCTTTCTTTCCTTGATGGCTAACTTCTCTTCTTTTCAAGATATTTCCGAGGCAAATGGAGATTTGTAAAAAAAAAAAAAAAAATCCTGAAATCAGGGGAAAATCCCGAGAAATCACAGGCCTGTTTAAAGGGGAGGGACAACAGCAGTGTGGAAGCCACTGCATTGTATCCCCTCTGATAACTGGACTGAAACCACTCTAGAGAAGAGTTTAACTTTTCCGAACATTCCTGCTTTGAACGTTCCGACGGCCATACAAATTTTAACACATCTGTAAGGGCGGAGGGCCAAAGTCATGGAACAGCCAAGCCTTTGAGAAGCCCGGCCAGGCCCAGGCTAGCTGGCCTCCTTATCTGTCTTTTGTGAGTCCTAATCTCTGTAACAATACAGTACCTGCCAATCAACATAACCTGGGCTTCTGGAGAGCCTAGCCCAGGCAAGCAGGGCTCATTATATAGGCCAGGAGGCAGGGGAAAAGCCTGGGCCTGGCCAGGTTTCTTAAAGGCTTGGCTGTACCATGACTTTGGTCCTTGTCCCTAAATGTAATTATTATTTTGACGTTTTCTTTTTTTCCCTCAATGCATGAGCAGCAAACACAGTGTAAATAAAACAAAAAAAACAAAATGAATGAGAACAAACATAGTTTATAAAGCCCATTGTTACCTCATCATCTGCGGTCGCCGCATCGGTACCGCTGTCCAGTCGCTGCGTAGTGACGCGGGTGCCTTGGTGATTCCTGTCGCCGCTGTAGAACTGCAGCAGTTCGTCCCCGATCTCTCGCAGTCCCAGCCCGGTCTCCACTGTCTGGGCCAGGTCAGCAGAGGGCGCTTTCTTGTCATCTGAGGTAACTGGGGGGGTTGACAGAAATAAACTTTTCAGCATCTGGCAAAGACTGCAGTTCAAATGCACTTGGCTTTAACTCAATTACACTAAATCTGAATGTATGGAGTTTTCAAATAAAGACTTATTGAGTTTGCATGTAAGGCAAGATATCACACAAAATTCAAGACTTTGAAAAAAAAAATTCTGAAATTGTTAACATATTAGCCAGCCAGCAAGCCAATCATTAACCCTAACTCCCTAGACAACAAAGCCAGTTGGAGGATTTTGAAGGATTTTTATTGCTTTAGTACAATGCCTAGTGAGTTAGGGTTAATATAGAAAGCCAATAAGTCAACCAGCATATGAGACTGTAAGAGAGACGACCGGCCAGACAGATGGATAAAGACAAACGAATGGACATGCAGAGAAAAACAGCCAGCCAGTCATTCAGACTGCCAGCATAAAAGCCAATTTGCAAGGCAAGCCAAGCCAAGCCAAGCCAAGCCAAGCCAAGCCAAGCAACATTTACCCTCTGTCAGTGGTGGTTCACTCGGAGCAGCCAGGGCATTGAGTAGATCACAAAGCACCTGCTTCATGAGAATGGCTATACTTGGTGGACTATATGGCTTCATAGGTAAGGCCTTCAGCAGCTGAAGAGCATTGGGACCGGTGTAGCGGGACTCATCTTCTTCACCTGCAAACAAATACAAAATGAAATAAAATTATTTATATCAACTGACTGGAAAAAATACTGGAAAAAATACTGGAAAAAATTAATGATCCTCTGAAGAATAATATAAATGAACCTTGAATATCCCATCTTATACACTTGAAAAATACGTTTTTTGGCTTGCTTTTTTCTTGAAAAAAGAAAACTAAAATGATGTACTTCACAAAATGACAGAATAAATAAATTAATCTTGAATTCAGGAAAGGGCAATCTTTGTGAGGCATTCATCTACTTTCCAACATTCATCAAAGAAACAAAGAATCGACATACCTCTCTTCGGCATCGGGAGAGCGATTCTCAAGATGGACCTCGCAGCCTCCTCAAAGACCGCTTCTTCCCTGCAGGCCAGAGGGCCCAGCTTCCTCAAGACGTAGTGCAGCTCACGGGACCCGATACTTCCCAGGAGGACGCCGCATACAGGACAGCCAATACCCCGGTTGCCAATGCTTGACATCAACTGAATATCAGAACAACCGAATTTAAGTTTCAATAAAACAAATATTTCAATAAAACATATTAACCTTAACCTTCCCAAATCCTCTTTGCTGAAGTGAAGGATTTTGGAGGATTGAGGTTATTAGGCATACTTGCCTTTCCATGGTACATGTACATCCATGTTTGTGTTGTAGTGACTGCAAGGTCAGCGCTTGGGTCAGTGGACACCGTTTATTGCTCCATGCATGCAGGGAGGGTCCCTGGCCATGTACATGTATCACAGATTAGAAACACACGTGTGCATACATGTCATGTGCTTGCTTTACTACTGAAGGATTTTGGAGGATTCAGGTTATGTGTAAGCAAATGGGCCTAGGGAGTTAGGAAGGATTCAGGTTATGTGTAAGCAAATGGGCCTAGGGAGTTAGGAAGGATTCGGGTTATGTGTAAGCAAATGGGCCTAGGGAGTTAGGAAGGATTCAGGTTATGTGTAAGCAAATGGGCCTAGGGAGTTAGGAAGGATTCGGGTTATGTGTAAGCAAATGGGCCTAGGGAGTTAGGAAGGATTCAGGTTATGTGTAAGCAAATGGGCCTAGGGAGTTAGGAAGGATTCAGGTTATGTGTAAGCAAATGGGCCTAGGGAGTTAGGAAGGATTCGGGTTATGTGTAAGCAAATGGGCCTAGGGAGTTAGGAAGGATTCAGGTTATGTGTAAGCAAATGGGCCTAGGGAGTTAGGAAGGATTCGGGTTATGTGTAAGCAAATGGGCCTAGGGAGTTAGGAAGGATTCAGGTTATGTGTAAGCAAATGGGCCTAGGGAGTTAGGAAGGATTCGGGTTATGTGTAAGCAAATGGGCCTAGGGAGTTAGGAAGGATTCAGGTTATGTGTAAGCAAATGGGCCTAGGGAGTTAGGAAGGATTCAGGTTATGTGTAAGCAAATGGGCCTAGGGAGTTAGGAAGGATTCGGGTTATGTGTAAGCAAATGGGCCTAGGGAGTTAGGAAGGATTCAGGTTATGTGTAAGCAAATGGGCCTAGGGAGTTAGGAAGGATTCAGGTTATGTGTAAGCAAATGGGCCTAGGGAGTTAGGAAGGATTCAGGTTATGTGTAAGCAAATGGGCCTAGGGAGTTAGGAAGGATTCAGGTTATGTGTAAGCAAATGGGCCTAGGGAGTTAGGAAGGATTCAGGTTATGTGTAAGCAAATGGGCCTAGGGAGTTAGGAAGGATTCAGGTTATGTGTAAGCAAATGGGCCTAGGGAGTTAGGAAGGATTCAGGTTATGTGTAAGCAAATGGGCCTAGGGAGTTAGGAAGGATTCAGGTTATGTGTAAGCAAATGGGCCTAGGGAGTTAGGAAGGATTCAGGTTATGTGTAAGCAAATGGGCCTAGGGAGTTAGGAAGGATTCAGGTTATGTGTAAGCAAATGGGCCTAGGGAGTTAGGAAGGATTCATGTTATGTGTAAGCAAATGGGCCTAGGGAGTTAGGAAGGATTCAGGTTATGTGTAAGCAAATGGGCCTAGGGAGTTAGGGAGGATTTAGGTTATGTGTAAGCAAATGGGCCTAGGGAGTTAGGGTTAATAACATTTGAAACTTTGCATGGTGTAAGAATAATCTAAGGAATGTTTGCGGTAGAACCTTGTGTTGGATCTAAAAAAAGCAACGGTTCTTTCCAGAACCATTCCATATTTACAACTTTTAGGTATTAAGGTGAACAAAGAATAATTTACTTGGGCGAGATTTGATGTTGCGACGTCTGAGTTAGTGTACCGGCACTCTACCAACTGAGCCATCTAGCCCTCATTTTTTTTTCAATATCTTTGGTCATGAAATCATTCAACCAAGGCATGCTGTACAATAGGGGTGTAACAATTTACCGATGCATCGATTATCGCGATACCAAAATGCCGCGATACGCAACCCACGATACAAAACCGCATATCGCGACTTTTGGGTTCGCACAAAATTTCATCAAAACATTAATAAAAAAATACTGAATTTTATCCAAAGCAAATTTTGTTTAAAAATAATAGCACTTCATATCCGACATTTAGACCACAAAAGACAGCGAAGGCTACAGCCTTTTTTTCAGGGGAAGGGGGAATAAAAAAATAGGAAACTTTGTATATTTTTATGTGCTTTTCTTACTGTGTCTAAGTCTGTGTACAACATTGGGTAATTCACAACATTAGGCCTATTGGCACTTTCTTTTTTTTTTTTGTAACATTTTTAGTATTCACGGTACGTATCGTGACCAAGTATCGTGATACGAATCGTATCGTGAAAAAGTGGTATCATTACACCCCTACTGTATAACCAGGGTTCACGCCGAGGGCTGTGCGTTTTCGGATATTTTTGGAACCAGATACCCGACATCAGGAAACTTCGGATACCCGTTTTCATTTTTTTTTAAAACATGCCTCTCCGGTGGTGCACAAATACATGTACTGTAAATGGTAACAAATTGACTTTAATAATACAGAGGATACCATACTTAAATTGATCTTTTCTTTATTGGAGTGTAATCTCTTGAATTTAAAGATAATTGTCTGTAACAGTGTAAACATTACATTGTTCAAGAGTCACATATTTCTGTTCGCACCGCTCGAATGTTAAGTCCGAATTTTAAAAAGTCGTTTACGGGTAATTGGAACCGAAAAATGGAACCGGGTAATGACAGTTTCGGTCGGGTATCCTGATACCTGGCACAGCCCTGTTCACGCCCCATGTTAAGATGCAACCTGGGAAGCGGCAGTCTGGGGATCACTATGACAGCATTTTTTTAAAGGTTTTAAAAGAAACTTTTTAAAACAAAAAATAACTTTAGCCGTTACCTTATCCATAGCATGGCGAAGGACAGACATCTCCTCAAACACATGTCTTATGAGTATCGTAGCCAGGTAGGAGAAGCCGTTAAACGACGACGTCGTATTAAGCGTCAGCAGCATCCGCGGGCCACCGAGCTCGGCAAAGAGCAACGCCATGTTGTGGTTGCGTGTGAAGCGTAGGCAGACCCGCATGACAGCGTGGAGGGTGTCCGGCTCAACCGGCAGGCTTATCAAACCTACGCAGGATCTAGAAAAGAAAAAAAAAAAAACATAACAGTGAAGTAGTGTTGCCTATATGATTACAGTATATTTGGCCACATTTCGGCTGCAATGGTAATTTCCATGGTCAAGTTATGTTGGCTACTGAACAAGTGAAAATGAAATGATTTTTTTTTAAATGTTACTAGCATTAACAGTGTGACGGACAGGACATGCATTATGGAATTGACCGAATTCCTTTGAAAAACTGCCAACATAACATTGTAACTATGGGAAGTGGTGGTAGTTTCAAAGTGTCCCAAGATTTTCAAACCAGACTGTAGCTGGAGTTTGTCCTTTTTTTTTGGCCGAGCCCGTCCAAGGATTGCCGGTTCTCCCTTACCTGATGACGGCAGTGATGCGATCCATACCAAGCCCACGAATAGGAACTATCTCCGGTTCCTTGGCTGTAGCTGGTTTGTCTTCGGTGCCAAGGGAGATGGAACTCGCACCTGGAAAATTTATTTTAAAAAAATAAATTTTAAAAAATTCAATAAATGTCTTGAATGTCTGCTTCATGCAAGCTTTCAGATCTTTTTCTTCCATTTGAAAATCAGGGAAAATTACATTATTGACAGCAGAACAAAACAACTTAAAAATTTTAAATAATTTACACCGAATAAACATCTTCAACCACATTAGAAAACAACAACTCTAAAATAATAATTCACACTTTTCTTGTCAACCAAAACTAAATGCTGGTGAAGCTTGTTTAAGATATGATAAATCTGCAAAATTGCTGTTTAGATCCGAGACATTTGTGTAAGACTGAGAGGGCTGTGACGACCGTACCTTCAACCGATCGATTCGTCTTGAGTTTCTTGGCCGAGTCTCTCCTCTTGTCCTCCTTGGTTTCTTTGTCGGCCTCCTTGGGCTGCTCCTTGCTGGGTAGGGTCTGCATCACGGGGCGGCGATTCAACGTCTCCTCGTTCAGCTATCGAGAGAGACCAAAGAAGAAATCAACCGGGGAACAAACAAGGTGACAGAGACTCTCATTGACGTTTTTTTAAATAGGTTTTATAAGCAAAATATAGGTTATTATAGGTGTACCAAATGCCAAAAATATAGGCTTTTATAGGTTATTTCCCTGATTATGCAGTGTTAAGTCACAAGCTTTTGGTAAATTGCCTACCTTCTGAGTACTTTTTGCAATAAAGTACATTACCCCATATCCTGTCAGGAAATCTAAGAGCAGTACACATGTTACAGTTTAGCTACTGTTTTGACTTCATCTCTTTATACTTAAAAAGTAATTTTTCTTCAAAGCCATGAGGATTTTATGAGGAAGTTGAAAATGTGTTGCAGGAGATTAAAAATATAGGTTTTTATAGGTTAATATAAGTTTTTTTGGAGAAATGTAACTTGGCTCCCATTTTGAAATATAGGTTTTATAGGTTTTGCTGGGAGGCCTGCAGAACTAGAAGCGAACGATTCGGCTCTATGGATTATTTGTGTCTTGCAGACATTATCTTCATTCCAAGAAAAAATGTTGGCACTCACCTGGACCATTGTGCTGAAGTGCACCATGTATCTCCTCCTGGCCGCCGTGAAGCGAACGCTGGGTTTGCCCGCCCAGTATGCATCGTCAATGGTCTTGTTGTTGGCACTGCTGTACGTACACCAGCGCCCCGTGGAGTCGTCAAACCACTTCCAGATGTGAGTGGCACCCTGGAGTAAGATTTGAACAGATGAGTTACAATGTAGCTTTCGGTTTCTTTGGTTCCCAAAATGTACACCACATGATGGAGTGCTATGGTCGAGCGGTTTAGTGCGTCGGATTTGTGTTCTGATGGCCGAGTCGTCAGAAGGTGGGGCCGAGTCGTCAGAAGGTGGGTTCGAATCCCAACCGCGACCGTGGTGCTTGTGTCCTTGAGCAAGGCACTTTACCATAATTGCTTCTCTCCACCCAGGGGTAAATGGGTAGCCGTGAGGGCAGAGTTGGTTGTTGTGTTTGATTAGCCCTGTATGCGCCGAAATGGCAGCAATTGAGCTGTATACTCCCCAGGGAGCCGAGATGGTTTCAGGAATGATTTATGTGCCTGATGAGCAGGGGTAATAATAATATAATGCGCCTTGAGCACCAGTTTGGTGGATACATGCGCCATATAAGTCCACATTATTATTATTATTATTATTTTGTCCATCTGAAAAAAGTGTTTTCTTTTTTGTTTGGTTTTTAACTAATTCACAAAGAGCCTGGTGGAACCATCTTCAGATGAAATGTGGCCCAAGCTAAGCAAAAACTATAGCTTAGTGTTGCATCACATAATTATAACAACTAAGCCACCCCCCCCCCCCCAAAAAAAAAAAAAAAAAGTCTCTGGTTTCTGGTCGCCTCACTGGTCGGTAAAACAAAAGATGACCAAAAAAAAATAATAAAACGTGTCACCACACCAATTTTGAAGCCGACCTATGACCAAAAACTGGAGACCTTTTTTTGCCTAACACCAAAAATACAATTAAAACATTAATGATTAACCCTAACCTTCCCAAATCCTCCAAAATCCTCTTTGCTAAAGTGAAGGATTTTGAAGGATTTTGAAGGATTGAGGTTACATGCTACATGCTCTTTTGCTAAAATGAAGGATTTTGGAGGATTGAGGTTATTAGGCATACTTGCCTTTCCATGGTACATGTACATCCATGTTTGTTGTAGTGATTGCAAGGTCAGTGCTTGGGTCAGTGGACACTGTTTATTGCTCCATGCATGCAGGGAGGGTCCCTGGCCATGTACATGTATCACAGATTAGAAACACATGTGTGCATACATGTCATGTGCTTGCTTTACGACTGAAGGATTTTGGAGGATTCAGGTTATGTGTAAGCAAATGGGCCTAGGGAGTTAGGGTTAATGAGAAATGCATTCACTCCCGTCTTGAAAGCGGAAACATTTGGGGAGTTAGGGTAACGGATTCGGGGAGGGTGTTCCCTAATCTGCTTGTCTTGGGTATGTATAGAAATCGAAAAAGAAGATCACGGGTGATCTCAAGCTCTCTGATCAATACACGCAGATTTTCGGTAAAAAAATTGTGATAGTATTATTGAAACTAAATCGGCCACTGCCAGCGAGCACTTTGATCTTTATAAAGTCATCTACCTTCTGGGCCAGCTTCCTGCGTGCGGTGACTGCTGCCTTCTCAAACTGATCAATCAAGAGCAGAAGTGGCCCTAACCACCTGTACATATATGACAACCAAATCAATCAATGACGTTTATTTCGACGTTAACAAACAACAAAACAATATATACTGAGACGCAATAGAAACTTACTACTTGTTTTGGAATAGCATAAAATTGAAATGGTTTAAAATAAGACAACACAACAATTTGGATTGGAAATGTTGGCATTTTATTGAGGAAATTGTCCACTGTACTCGATCCCATCTGTATCCACTTCACCGCAAAACGTCCGAGGGTCAAGTTGCCAAAATAAGTGCACATAATACATTTGTGCATTGTGATTACTGATAATTTAAGGTCGAAAAAGTGGTAAGTTTCTATTGCGTCTCGGTATATAACAGCAGTGTACCATACAATATACAAAATAGAATTATTTGATTTATCATCATCATATATAACCCTCAAAATTTGAGGGTGGGACCGAGAAACAGCTCGCTTGATCACTAAAAGCTATCAAAGATAGATTTCAGATGATCCCTAGAAAGAGTTTTCATGACCTCAAACGACAGGCCACAGACTGCAAGATCGACATCGAAGGTTGCAGGAAGGGTCACCAATCGAGCCATTCCCCGTCGCAGCCCCCTCCGTCGGTGGATATCGCAGTACCAGTGCGAGTGGAGTTGGAGCATCTCGTGATGAAGCCTAAGCTGTGTGTCCTATGAGTGCAAGCCGCCTCCTCTGAAGCACGTCGCTAAACTTGGTGCTGCCAGCCCGCGCAGCAAGAGCAGCATTTGACAGTCGTGTGGGGGTTGTGAACCCCCAGGGCAAAATGCTGCAGAGCCCGATACGATGCATCAAGTCATTCGATTTATGAATAATTTATCAATACACTTTTGTACATGCAGTGAATACATACAAAATAAATGTTAACCCTTTCATTACCGATTTGTTTCAACAGGATGTCCCACTGGTCACCAAATTGTTTGCCCAGTCATGCATGAATTCACACATTATTGCACAAC
The DNA here is from genome assembly GCA_029582265.1 of Zoroaster sp. YZ-2022. Taxonomy (NCBI): domain Eukaryota; kingdom Metazoa; phylum Echinodermata; class Asteroidea; order Forcipulatida; family Zoroasteridae; genus Zoroaster; species Zoroaster sp. YZ-2022. The sequence continues at coordinate 8,231,601 of CM055820.1, forward strand.
AGTATGCATCCATTTACAGGCACTTTTTTCTAAACTCGTTTTTCATCATGAAGAATTTGTTGGAGAAAGACATATTCAATGAAATGATTGTTGCTCATGAAATTCCCTTTCATATGATACCAAAATCATTGGCATTGGATATAAAATGATTGGGTTATTTATTTTACATCCCCTGACTTTGTTTCACAAACACAGAGAGCATTTTGTACACAAGTCTATCGCGTTCCACAGCACAAAAGGCCATTGAAAGGACTGACTTGTATTATGTCTGATTTCTATAATAGCAACATGTAGGTTGGGCTATACCATTAGAAAGATAAGGAATCAGTCTTTCCAACCATATATAGCATGGGTATGGACTGCGAAGAAGGGAAAAAATACAGCTGTTTTAAAAGCTGGTCATGATACTCCCAATTAAGTGCTGTGTGTGTGGTGACCTTGGTCGACGAAAGTCGCCAAAGGTAAGCAACAGGGGGTATATGTGTTGTCAACTAAAGTCACCAATGGTAGTGAAAGGGTTAACATTTTTAAAGATCTGAGACTGGTTTGCTTCTTAATAAGAACTATTTTTTGTCTAGAAAGGTAAAGGCGATAAGTGATGGGCAAATTAGAAAATATAAGATCAAAAGGATATATACGTGGTTATTGGAACCAGACCAAATTTCCCATACAACAAAGTATGGTGGCTAAGAGAGGCCTCACAAATCGGGCAAACGTTCATACCCCTATGAGATGTGAAAAAGTCGTTTAAAACGCAGCATTGCAGATTTCCAATCGATCCAGCAATTTTGGACATCATTTTGGACATCATTTCATACAAAAAAATAAAAAAAATAAAAAACAACTCAGCTCTGGGGCGATGCGCTTGAAGACCAGAAACCAGAAACTCTTTTTAGCGCATTAGGGAAAAACTGTTGATATTTGATTATCTTTACTTTGGCGTGGTGATGTCCTTGACGCTACACATACACTTCTGAGACTCTTCTAGTAGTAAGACAAGAACCCGGAGTACCCCTGATTCATCTACGGCGCTGGCGCACACTCCCTTCATCTCCTATCAAACAAAACAGCACAAAGACAATCAGAAACTAGCAGTGTAACTGACAAATGCTTAGTTACGCAAAGTATGCATGAGCACAAGAAACAAAACAAAAAATTTTGATTTCTTGTGGGTACACCATGTCATGATCTCTATTTTGAAAAAAAGTGATGGCTCTGAGAAGAGCCGGTTGGTTTGTTCTCAACATTTCGACTAGTCTACCCAAGTCGTCGATGACTGTTATTGATTTTTTTGCGGGTACACCATGTCACAATCTCTATCTTGAAAAATGTGATGGCTCTGAGAAGAGCCGTTTAGTTTGTTCTCAACGTTTCGACTCGTCTACTCTAGTCGTCGATGACTAGAGTAGACTAGTCGAAACGTTGAGAACAACCAACCAGCTCTTCTCAGAGCCATCACTTTTTTCAAAATAGAGATCATTAACATGGTGTACCAACAAGAACTCAATAACATCTATCTCCACCATGCAAAGCTTCAAATCCAACAAGAAAAAAATTCCTTGCTAACTTGTAAAATACACTTAAGGAGGAGAGCCAAACTACTGGTACAGCAAAACCTTTAAGAATCCGGCCAGGCCCAGGCTTTGCCATGGCCTTACTGGCCTATATAATCCCCTAGCCGAGCACAAAAAACCCTTTACTGATGAAGAGATCTCAAATAGCTCTTATTGTGAACACAGATTTGACTGACACCTCGGCTGTCTTTTGTTCAACAACTGCACAGCGGCCATTATAATGAGCTCTACTTGGCTGGTCTGGGCCCTCCAGAAGCCCAGGTTATGTTGATTGGCAGGCACTGCGTCGTTACAGGATAAGGACTCGCAAAAAGACAGATTACGAGGCCAGGTAGTGCAGGCCTGGCCGGGCTTCTCAAAGGCTTGGCTGTACCGTGACTTTGGCCCTCACCCCTTACATTCAGCCCATTATTTTCTTCTAAAGAAGCAATTATTTTTCGCTTACAATAAACAGAACCAAGACATTGGACTCCAGGGCCAATTTCATAGAGCTGCTACGCAGAAAATAATTGCTTACCAGATTTTCTACGAATACCAGCCAAACTTTCATAGAAAATGCATACCATTTTGGCTGTTTAGTCCGTTTTAAATTCGCTAAGCACCATTTACTCCTAAGCAGCCCTATGAAATTGACCCAGGACTAACGGACAGAATGTATTTTTTTTTTTAAATAATTAAAGCCTGTCCCTACCTCGAATAGAAGGCACAGAAGATGGAGTCTAGGCGCCAGCCTAGAAGCCTGGACACTCAGGGCCAACTTGTTGGCACGTTCGGCTACTGTCGGAGTGCCTGCTGTGGAGGAGGAGGAGGAGGCATCCATGGCGAAGGCTGACGGCTGGATGGGACACGCCATCTCGAGAAGCAGCTCGCTGTTCTCTGCAATCTTAGGATGGATAATAATAATAATAATACAGAAGATTTATAATGCACACATATCCACCAAGAAGTGCTCAAGGCGCTTTACAGTAAACAAGATAATCATACAATAGCATAACAATACAATAGCAAATGCAATATAATACTAAACAAAAGATTTTTTTTAAATGCATAAATGAATGTTAGTAGTCCTTATAGGCAATACACATAGGATGAGATTTTAAGTTTTTCTTGAAGGAGTAAACAGTTTGAGATTCACGAATGTACAGAGGCAAATCATTCCAAAGGCGTGGAGCCACAACTTCAAAAGATCTGGATGGTTCAAGGGAAGGTAACAACATTGGGCATGGCATGATTACAGAATTAACAGATTATTATCCAAAACCTTGGTAAAGGTACCATTCATCCTGAAAAACTTGCTTTTTTTTTCTTTTCTTTTTTTCTTTTTTAGAGAAAACACAAAAAACTACATTCATTTACAGAAAGCTTTGTCTCCAAATTGTGCATGGTTTTTCACACTTTTCTCATGACTTAAAGATTCCTCATTGAACTGAAACTTTCAGTTTTTTCATGTTTATTATGATTCAAAGAAAGTAACTAGACTCACAGATGCAGTTTTGCCAACATAACCATGTTGTACCTTCTTGTTTAATGTATATCTTGATTCAAAGATGAAGCATACTCATAGAAGCAGTTTTGCCAATATTACCAATATAGTACCTTCCCTTCAATGTATATCTTGATTTAAAGAGATTAAGCATACTCATAGAAGCAGTTTTGCCAATATTACCAATGCAGTACCTTCCCTCTAATGTATATCTTGATTCAAAGAGAGTAAGCATACTCATAGAAGCAGTTTGGCCAACATTACCATTGTTGTACCTACCCTTTAAATATGGTTTATACTTCAAAAAATTCTAATAGACTTTAATGGGTAAATATAATTCTGAGGTCATGTACACAGGCAATGAAGGACCTCCTCTTCGGCACAGTACTTCATAGACTGTGACCACCCCTTAAAACCAGTTTATGTACTGTGGCATAGACCTTTGGAATATTTAAACACAAAACAGTTGCTTTTCTAGGTTACTTACCTCTCGGACTAGTGAGCTTAGCATGCGTTTCCTCCATGGCTCCCCGTCACGGTTATGTGCAACGACTAATAAATCACATATTCTGCACGGAAGCAAATCAATGAGAACAATTTTTTTTTAAATGTTTATTACAGAAATGCCAGTCGGTAGGATTATAAGCAGATTTTTCGCATACCAAGACGCGGACCCTACCTGGGGCAAAGTTAAGCTGGTTATCAAACTGTTTATACAAAATGCACAGAGCTTGGCCGGTAGTCTGTTTTATATTTGCTTAGCAAAAATTTGAAAGGGTAAAGCAAACATCCAAAAGGGTTATAAGAAATAGACATGAAGAAAATGACCAGGTGGTTTAGTGCAATATATTTGTGTTCTGATAGACTAGTTATCAGAATGTGGGTTCAAATCCAGAAATGGCCAGAAAATGAAACAAAATGAAAAGAAAAAAAAGAAAAAAAGCCGTCGGGGACACTTTCACTGAGCCTATTTTGATGACGTACATTTACGGCAGGGCGAATTGCTACAACGCTGCAATTGCTACAACATTGCTACTGCGGTACGCTTTGTACAGCTGCAAAAATAAGTTTACCAACTACGACTTTCGAAAGTGTTTTTGAAGAAGTTTCCAAAAGTAGTACTGACCAATTGTGTTGTTCATCATCATCATTTGATGGAGATTATACTGATGCCGAATTTGGCGAAATAAGGGGCACTGAATCATATCAATTTGAGCCCGAAATGGAAAAAATCCAGGCTAAAATGGCGAAGCCGAAGGACCGGACACCTGCATGTACATGTACAAGCCACGGACATACGCAGCGGCAGCCACACCGTTGTTAAGACGGCTGCTTCCGGCTACCGCCGTAAAAGTACGTCATAAAAACAGGCAAAATGTTTGCTGCCGCCACGGGTCACAACTAAAACAGGTACGTTGCGGATTTCAACCGCGCTGGAATTTTGGCTGCAAATTATGATTTTTCCCACAATTTCTGATTTGTTTAAATATTTTTTTGAATAGCATATAAATAAAATACATACTGAACACTTTTGAGTAAATAAATCAAGGCACTTCGTATGGGGTCTTTAACGTAAGAACAATTAGAACACAGAAATAATAGACATGTAGCAAACACGCAAAATGAAAGAAGGTGACACCTTGAGAAACAGGAAATAGGGAAAGCTCAGCTGCACGCTGAGAATGTTTACGGAATGGCATTGGCCCAGTGACCGAGGGTTAACCAGTTCGCGTCGGAGGCCGTGTATACACGCAATTTTTTTTTGCACCACGGATCGGAGAGCGTCTATACACGACAGAGGAAACTCCGGAATATTTGTATGCATGCTCGGTTGACGTGGCAACGAGCCGAGTGTACAGTGACATGCTCGGTAGACGTGGCCACGCGCTGTGGAAGCTTCCATTAACGTGTTTGTGTGGGGAAAAGAAACCCGCACAGGGGCCCAGAAAAACTTTTTTTATTCCCAACGCGAACTGGTTAATAATGTACTGGACACTCATTGAGTCATGACACGGCCCACCTGTACACGGTGTCCGGCAGTTCATCGAGCAGCTTGAAGCAACCAGGGAGCATGTTATTGACAAACTCGTCCAGGAGGTACTTCTCCAGTGGGGGCTCGTCGGGGATGAGGTCACTGGCGGCTTGCTCCTTATCCTTGGCCTCTCGCTCTTTCTTGGTCTTCTCTTCCTCGTCCTTCTTTCTCTCCTCCTGGGAGACAACGGAGAAAGAAATTGAGATGTGGCATAAATATAACTGAGGTAAACGGCAAGGTACAAAATTATTGAATTACTTGGTATGAAGGAGGGTGAAATAATTTAAGATTACTCAGTGTGGTGGCTGACATCACCAAACATCCTCAATTATCCCGTCAGAAGTTCTCACATAGAAAACAAAGTCAACTAAGGCCCAAAAAAAAGTCTCTGGTTTCTGGTCTCTGTTTTCTTTTTTTGCTATGAAACGATGTCCAATTGCAGCCAAAATTTGCTGGATCGATTACAATTCTGCCGTGCTGTGCTTTAAACGACATTTTCACATAGGGGTATGAACGTTTGCCCGATTTGTGAGGCCTCTCTTAGCCACCACACTCTGTATGTATCACATATTTCCCTGCTAGGGAAAAAAAAAATGTATCACGTAAATCATGGCAAAAACAAAAAGATGGCCGGAAAAAAAAAAGCGCATCACCGCACCGATTTTGAAGCCGACCGATGACCAGAAACAAGAAACTTTTTTTCTGGGGGGCCTAATGTCTGTTACTTTGTCAGAAACTGCTTCAGACATTTCAAACAAAATTAATGAAGTACAAATTGATTAGGATGTTTGTTTTCTTTCTTTGTTGTTGCCCTACACTGCCATATATGTAAAAAGTAGAGTATACTCAGTGCATGATACAGATTTAACTTAAAAAAATGCTGTTATTTTCATCACAACTGGCCAAAATCACAGGGTAAACCAGTTGATATCGTCACATCAGTGCAAACAAGGTCAAATCCTAGTTACGACCTAAAATGCTGTTATTTTCATCACAACTGGCCAAAATTACTGGGTAAACCAGTTGGTGTCGTCGCATCAGTGCAAACAAGGTCATATCCTAGTTACGACCTAAAATGCTGTTATTTTCATCACAACTGGCCAAAATTACTGGGTAAACCAGTTGATATCGTCGCATCAGTGCAAACAAGGTCATATCCTAGTTACGACCTAAAATGCTGTTATTTTCATCACAACTGGCCAAAATTACTGGGTAAACCAGTTGATATCGTCGCATCAGTGCAAACAAGGTCATATCCTAGTTACGACCTAAAATGCTGTTATTTTCATCACAACTGGCCAAAATTACAGGGTAAACCAGTTGATATCGTCGCATCAGTGCAAACAAGGTCATATCCTAGTTACGACCTAAAATGCTGTTATTTTCATCACAACTGGCCAAAATTACAGGGTAAACCAGTTGATATCGTCGCATCAGTGCAAACAAGGTCATATCCTAGTTACGACCTAAAATGCTGTTATTTTCATCACAACTGGCCAAAATTACTGGGTAAACCAGTTGATATCGTCGCATCAGTGCAAACAAGGTCATATCCTAGTTACGACCTAAAATGCTGTTATTTTCATCACAACTGGCCAAAATTACAGGGTAAACCAGTTGATATCGTCGCATCAGTGCAAACAAGGTCATATCCTAGTTACGACCTAAAATGCTGTTATTTTCATCACAACTGGCCAAAATTACAGGGTAAACCAGTTGATATCGTCGCATCAGTGCAAACAAGGTCATATCCTAGTTCGACCTAAAATGCTGTTATTTTCATCACAACTGGCCAAAATTACAGGGTAAACCAGTTGATATCGTCGCATCAGTGCAAACAAGGTCATATCCTAGTTACGACCTAAAATGCTGTTATTTTCATCACAACTGGCCAAAATTACAGGGTAAACCAGTTGATATCGTCGCATCAGTGCAAACAAGGTCATATCCTAGTTACGACCTAAAATGCTGTTATTTTCATCACAACTGGTCAAAATTACAGGGTAAACCAGTTGATATCGTCGCATCAGTGCAACAAGGTCATAATACCTAGTTAGGGACGTATTCAATATTGACTCCGCGTAAATCCAGCGGACTGTCAGCGGACTGTCCGTGTTGCTAAGGGTCGGACAGTCCGCTGACAGAACGGCCCGAGTGCACTCATGCTTAGCCGAGTTAATGAGGCTGGCCCCGCTCAGGCCCTTTGTTAGTTAATGAATATTCAAGGCTTCCGACGTCCAATTTATTCATCTGCGTACTCAGCGGACTCCGTTGATGCTTTTGTTGAGGTTTACTCGAGCGCGCACGGAAAAAGTTCGATCAACTTCCGTTATTATTTTCGTCCATTCGACGGCCATTATATCTTCGTAGTATCTTCGCCGAACTTGTTAACAAGTCGAACCTATTTTCTTTTCCTGATTATCGGTGGTTTTTGTGGCTTCAAATGTCCTGGATTGTTTTAAAATGCGACGTCCCGCAATGGCCCGCCACGTCTGATTTTTCAGCCGATCACGACAGCTGGAATTAACTTCAGGGGCATTTTCAAGTCCAATTTCCGGCGCGCGATTGGCAGCCGCTTGCCGAAACCATAATAATGTTCCTTGCCCGCTATCTGCATTTTTCCCCAGATTGCGTCTGTGTTTCATCCTAGATTACGCGCCGGCCATTACTTAGTTCGCTAGCACTACTTACATTTATGATGCTAAACGGTTATAAAGAACTGTGCTGTCCTCTTTATTCCTGTATTCATTTTAAACTGTTTTTCTACAAAAGTTCTGTCCACAGATATCTTCAGTGTCATTATCACATTATTTTCCTCAACAATTTTGGTATGGCGGGTTCCAGCAAGAATCCTTTTGATGGTTTATGAACTCGGCATAAATTAACAGTAGAGCTGTCAATCATTCTCGTTGGCATGAATGTATTTATTCTCCAGGCATATCGAAGGTTTTAAGGCCAATGGAAATGAGAGTTTCTAACAATCAAATATTTAACAAATATTTACAACATATTTTACTGAATAAAAAACAAATTGTTGGTTTAATAAACTAAATATGAAAACTTAAGCACATTATGTGAATGTATTAAATAAAATGAGTGAGGTTGTTAATGGATCAGCAATGACACCAATGGTGCAGGGGTTCCGTCATGCAGGTAATAACACTGCAGAAATAATGTAGAGCATTTATGATTGTTTCGCTGGTGGCCAAAAAAAGTCTCCCGTTTGGCTATATTTGGACATCGTTTCATAGCAAAAAAAGAAAATAAAAAATGCCGACTCACGTGTTTTAGGCGACGCGCGCGGAGACCAGAAACCAGAGACTTATTTGGGCATAAAAATTATAAGTAAAATATAAAAACACAAATTTTGGGGGCGATGTTTAATTATTTTTGATTCTAACTTTTAAGTTGCAATCACTTGTGGCGTTATCCAGCCTTGTCATTCCGGGGTCAATAGTTTTAAAAGATTGTATTTATTTTGTTTAAACGGGAACATTTTTAAACACTAAATACGCATGAGGCTTGGGTAGGTAAGGTAATGTCTCCTTAGATTTATTGTCACCTATAAAACAGTGCAGAAATGATTACACGTTTCTTTTCTGCCGGGAACGATTCCCAGTCACACATTTAAATCTGTTTGGTGTTTCTGTTTTTACCAACAGTCTTTATTGCAAACGCCCACTTCATAGAGTTCATTGATGTTTAGCTCAAAGAGTTGCGTCGACAAACCAACATTCTGGAACAACAATGGAACTGTCAATCTTTTCTTCTGACGGGCAATTTATTTTAAATTTAAGAAACTTTTATTTCTCTGCCGGCAAGAATTTATTGTAGGGAGGAATATACACCGGGTATATTTAAAAGAATACAAAAAATATTTCTTTTGGATATTAGACAAATCTGAAGAAGCACTACGCCAATAAAAGCTCATATTTGTCTGTTCTTTGCAGTTTTTTTTTCAGGCAACAGGGATAGGGAATTTATCTGGTGCAGGGTAAAAGCCCCAGTCTGCAAGTATACAAGTGAAACCTGAATAATGTTTTTGTTGGGGACGCTAATGATAATGCTTTATTATTATTATTTTTGTCCCCCGTCCATCAGAATATATTTAATAATGGGTACAAGTAATTTTAATTTTTAAAACATAGTTGTTGTCCCACGATTGGTAAATCCCTGGGCCTCCTTGACTTTATTGAGTATCATGAACGTATCGTATTACAACTACATTTCCAGCAGCTTGGAGGAGGAATTCGTTTGAAGATAAATATTTAACTACAAAGAAATCGTCAATCATTCCGTCCGTCTGAGATAAGGAGTATGTCTAAAGTGTGTCAAAACTATTTGGGTGGAATTATGTGTCTGAACATATTAAAATGCTTCAAAATCATTCCTTTTAATTTGTTATAGGTCTGACCACTTCTGCTTGAACATACACACAAACTAAGGACACGTATGTACATTTATTTATTATTTTTCGGGGTGACCAGTACCCAGGGTTTCCATTTCCATATAAAATATGTAGAGCAGTAAACAGTCGAATAGTTTCAGTAGTGTCAACTCTTCTTGGCAGTGTTCCAAAGACCTGGATGTTCTGATTTCTGGAAATGTCGGCACCGTACCTGGGACAAAACAACTGTGGGAAAATTTGGACACCTGAAAAAAGTGGGCGTATTATGAGGACTTTGACTCATGGAACAACCAATCATATTTACAGATACTCGCCCATCTACTATCTTGTTCATTGATTGGACATTTTTCTCATTCGGTGATGTGTGAGCCCAATAAATATATTTAAATTCTTTAAATACTCGGTCGGGATCGCTAACTTATCTAACAAGGCACTTATTGTTTTGGTGCAACCCTGGTAACAGTGCTGTCATGGCAACATCATGGATTTCAACCATAGGGAAAAATAACAATTGCCTGATCATCTAGTCGTCCTTGCGCGAGCTGAAAATTATCGTTCCTTAATTTCATTGAATTAAATCAGGGAACGATTTTGTTCAAAAATTTTGCATAGCAAAACTGCGATGCAAAAACTGAATTTGCATAGCAAAATAATTGTTTTGTATATCAATCTGTTAATTTTTCTGTTGCAAATTTAAAAATGCTTAAAATTACAGTATGTAGTGTGCATAGGTAAAGGTGGTTTTTTTTTTAAGGTGTTACTGTCGTTTGGTTCATAATATGAATGTCCAAATTTTACCAGAAATAATAATTTTTAGTGTCCGGAAATTAGTGTAACCATTATTTTGCCAAATTGCAATCATTCATGAAAGTTAGTCATCAGGGTTCGACCTTAGCGGTCGCCCGCTCGCCAAATGCGAGTGAAAACGGCGGCGGGCGAGTCAAAACCCTTCCTTCAGTAGCCCGCTGGGCGAGTCAAAATATTGTCACCGATAGGCCTATATCAGCCCTGAAATTACACGACGGCATCGACGGCAATTGCCGTCAATGCCCTCACCCTCTGCCGTGATGCCCTTTAAAAATGCCACTTTTCACGGCAACGAGTTGCTGTGCTTTTCCCTGCATTGCCGTTGTGCCCACTTGTTTACACATACTAGTATTTACTACGTACATGTATATGTACAGTACATTCTCACGGGAAAAAATATATCGCCGCCACGCTCGATTGCGCGACTAGTGGCTGCGCTGCTAAGACCAAGTTCACGCAACGACCATTTTGGAACAAAATAGTCAAAATTACCTGATACTCATGACCAAAATGATATAGCGGTTACCAGGCAATATCGGCCGCTTGGTCGTTGTACGAACTTGGCCCTTGCTAATACTTTGGTTGGTGTCAACAGTACCCACAACATAAACACTACGCCAGGCATTCGCGGGTACCAGCTAAAAATAGCATGGCGCGGCGTTGGGGCGCATGCAACGTAAATATTACATGCCGAGTCTGTACCTAGACATACATGCAGCGTGTGCGGTGCATCGGATATAGCATCGACGCATCGATCATCGTGTCGCGCGCTGCAATAATGTACCTTACGTATGTACATTACGCGGCCAGGGCTTTTGGTGGTCGTCAACATGCTGTCAAAGTGTCGACTAGCAAATAAAAAAAGAGTGAACTGAATACTGCCACATCCAAATGCATAAAACTTGATGTTTTTTTCGGGTTAACATTGTGTTTTTTATTTATTTTTAATTGGTGACATAAACTGTAAGTGTTGCAATACTGTTTTCATGTAGGCCTAGAAAGGAAACTTATTGGCATGTGCTGAATTGGAATGTTTTTATTTTTTTATTTTTTAAAGATTGCCTTGGTGCCCTTTACGTTTTTTTTTATCATTGCCGTGATGCCCTTTGAAAATCTTAAAAATTGCCTTGGTGCCCTGATTTTTTTAATGTTTTAATTATTGTTGTGTTCAGTTGGTTAGAAATAAAATATGAAAAGAGCCTTCTTCATTTCAGAATTAAAGCAAAAGCATTACTGTACACTAATGTGCCTGATCTTTTCCTCTGTTATTAGAATAGAATCCGTTATTAATTAAAGAAACATTAGTATTGCCTCAGAAACAAATATGCACATAATAATAAAGTAACTGACAACTGTTGTTTATAATGCACGTTCTGATGCAAAATGCCTAAATTACTAAAAACAGTGATTTGATTAAAATTATTTAAAAAAACATACAGGTGAGTGAAAAGGCTTGCGGGCGAGTGAAAAGTTTGGTTTACTAGCCCGGCCGGCGAGTGAAAAAAAAGTTAAGGTCGAACCCTGGTCATCCGTCCATTTTCTTTTTTTGTTTACATTATTATCGATCGCTAAAACAGAGGCAATGTCACGAAAGCAAATTACTGACCGACATGTTCGGGTGCTTTTCAAAGTGAATTTCGCAGAGTGTAACATTACTTTGTGGTATGATCAAGCTTGATTTTGATTATTAAAAATTCGTCAGGAAAATGAGTGGTTGAAAGCGCGATCATATTGTGTGCCGAAATGATTCTAAATCTCACCACTACATATGAATGCTCATTTTGTTAATTTTCAAAAACTTTTATTATAAAACAAAGTTAGTAACGTTTCTAGAGTTTGTTGAACACGGCCGTAGTGATCGTATGAAAGCGCACATGTGAACTGAACACGGTACTCTTGTGTATATAGGGGTGGCTCAATTGCTCAATGTTCCAACCCCCAAACTCAGGAGACGAAAAAAAAATAAACACCTGCGAAGCTAAAAAAAAACTGGGCAGTTGTTGCGTGTTTTCCATTTCGGTAATTTCGCTCGTAGTTAATTCATCAGCAGAAAAATAATGCATGCACATAGAACTTTAGGCATTGCAGAAAAAAACCTATACGGATTGCTGGAAAATAAAGTTGTGTTTACTGTTGCATCAACACCGTCGCGTCGGCGTAAAGTCATCGTTGAACACGTACGTCGCACGGACTTACCCCCGGCGTGGTCTGGCCACACGGAAACAAACCCAGTCGGGACTGCGGATAGCTCGATATTTTTTGGTCGGAAATATACATGTAAACGTTATTTCGGGAAAGGTTTGTGAATATGATTTCAATTTTTTTTATAAATCTGTCGAAATTTGTATCGCAAAATCTGCGATGCATTGTTTGAAATTCCATCGCAGATTGCCGAGCTAAATAATGATCGAAGTTATCTTGGCGATCCTTCGAAAGTGATTAACTAAAATTACCATACATATTTAGAAAAACTTCTTTGAAATGCCAACAAATAACTCGTAATGAACGAGATAAAACCGACCCGGACATCAATTCTTCATTAAAAACACGATAGCGGCATCTCTCCGTGAATGATTAAAAACTGATGTGATAAATCCGTTGAATACGTCCCTTACAACCTTGTTGCAAACATGGATTTTGCTCAGTGCAACAAGGTCGTATCTTTTTACAGAGTTCCAGGATGAATACGCAAAACCTATGGAAGCAGATGCGACGCTGTTGCACTCAATTGTTTTCATGTATGCAAATTTATGCACTATTGCACATACGACCTTGTTGCATTGTTTTAGATACGACCTTGTTGCATTGTTTTAGATACGACCTTGTTGCATTGTTTGTTTGTTTTTTAGATACAACCTTGTTCTGACAGGACGATATATGCTTCCATTAGAAAGGCTTACCTCTTGATCTGAAGGCATCTGGATGGATTCTCCCAGCGACATTGCAATGGCTCTCATCATCTCTTCCTCTTCAGACAATCCTGTACCAAAACCCTGTCGGAAAGAGAAATAACCAAATGAAGAATCTTGGAAGGTTGCAGGGGTGTGATTTGACAAAAAGTAAAAAAAAATCCTGAAAAATGGGTAGTGGGCCTTTGGTCTAGAGGACAAAGACACCCACCCCCCCCCCCCCCCCCTCTCTCTGAACCTCCTGGTTGTTTAATTTTAGAGGATTTACAGACTCTCCACATCCATGGAACTAGAGGTTTGGACACAATACAGGCTACTTCTTTCTTTCCATGGTGGCTACTTCTATTCTTTGGAGAAAATTTTGAGGCAAAGGGAGATTTGTGAAAAATACTGAAATCAAGAAAAATCCTGAGAAATGACAGGCCTGAGGTTGACCAAGTAGTTACAATCAACTGATCAGCAAAAAAAAAAAAAAAAAAAAAAAAAAGCATTGCTGATGGCCAATCATTTTCTGAACCATTTCTTCCATCCTTCACCCATCCTTCTTTGGGGAACTCACCGCTGACATTGACGGAGGATGGGTGAGTGCCCATTCAGCTGCCTGCTCAAGGGATGCGGTGTGCTGCAGAGCCTCTCTAGCATGGTTGCGGGAAAACCCCATGTCGAGTAACTGCAAACCAAAATGTTATATAAATACTGTGAATTCCTGTGAATGCAACTGTCAAAATATACATCACAAGGTATAGAAAGTCATGCAAAGAGGTACAATTGTGTCCTTAACCAGTTCGCATCGGAGGCTGTGTATACACGCATTTCTTTTTTGAACCGGGGATCTGAGAGCGTCTAAACACGCATTCCGATTTTTGTGTGTGTTACCGGGAGACTTGTCAACACGCCACACGTGGCGTGCCGTCGTGGCGGCTGACTTGTGTACACGCAATCGTTTCTCGGAGTCCATGGGGTCACGGTTTGGTGGCCCCGGACAAAAGGCACTGCAAACAATGAACGAGTTCACTCTTTTTGTTGATTTTTGCGTAATCCCTTTATCCAAGACCTGTTCCTTTGATGTATCAGCCAAGAATTTGTAAAGACGGATTTATATCCATTGTTTACGAGGCCTTTCCTCTCACTCCTGGTATGCCGTCTGTTCGACCGGGCGCTGGTCGCTAATAGGCCGTTGCATCGGAGCTTGCCAACGGTCTAATTGTAGTGAACAAACACAACCGTAATTAAAAAACTAGCCATTTAATTCTCGAAATGTCAATGAGTAAAGGTGTTTATTTGGGTGTCCGGACTTAGTTTCATTGACAAAAAAAATTATTAATGGCTAGAAATTTTTTCAGATTTTTCACTGAAAATAAACCCGCACGGGGGACCGGAAAAAAATATATATTCCCAACGTGAACTGGTTAAAAGGAATTATACATCAGTTATTTTATAAGAATCTAAAGAGATGTACAGAAACCAACCTGTGAAAGTCACAGCTCATTTCATTGTCTCATTAACCCTAGCCCCGTAGGTATTCTGGCCAGGAACCTTCCTGAATCCAACCAAAATCCATCAGTGCACTTTTGGAAACATGCCCTTATCTTTAAAATGCACCATGCATTTTCGTTGATCTTTTCGTATTCAGCACTTATGGCCTGTACTTCTTGCCAGGTAGTAATTTTGCCCCATTTGAATAAGTAAGAGAACCAGTTTCCAAGAGTGCTGAATTTTTCCCAAAAAAAGTACCCCTTTGAGGATTTTGGGTGGTTCGGGTTAGGGACGTCCTCAATAATGACTAGGCCGAATTCCTGCCGACTGTCTGCCGACTGTCCGGGTTGCTAAGGACCGGCCAGTCGGCAGACTCGCCGTCCAGAGTGAATTCACGCTTGGCTGAATTAATGAGGCTGCCATAATTCTTGACGCTTTGTTATGTTAATGTTGTTGTTGAATATTTACTACTTCCAACTTAGTAGTTAATCCGTCTGCCGACTCGGCAGACAGATTTTATTTTGGAGTTTATTCAATTTGCGTCTTCCAAAATACAGCAGATGAATGGCTATTATAATCGTTAAAAATGTCCAGCACTTAAAACACTCAGTTGTGGGACAAACTTTGCGTTGTTGATTTTGTTGTTACTTTGAGGCGGAAAGTGTAAGATCTTTAAAAGAAAACGGATCCCCGGAAATTCTTGAGGAGCACGTGCCCATCGGCAACCACAATAGTCAAATGTTTAAAATGTATCAATTTGTATCAGCCACCCTGCTGGAAAATTCCATGCGGCTCCACGAGAATCTTTTGAATTTTTTTTTTTTTTTTTTTTTTACAAAGACGGCAATCCTAACAAAACAACAATACCGCTGTCAATCACTCTGTCTGGGGATTTTCGGTCTGCTCCATTATTTATCTCTTGGACATGAATTTATTCCCTGGTGGTCTTAATAGTGCATCAGCGAGTTTCAAATAAAACGTGGGACACCGAACGGAGATTTTATTCGCTTGTATTGTTCTATTGGCTATACATTAAATTAAGTGTAATTGGCTATACATTAAATTAATTGTAATTAGCCACAATATATATATATATATATTGCCTAATAACAATTAATTCGGCATTTTTAGGTTAAAGAAACTTTTGTGTAGGCTATATAAAAAAAAAAGATTATCGGCGTTATATCATGTATCCGGATTTCAGGACCCTGGAACAATCTTTGGATGTAGGCCTATGTGAAAATCAGACCATTAACTTATTTAACGAAGGCCAAGTTCATAGAGCTGCTTAGCAGATTAAATTGCTGACTAGAAAAATTAGCTTAATGCAACAATAGCAGAAATATTTGCTAAGCAAAATATTGGCCCCGTTCAGCTGTCCGTAAAGAGGGGACTGACAGAAGGGCCTTCAGAGACGAGTCTGCTGCCTGGACTATCGGGTAATGCATGCGTAATAAATATTGCAAAGACACGCCACAAAAGATCCCTTTACGACATGCGACTGAAATGACTAGTCTGTTACCTGGATTATCAGGCAATGCACATAATATCAATTCTGCAAAGGAAACAATACTGTGTCTGCTGACTTCGCGTACGCGCCACAAAAGATCCCTTCTCGACATGGGACCGAAATGACTAGTCTTCTTTCTGGGGATTTTCGGTTTGCTCCATTATTTATCTCTCGGACATGAATTTAATCCCTATTTAAACACGTTATTTCTCACTTTATTATTTAATAAATTCCGATATTTAAGTAAATAATATTTATTTGGAACTTCAAAATCTGTCACAAGCTTCGAAATTTCGGGGGAAAAATTTAAACGATTTTGAAAAGGGCATGTTTTTGCACTCGTACTAGTTTGTGTGTGTGTGTTGGGGGGTGTGGGGTGTATACGTAACGCTGTGGTATTTCAGGATATATTACTGGTTACTGTGACATGCCTATAATTAAAAGTTTATTAACTGAGCCAGCAGAATCATTTCCCCTGTATCGCATCGCAAAATGCGACGTAATTTGGACAATCTCGTGCGATGGAATTTCAAACAATGCATCGCAGATTTTGCGATACAAATTGCGACAGATTTTATTTCACTATTGTAGTTTAATAATAAACATTTTTGAAATCATATTCACAAACATTTCCCGAAATAACGTTTACATGTATATTTCCGACCAAAAAATATCAAGGGATCCGTCCCGACTGGGTTTGTTTCTGTGTGTCCAAACCACGTCCGTGCGACGTACGTGGTCAACGATGACTTCACGCCGACGCGACGGTGTTGATGCAACAGTAAACACGAGCACTGGTTTTACCTATGTCTATGCGTACATGCAACTTTATTTCCCAGCAATCCATAAGGATTTTATCCGCAATGCCCAAAATGCTATGTGCATGCATTATTTTCTGCTGATGAATTACGGGCGAAATTCCCGAAATGGAAAACACGCAACAACCGCCCAGTTTTTTGGCTTCGCACGTGTTTATTTTTTCTTCTCCTGAGTTTGGGGGTTGGGGGGTTGGAACATTGAGCAATTGAGCCACCCCCTATACACAATGGTACCGTGTTCAGTTCACACGTGCGTCTTCATACGATCACTACGGCCGTATTGAAAGGCACTCTAGGAACTTCGTTTTATAATAAAAGATTTTGAACATTTAACAAAATGAGCATTCATTTATATATATATATTGGTGAGATTTAGAATAATTTCGGCACATGATATGATTGCACTTTCAACCACGGTGAGCCACTCCTTTTCCTGACAAATTAACGTTCGGCAAAATTCACTTTGAAAAGCACCCGAGTTTAGGGTTGGAACATTGAGCAATTGAGCCACCCCCTATATACACAATGGTACCGTGTTCATTTCACACGTGCGTCTTCATACGATCACTACGGCCGTATTGAAATGAACTCTAGGAACTTCGTTTTATAATAAAAGATTTTGAACATTTAACAAAATGAGCATTCATTTATATATATATATATTGGTGAGATTTAGAATAATTTCGGCACATGATATGATTGCACTTTCAACCACGGTGAGCCACTCATTTTCCTGACAAATTAACGTTCAGCAAAATTCACTTTGAAAAGCACCCGATCGAATATGTCGCAGTCGGTAATTTGTTTTCGTGATATTGCCTCTGTTTTAGCGATCGATTTAACAACGTAAATAAAATTTTAAAAAAATTACTGCAATTTGGAGAAAATAATTAAGAATTTGGCCTGGAAGAAAGAAATACGTGAATTTTTTTAACACGTGTGGCTCAATTTCCGGACACTAAAGATTATTATTTCTGGTAAAAATTTTAACATTCATATTATGAACCAAACAACAGTAAAGCATTGTAAAACAACACCTTTACCTATGCACACTACATACTGTAATTTTAAATTTGCTATACAAAATTCACAGATTGCTATACAAAAAATTATTTTCTTATGCAAATTAATTTTTTGCATCGCAGTTTTGCTATGCAAATTTTTTGAACGAAATCTTTCCCTGCCAGAATGACTGACATGTCAGCTTCATTAGTTTCAAATCCTGGAACTTCTCTTGCAGAATAGCGGCACACATTGTTGTCATATTAATATGCTGGACTTTCTAACATTATTTTTTGAAAACGGAATACTTGAAGTGGTTAGTATTACTTGATACACCAACAATAATTATATCTACCCCTGAAGTGTTATTTTTATCCTGCCCCAAAGGTCTATTAATAAAAGTTTGTCAACTACACAATCAGAATGACTGACAGCTCTATTGTTGTCTAAAACTGGCTGCTGTCTTGGTTGGCAAAACATCAAAGGGTTTTGTAGGGCCCTCTCCAACTCTGGTATTCAATTGATCCTAATCACAATGGGAGTCGAAATCCCTTTGTGGGGACGGCCAGCCCGCCGGTCTGTGGACTCGGCAGAGTCGGCCTACTCAGCTGACTTAGTGGAAATTAAAATATCAAGGGACCTTTTCATATACCGTACATTGTTATGCTAATAAGGCGGACTGGCTGGATCCCAGTTCGGTTACTAGGGAAGTCTTTTGTTCAATAAAGTAGGCAGACTCTGCAGCCATTCGGCAGACAGTCATTATTGAGGACGTCCCTTAACGAGAATAGTGAACAAATTTCAGACTTGTTTGCATTTTTTCTAATGGATCATGGCCGTGATCCATTTCAAATTTGTATTACATTTTCCAAAAAATTACATCATGTCAGAGGGAATAATTTCTCATGATTTTCGGTTCCATCACCAACTTCACATCAAGTAAGATTTTCGATTATAATTTAGTCATTTTGTTATTTGGACAATTACCAAAAGGTGTACACTCCCTTGAACAAATCCAATACAAAATCCAATTGTACACTGACACTATCCTGGAATGTGTGATTTGAATTTTTTTTTTTTTAAATCATGAAAAATGGGTAGCGGGGCATGTGTCTCTCTTTGGTCTAGTGGACAAAGCCCCTGAACCTCCTGGATGTTTAATTTAGAGACTCTCCACATCCCCACAAACAAGAAACTAGAGGTTTGGATACAATACAGGCTACTTCTCTTCTGTCAAGAAAATTCTGAGGCAAAGGAAAATTTGTAAAAAAAATCCAGAAATCAGGAGAAATCCTGAGGAATCACAGACCTGACTATCCCCATTTTTTACCTGTTGCACATGTTCTTCATTCGGCTCGGCACGTGGCCTGCTCCTCCCTAGCAACCCTGATGCGTCAAACAATCCGGACTCGCCCAGTAACCTCGACGTTCCCAGAGCACTCCCGATCGAGGATGAGGACGGCCCGCCGGCGGGGACGGACGCCACGGACGAGGTGGAGGCCTCGGACGACGTCGCTGCCACTGCCTCCTCGGCTTTCTCCTTCTCCAACCTCTCCTTGACGACGGCCTCGCCTCGCAGGATGTGGCACAGGATGGCCAGGAGGGACTCGGACATGCGGCTGCCGTAGACCTTGAGAGGTTTACACTCCCATAGACCCATGATGGCTTTGAAGGCAGCCTGGTGAAAGAAAATAAACAGGACACAATGGTAATGCTGGCTAGTATTATGAGCCTTGAGACAGTTGTGAAACTAGGAGCCAGAGACAATAGGAAGAAATAGAATGGAAAAGATAGGCCTTATGCATTTCTCCAGAGGACGATCAGAGCATACTGATCGAACCGTCGAGTTGTGACCTCCAGTTCTTTTCAGAACTAATTACAACTCAATAGAGAATTGGTGTCACCACAATTAGTCTTACTTATCCTCTTCACCATGCAAAGCTACAAGTTTTACTTATGCACTATGTTGTTGGCCCTTTCAGAACTGAGCCAGCCAGGTTACGCCAAGCCCTACCAAACCCTAATTAGAACTATCTCGTCTATGTATAAATATTTGATGAAATTGTCTGTCTGCCTGTTTGTGTCTGTGTGTGTCGGTCTGTCTTTACCTTGTGGGTGCTGATGAGGAACTGGGCGGGGCTGAAAGGAGCGTATGCCAAGTTACTAGATGACCTCGCCGGGAGGGAATGAGGCGAGTCCAGCACCGCTTCTGGGTTGACCAGCTTCTCAATAAGCACCAGCCAGACATCAAGAAATTCACCTGTACCCTCTGTGAGTTTGGGTAAGACGGGAAGCAGACGGTTTAAAAATGGCACTTCTTGTTCTATAAAGCCCTTATAAAGACCTATATTTATAAGAACATTCATGATCAAAATATCATTACATCGCATCAATCCATGACAGGGAACGATTTCGTTCAAACATTAGGCTAAGCATTTTTTTTTTTCAAATTTTTTTTTTTTGGGGGGGGGGTGGGATATTCGTGTAATGTATCTTTTGATTACCATATTGTGAATTTTGTGCAGTGTTTTTGCTTTGCTATGAAAACTTATTGAAGATTACATTGGAAGTACACTGCTAGCATATAAAATAAACAACTTAGTTACAAAAAGAAAGATTTCAGGGGAAAATCCTAGAAAGTAATATTTGTAGCTTGGCATGGTGAAAAGGATAAGTAAAGACTGTTTGCGGTGACACTGTGTGAAAGTCTCAATCAAGTAGTGATTCTCGATTGAACCCTGAACCATATTTCTCACTTAGCGACAGTAGAGAAAAACGAGTTGCCCAACATTGGCTCTCCCTTGAACCTTTCTCACTTAACAAAGGTTGAGATACGAGTTGTGCGATAAGGTTCTTTTCAGAACCTGTACCTCAGCTTCGCGACAGTTGAGATAAACACATGGTGTTACCGCAAACCAAAACGATATCGATATTCCACCATGCAAAGCCTAAAATCTTATACGAGTAGTGATTAGTTCTGACGTTTCGATCTGTATGCTCTGATCGTCTTCAGGGAAAAATGCTAGAAATTGGAAATCAAAATGAGAATTCTGACAACATTTAGCATCTATGTTATGCAGGCCAATCTTCATAAGGATTTGTGCAAACTAACGTTGCTACATGATACATTGCCAAAAAAAAGGCCATTCTTGTTCTTCCATCTAGTATCATTAGCTTACCTGGCAGTTCAGCATGTTCTAAACCCTCCTTGGTGGGTACCTTTCCACCCATAGACAACGCCCAGTTAAATGCACTAAAAACAGATAAACAGAAGAAGTAGTTAGTATTTTATAAGAAGCTCAATGCTTCATGCAAGTTGACATGAATACGATTTATTATTATTATTTTTTTTTAAAGGATTTGAAAGCATTCCAACAATATTGGCTAAGTTGAAGTCTGGATGCATTTATTAACCCTAACCACCCCAAATCCTGCAAAATCCTCCAAAGGGCACTTTTTGGGAAAAAATCAGCACTGTTGGAAACTGGTACTTTCACCTCTTCAAATGGGACAAAATTACTACCTGGCAAGAAGTACGGACCATAAGTGCTGAATACGAAAGACCAACAAAAATGCATGGTGCATTTTGAAGATAAGGGCACGTTTCCAAAAGTGCACTGATGGATTTTGGAGGATTCAGGAAGGTTGCTAGGCAGAATACCTAGGGAGTTAGGGTTAATTGGAATTGCAAAGGATTTACAATACATGGGTTATATTTTTCATAATTTCCATGATTCATCATTTACTCAAGGGACCTGTACATTTTCTTTTTTTGGGGGGGGGGTTAATTTCGAAGTTGTAAATGAGTTCCAGGAAATATATTTTTTTCCCTCAAATGTCATCATGCAGGCCAGGCAACAATCTTCATAAGAATTTGCGCAAATTAAAGGGGCAATATCGTCACGATCAACAGGGCATGGAACTTGAGTGCTAGTTTTAGATTAACTCAGTGACTGAAAATAATACCCCACATGATAAGGTCGTATTACCGTTGTTGCTGCTGCATAAATGAGCCAGTAATTTTCAGTCACCGTGTTCTTAAACTAGGCCACCGATTTCAAGCCCTCTCGAAAGACTACTCCAATTGTGATGATACTTTAAAAGTTGTTACTTAGTTGACTTTGAAATGATGGATCCTGGTCCATGAAGTGGTAGACCAAGAATTAGTGGCCAATAAAAGGCAAAAAAAAGACAGTCAATCATTGGTTCATGTATGCGCGCTGCGAGTACAAGTGTCGCGCATTTGAGTGCGTGTACATGCAGTGATCATACATGAACCAATAGTGACATTCTTCAGACTGATCTCCTGGCATACCATTCAAGGGATTTCATTGGATATGTTGGGTTGAAGATCCGACGTCACGCTTTCGCGGCTTGCGCGCTAGCTACCAACCAAGGTCAAAGTTGAAAACATGGCGGCCGCGGCCAGTATCTGGTGTAATTCACGAGCCTCAAAGTGTGATGTCAGATCTTCAGGCTAGACATTTTTTTTTTGCCTCTGAACGAGGGCGACGATCAGTTTGTGACATCAATGCATACAAGGTCTATAATCAAAGATATTCTTAATTGAGATCTGGGGGAAAACCCAAGACGTACTCAAAGACGGCGGCGTGGGCACCGGACGTCATGAACTTCTGCAACATGAGATGGTACGGGTTCTTCTTCTCGTCAAAAAGCATGGAGGAGGCAAAGCTGACTGCACAGATGTAAAAGGTCAACCTGAAAGAACAACGACAAGTCCTTTAAAAAAAAAAAGGTTCTAGTGGAAAAACAACCATTAACCCTAACCCCCTAGCTATTTTGGCTAAGAACCTTCCCTGAATCCACCAAAATCCAACATCATCCACCCAACTGTTGGACTTGGCTGGAATTGGGACACCCGGCCCCATGCAAAGTATCCCTGTCAGGGCTATACAGTACTGAGTCCATCAAAATCCAACAAACCCTGCTGTTGGAGTTTGAATAGTTTGGAGTGGTTTAGGGTTGATCTCCTACTTTATTTCATTTTGCTTGTGGGTTGTCAGACCCTGTCAGTTTTTGAAAGGTGGAATAACTGTGAAGAACCATTACCAGTGTTTCACCTATATGACCAATTGATTACATACCTGAACTTTGGCAAAGGACAGGCAGGAGGGGGCGTCCACGACAGACTGTTAGCGAGCAGGTCAGTCAGTGCCTTGGCCGTGTTCCTTGCCGCCTCCGACGGCGACGTCATGTTCGGCTGGAGCTGCTGCCGGCTCCTTTGCCGGCCGGCCGACCCGACGCACAGCTTGACCAGCAACCCAAACAGTTCAGACAGAGCCTTGCCCAGGCGGGACGGGGCGTACAGCACGGGCATGGCCTGCCGCAGTTGCCGCAGCATCTGCGGGCTCATCTTGGGTTTGGACTTGCCCTCTGTCTTGGAGTCTTCGACCTCCATCGGGGATAGGGCGTCGCCGACCTCCATCAAGGAGACGGTGCTCCCGGAGCTCAGGTCCAGTTCACTCGTCCTTAGAACGCTGTCCGTGCTGAGTCTACCGCTCCCACTGCCCTCTGCATCGTCGGCCTTGCGGCTGGACTTGGATGTGTCCTCCACGAGGACCTGAATCTCCTTGGGAAGTAGCTTCTCCTTCTCCGCTTTGCCGAGGTCGCACCCTTCGGGGAGCGCGCCGGGGGTGAAGAGGGCCAGCAGGACGATACTCTCCCACACCAGGGAGGTGTAGAGCTTACTGAGGCCACGAAGCACAGACTGGCCGAGGTTGGAACCCCACTGGTTGACTGATATTGTGCGGACATCGCTCTGTTTTTTTAGAATAAAAAATAAATAAATTAGTTAACAGTATAATAAATTTTGTATGCAATTACTTGGTTTTTATGTTGCTCTGTCTTGCCAATGCATAAGTTCATTTATTGACAATATTTTCAATACAGGTTTTATTTATTAATGTTGATTCGTGGAGATGAAATGGATTGCTTCCGTTAGCTCTGCCCTAGAAAAAAGATTGTCAACTTCCAGTTACACTGAGGAAGTTTAAATTTGCTATCCACTCTATAACCATGTCAATTATTTATTTATTTAATTTTTTTTTAAAGCAGCATCCTCTCTGAGATATCCCCAGGTTGCCGCTTCTCAGGATTGACATAACTTGGGGTGTGAATCTCTGGCTACATGGCAGGCATGAGTTTCATACTTCGGACTAGCACCCCAGAACAAAGATAATTAGAGACCACCAACTATAAGGCTGGATAGCTCAGTCAGTAACAGCACCGGTACGGTAAGTTCGCAAGTACAGAGGTCGCAAGTTCGAGTCCCGCTTCAGTGAACTTTCTTTCATTCACACCAGAAATTTAAATATATTCTGCATCACAATGTGAATTCACTCACCTGACCAACTCTGCACACGTGCACAAACATGGTGACGTAGGCATGCGCCGATGCCATGGCGTGTAGTAACGGTGTGGCCTGCGCCGACTGAGGGGCTTCGGATATGTTGGGTGCATTGACCAGCTCCCTGAGCAGCACGGAGCCCCCCGGGGCACCCAGTGGGTGGTGGAGGGGTTCTAAAGACTGTAGGACACCGTCGAGGTACACAAGGCCTTGCTCCAACACCGAGGTCTCGTGGGCCAAGGACTGATGAAAATAAAAAGGATATTTAATGTTAAAGGTTGCTCAAGCATGAGGTTTATCTTACAGATTCCTATTCTGAATGTTCTCGTCTTGTCTCCAAGGGACCACAGAGCAAAACTAATCATGCAATCAACCAAGCCCTTTATGAATGTTTTTTTTTACATATGTGAGCATTGGGGTTGGTTGGGTGCAAGTTCAAATGAAGGAAAATCCTCCATTGGTAGCAATCAAATGCCTTTTCGCATATCGAAAGAATCCAAGATCCAAATCCAAACGCAGCTAAAATAAAAGAATGCTGGAACTAATTCTGATGATTAATTTGAAGAAAGATTAGGTTTACAAGTCATAAGTTACAACCTTGTTGCAGACATGGATTTTGCTCAGTGCAACAAGGTCGTATCTTTTTACAAAGTTCCAGGATGAACACGCAAATCCTATGGAAGAAGATACGACATTGTTGCACTCAAATTGTTTTAATGCATGCAAATTTATGCACTATTGCACATACGACCTTGTTGCATTTTTAAATACGACCTCGTTGCACCGATGCAACGAAGTAACACCATGTGTAATAATCTCCTCTTGGAAGAAGTGTGGTTATGACAACAACAAAAACGGTAGTCTTCCTCCTGAAAATGGACAGAGCAAACTGTCCGAAATGTCCAGAGCTATCCTCACTACCGGTTCTTTTCAGAACCACACATCACTATCTTCCCCAAAGAGATTACGACACATGGTCAGGCCAGGAATTTCGTTCTTGTTGAGGCAAGGCCATTTTTCCTGAGTCAAGGGCACTTCCATGACAATATCAGAATGTCTATGGGAACATTTCTAAGGGGCACCAGGGCAACGGAGACCTGGGCAACGGAGGCCTGGGCAACGGAGGCCTGGGCAACAGAGGCCTGGGCAACAGAGGCCTGGGCAACAGAGGCCTGGGCAACAGAGGCCTGGGCAACAGAGGCCTGGGCAACAGAGGCCTGGGCCTCCATGAAATTCCAGGTCTGGTGTTACCAGTAAACAGGGACGATATAGTGAGAAAATGAAAAGGTAGGAAAAATGTTTGCCATTATCATTAGGCATATACTAGCCTATAGCGGTTTACCTCTATAGCCATGTATAGCAAGGAAACTGGTTTTTTTTATCTTGGTATTTACAATAAAATGATACACAAGGAAAGTTTCCATGGTCTGAAGTTAGTTGGAAACCCGGTTTCATGGTAGGATTTTCAAAATCAAAAGGTCGGATTTCCTACAAAAGTAGGAAGAATATCATGCCTGGGTAAACCTAATCTTTCCGATGAATATTTTTAATGCAACACTCACAAGGACCGATTTGCAGACTCCCGCCACGGCTTGACAGGCAGGGTTGGAAGGGAAGTCGATGGGCATGTTGGGCAGGCCTAGGATACCCATCAGAGGGAGCAGTCCCTTCTGGCTGACGAACTCTCGGCAGTGGTCATCCGTGGCGTTGTTGCTGAGAATCGCCTCAACGAACTTCATCTGAAGACAAAGGGGGAAAAAACAGTTTAAAATTGAATGGCCAAATTCAAAATGTTTGGTACCAATACCATCTTAAAAACCAAGTTAGCTTTTTTGATAATAGGTCTCTCAGTTTCTTTTTGGCTAACTGTCCAATGCTATGAAACTGGTGTAATCAAATCATGCGGACTGACTTAAGACTTCAGATATATTCTGTTTAGGTTTCAATGTACTAGGCGTTGACTAAGCTTGGGCGATGTCAATTTTTTTCATCCACGATATATCGGCAAACATATATCGCGATTTTCAATAATATTGCGATTGTTTTTTCACTCATGCATGATTGCTTCAGAGCCAATAACCACAGGTATGTACCCCTCTACAAGCGTCACAATAAATCACAAATTCATTTGCAGAGCGTGTATGTACTTCTGAAGTAGTTCGCTTTTGTTTCTCACTTCCAAAAGCTGAAAAGACTGTTCTAATTTTGTTTCCATGGCATTTCTGACTTGACTCACAATGTCGATTTTTTTTTAATCACGATATATTTTTTTAATCACGATTTGCCGATATCTCGATAACATAAAAAGGTGCTCGATATTGTAATCGAATAAAAAAAGGTATTACGATATTCGATATTATCGTGTTATCACCCAAGCAAATTCAGATTTCCCCACATTACTTTCTGATTAAATCGACCTTAGCAACCATACTTTCTCTATGGGAAATTTAGGTCTGGTTCCAATAACCGTGTATACATGTTAACTTTAACCAGTTCGCGTCGGGAATAAAAAGGTTTTCTGGGCCCCTGTGCAGGTTTCTTTTTCCCACACAAACACGTTTTTGTTTGCGTGAATGTTTTTTGGTTACGTCAATGAAACTAAGATGGGACACCCCCATTTAGCTTATTAGCATATAAATTGGCGAGTTTCCCTTGGGAATTATAGCCAGGAGGGCGTATTTTGTGTTGCGTCTTTAGAAGTCCACCGAGCCCTCTAAAGAATTCTTCATCGTATTTACACGTCGTCCGAGCATGGCCTCCATGATCCGAGTGGTACCAAGTAACAATGGGACAATGGTGCACGGAAATTGGTCTATAGAAATCTTGATTCGCCAGCTGTCTGCCAGGTAATTGGTCTATAGAAATCTTAGTATACCACAGCTTTACAGATTTCAATGGACACAAAGACAAAGGTGTGGAACAGGTTTACGAGTGCCCCCCCCCAACCACCCATGCGAGCGTGTTTACACGGCCCCCGCTATTGTGCCGAACAATTGCTGCGCAATAACACGTCAACCGAAGCACGAGCACTGCCAAAATGGCGTGGTTTTACGTCAACCGAAAGGACAATGGAAGCTTCCACAGCGTGTGGCCACGTCTTCCGAGCATGTCACTTTACGCGCGTGGCTCGTTGTCACGTCAACCAAGCATGCATACAAAATATTCCCGAGTTTCCTATGGCGTGTTTAGACGCTCTCCGATCCGCGGGGCAAAACAAAATTTCGTGTATACACGGCCTCCAACATGAAGTGGTTAAAAAAAGATTAGCAAAAAAAAAAAAAAAAAAAATGTGCGTCACTTTTTTTGGTAAAAAAAAAGTTTTCATGTTTTCAAAAAAGGTTCTCGATATCATAATCGAATAAAAAAGCTATCGCGATATTCGATATTATCGTCCAAGCTTAGCGTTGTGTTAAAAGGCCAATCACAGGTAAGTTTACAGCCAGGTACTTTACCACATTCAAGATGTAATCCAACAGAGGAATAGGTGTCTTTACTTCTGGTCCCAAGGTTCTGTTAAGAAAAGGCAAATCAAAGTATAGCATACAGGTGTGAATTGATGAAAGTAAAAACTCCTGAAAAATGGGTAGTGGGCCTGGGTCTCTCTTTGGTCTAGAGGACAAAGCCCCCTGAACCTCCTGGATGTTTAATTTCGGAGGATGTACAGACTCTCCACATTCCCACAAACAAGAAACTAGAGGTTTGGACACAATACAGGCCTACTTCTTTCTTTCCTTGGTGGCTACTTCTCTTCTTCCGAGAAAATTTTGAGACTTGTAAAAAAATCCTAAAATTTCCCCAAACATTTGAAATGAAAAACGCATTTATTTCTTGTCGACAATTTCTTGACTAAGCCATCAAAATGAAAATAAATATTTTACAAATTAATTTTTGACAGGAGCCACCAAAAACAAATTTTGGGCCACGATAATTTTGAGAAATGTTTCATTTTAAAGTATTTGAGTTCCTTTGCTCTAGTAAACAGTAATATTCTGATGAAAACAAAAAATTGGCTGCTAAATTTGAGGGGAAATAAACACAGGCAAAAATATCTTTGATCAGTCAGAGTAGAGTCTTACTGTTGCATCTCGGCCTCTGTCTTCAAGGAACTCGTCTGGCTCATCGTGCTGGCAATCTCATCCTCGTCCTCCTCATCGTCGCTCGACGTGTCATTGTCTGCATCCACGTTGCCGGTGGGAGCGCTGCCCCCTGCCTCCTGGATCTTGACCTTGGAAGGGGTGCGGCTGCAGGTGTATTTGGGGTCCCTGCCGAGAAGGCAGATCTCTTCCAACAACTAGACAAATTTTTTTTGTTTTAAACAGCCATTAGCCTGGGCGTTAAAGTGGTTTTCAAGAAATATCTCAAAAGGGTTAAATGATCTGGGGCCTATTTCATAGAGCTGCTTAGCTTAAAAAAATGGCTAAGCACTTAAGTTCGCTTAGCAGGTTTGGTTGGCTACCAGTGAATTTTTCATACAAAATGTTCAGACTTTGCCTGGTCATCTGTTTAAAAGCGCTTAGCAAAAATATTTGCTAAATTCAAACAAGACTTCATTATATTCATAGAGATGTATGTTTGTATTTCCATTGTCGGGCACAAAAATTCCTACCATTTCGTGAACACCAACCATTTCATGTCTAATTTCAAATCCACAATAATCCCAATCGCAAACTCCAATGGCTGGTTGTGTTGTATTTTGATGGACTCAGTACTGTACAGGCCAGACAAGGATAGTTTACATGGGGCCAGGTGTCCAACAGTTGGGTGGTAGTGTCACTGCATGGTGTTGGATTTTGGTGGATTTTGGTGGATTTTGGTGGATTCAGGAAGGTTCTTAGCCAAAACCATTAGTGGATTAGGGTTAATACCAACCACCTGTGATTTCACAAACCGAGCATCACCAACAGTACATGCATAAGTACAGGAACTTTGCGGAAGCATGGCAGGGCAAATGTTTTGAACCTTATCTTTCCGAGGCAACTTCCAATTCCAGACGATCTGTAACGGTAGGTGTGTGGTTACCAGTGACAATTATTCCGTTTCTTACCTTGATGATGGCTTTCATGGCATCGGCTTTCAGAAGTGGCTGGTGTCTCATTAGTTCATCCATGGCACTGCCCAGAGAGGATGCTGTATCGCCTAAAACACACAAACAAAACATCTCATAATTTTATCCTGAGGACGATCAGAGCATACCGATAGAAACGTCGAGCTGTAACCACCAGTTCTTTTCAGAACTAATTACTACTCAAATAAGAGACTTTTTTTCACATGCGGTGTCACCGCAAACAGTCTTAAAACTTATCCTTTTTCACCATGCAAAGCTACTCATCTCAAAATTACCCAACTAAGTCAACTGAAATGAAGAGCACAACGTTATTTGTTCAAAAAATAACAACAAATAAAAAATGGAAATAAAACAAAATTAAACCCAACAACATCAAAGACTGATCAAGTAAAATTGTTCTTTCATTAAAGGGGCAGTATTGTCATGATCAACAGGGCATGGAATCAGAATTTTAATTTTAGATTAACTCAGTGACTGCCATAATACTCCACATATGTGACCGGCTCCACAAAAAATGGGTATTATGGGACAAAATTTAAAAATTGAGTTACATACATAGCTGAATTGGTTACATTATAAGCTTTAATTTGGTGTATGTTTGAACCCTGTGGCATTTTGCATTCTGGAGATATACTGATTTTTGCATATTCATATTGTACAAATTAACGGAAGTGCCTTCAGAGATACAGCCCTTTAAACACAGCAAGTGGAAAAAGAAATGAGCTAAGAAGAAACTCTCTTGAATGCCCATAGCAACAGTTATGTTCCTTTTGAGCTCCTTTAGGAATGCTTGTGCAATATAAATTTGAATTATCAAGCATCTTGAAGTATTTTTTCAAATATTTTTGCTAATTTGCATAATGTGTAAAATTTAAACTTTTGTTTTTTCATCTTTACTCATCAATAATAATATTTCTGTAAATAAATTATGAAAGTATTGATATAATAGAAGCCAATAAACCAACAACAAAAAAATCATGTTGTGAAATTTTTTTTCACCCTCTCCACATAGAAGAACAGCCCTTTACGGGTAATAGCATAGCGCCCCTTAACCCTAACTCCCTAGGCATTGTATTAAAACAATAAAAATCCTTCAAAATCCTCCAACTGGCTTTGTTGTCTAGGGAGTTAGGGTTAATACCCTTTTTCGCAGAGCGGGTCACATATTACCGTTGCTGCTGCATAAATGAACCAGTAAATTTCAGTCACTGTGTTCATCTTAAACTAGAACATCGATTCTATGCCCTGTCGAAAGTCTGCTCTGATTGTGACGATACTGCCCCTTTAACTTCTCAATCTAATAAGACCCATCCATTAAAACAATTACTGGACGTCACTGGATTCAACTAGAAAACTTGAAATGAATACATAGAGATATTTGAATTCTAATACCTAGCGCATCGTTACTTCTCCGCCGTCTCATGGCCGGCAGGTAAGTGGGCGACAGTAGCACCTTGAAGAGCTTATCAAACGGCTTGCACTGGACAAAGGCGTTGAGGCCCCTGGCATTCAGACACAAGGCGCTGAAGATGTTGGGCAGGGAGCCTAGGACCTCCTTGGTAGCTGGCACCTGGGTCAAGTAAAAATAATTTGGGTTTTGATGTTACAAACGGATCTGTAATATCTGGGATATCTTTGGGACACCCTCTTCATCTCCCCCATACAATGTTGTTCAGCAGAACTGTTGCCTCTACGTCTGCAGGTTGGGTTAAGTATGCAAATTCTTTTAATGACTTTCAAGTGTCCCAAGAATTCTGTTCCAGATTGTAGCTGCATGCCGAGTAAGATTCAATGGTACCTTTTTCAAGAAAATGGCCGATACTCTCATCATGGTTAGCGCTCATTTGACTAAAAGGTCAGAAAAATTAACCCTAAACACTTTTAGGCATTTCACTGGTGAAATTAATTCAACAACCGTGGGTGCCTGTCAATTGCAATAACAACCGTGGGTGCCTGTCAACTGCATTAACAACCGTGGGTGCCTGTCAATTGCAATAACAACAGTGGTGCCTGTCAATTGCAATAACAACCGTGGGTGCCTGTCAACTGCATTAACAACCGTGGGTGCCTGTCAACTGCATTAACAACCGCTGGTGCCTGTCAATTGCAATAACAACAGCGGGTGCCTGTCAATTGCAATAACAACAGCGGGTGCCTGTCAATTGCAATAACAACAGCGGGTGCCTGTCAATTGCAATAACAACAGCGGGTGCCTGTCAACTGCATTAACAACCGTGGGTGCCTGTCAACTGCATTAACAACCGTGGGTGCCTGTCAACTGCATTAACAACCGTGGGTGCCTGTCAACTGCATAAACAACCGTGGGTGCCTGTCAACTGCATTAACAACCGTGGGTGCCTGTCAATTGCAATAACAACAGTGGTGCCTGTCAATTGCAATAACAACCGTGGGTGCCTGTCAACTGCATTAACAACCGTGGGTGCCTGTCAACTGCATTAACAACCGTGGGTGCCTGTCAACTGCATTAACAACCGTGGGTGCCTGTCAACTGCATTAACAACCGTGGGTGCCTGTCAACTGCATTAACAACCATGGGTGCCTGTCAACTGCATTAACAACCGCGGGTGCCTGTCAATTGCAATAACAACAGCGGGTGCCTGTCAATTGCAATAACAACAGCGGGTGCCTGTCAACTGCATTAACAACCGCGGGTGCCTGTCAACTGCATTAACAACCGTGGGTGCCTGTCAACTGCATTAACAACCGTGGGTGCCTGTCAATTGCAATAACAACAGTGGTGCCTGTCAATTGCAATAACAACCGTGGGTGCCTGTCAACTGCATTAACAACCGTGGGTGCCTGTCAACTGCATTAACAACCGTGGGTGCCTGTCAACTGCATTAACAACCGTGGGTGCCTGTCAACTGCATTAACAACCGTGGGTGCCTGTCAACTGCATTAACAACCATGGGTGCCTGTCAACTGCATTAACAACCGCGGGTGCCTGTCAATTGCAATAACAACAGCGGGTGCCTGTCAATTGCAATAACAACAGCGGGTGCCTGTCAACTGCATTAACAACCGCGGGTGCCTGTCAACTGCATTAACAACCGCGGGTGCCTGTCAACTGCATTAACAACCGTGGGTGCCTGTCAACTGCATTAACAACCGTGGGTGCCTGTCAACTGCATTAACAACCGTGGGTGCCTGTCAATTGCAATAACAACCGTGGGTGCCTGTCAACTGCATTAACAACCGTGGGTGCCTGTCAATTGCAATAACAACCGTGGGTGCCTGTCAATTGCAATAACAACCGTGGGTGCCTGTCAACTGCATTAACAACCGTGGGTGCCTGTCAATTGCAATAACAACCGTGGGTGCCTGTCAATTGCATTAACAACCGTGGGTGCCTGTCAATTGCATTAACAACCGCGGGTGCCTGTCAATTGCATTAACAACCGCGGGTGCCTGTCAATTGCATTAACAACCGTGGGTGCCTGTCAATTGCATTAACAACCGCGGGTGCCTGTCAATTGCAATAACAACCGTGGGTGCCTGTCAATTGCATTAACAACCGCGGGTGCCTGTCAATTGCATTAACAACCGCGGGTGCCTGTCAATTGCATTAACAACCGCGGGTGCCTGTCAATTGCATTTCCCGACAAATTTTGCACACAGATGTTTGTGACGTCATTACCAGTCCATGCTATTGCAACAAAATACAACAGCAATTCATTTGACTTCTGGTCACTGGTCAATCTACCAGGATCCATTGATTTCCGGTTGGATTCAGTATGGTTCACGCTAAACATCGGTCCCAGGTTTTGAAAAGTCTATTCTGTTGTGAACTTTCAGTAATGTACCAAGGAACACTAGATATCAGGTGTGTATTACAAACACACTGACGATTGTTGGTCCTGTTGAGTTGATATTGCATCAGTTTTTATCACACAGCCTTGGGATGCTGGCTGCATGGGGAACACAATGCGTTTAACGGAAGAAAAAAAAATTGTGAACAAAAATGTTTCTGCAGATGGGTCATTACAAAGACCTTTTAAAGATTGGAGTTGTGTTTTCTAATAAATAAAACCAGTATTAAAGCGGTTAAAAAGCCATTTTGTTCATAATGCTGAAACTTTTTACTTAACATTAACAATAATAAATGGATTTACAGAGTGCCAAATTGCCGAAGGATACAAGGCGCTTTTATATTATTATCCCTGGTCATTGGGCCAATATCAATCCTTAAACTTTCTGAGCTCCCTGGGGTGTATACAGCCCCGAGCTACTGTAGCGCATCAGAAGCTTTTTCAACCACAATATCAACCTCTACCCTCACAGGTACCCATTTATACTCCTGAAGAGGAGCACTGTACAGTGAGGTGTCTTGCTCAAGGACACAAGCACCACGGTCGCGGCCAGGATTCAAACCCACATTCTGACGACTCGGCCATCAGAACACAAGTCTGATGTGCTAGACCGCTCGGCCATGGCACCCCAACATAGCACAGAGTATGGTTGTATGAGAATATATCCTCCTGATACTTACACAAAGTGTGAATTCATAATTTAGACTTATCCAAAGTTTGAACTCATAACTATATCACTTTACAGTCATTAATGTTTCCTTAAATGCATTAACCCTCCTACTGTTTGACCATTTGAAACCATTCAAAATTTCCACTTACCAAAATGCCCACAGGTTTTGTACACACATGGTGATCCCATTTGAACAGTGTTGGTAGCAAGCTTTACTACCATTCAAATCCATTCAAATGCATAGAGGGTCCATTGATTCACCACTTAGGAAGTATCCAAACAAGGTTTTGTATTAGCTGTACTACCATTTGGAAAGATCCAAACATGGTTTTTGTATTAGCCGACCAACCATTCAAAACCATTTGGGGGAATCAATACTGTACAGTTATTTCACCATTCAAAACCACAAAAGCGAATGGCTTCAAATGGTGGATCAACTTGTATGAAAAAGGTACCAGAAGTAGGAGGGTTAAATGACCTATGAAGAACAACCATTCTTGAATACATTTTTTTAAGGTTGAAGCCGTCAAGATTGTATCAAGTAAATTTTGTATAAAAAGGAACCGAGAAGTTGTCTTACATCCTTGATGAGCAGGGCATGAAGCATCACATCAGTGAGGCCGGTGTCTTGTAATGATGACAGTAGCGATGGCTCTTGGAACACGTACACGGTCACCAACTCACACGCTGGTTAGAAGGAAAAAAGATAACATACAAGACCACCATTATTAACTAGTACCATTTATAAAATACCTGGTGCGCCATTCCAGGGGCCCAATTTCAAGAAGCACCAAGACCTGGCTTATGAGAAAAACTGGTGTTAATCACAGACATACATAAACTGTAGATGGGCACAGAGCATGAGTCGTCTTAAATAATGGATTGTGTGCTCGTACAAATTTACGCATACACACAAAATTTGACCGGCTTCATCAAAAAGAGGAATGTGGAGTGCTATGGTCGAGCGGTTTAGTGCATCGGATTTGTGTTCTGATGGCCGAGTCGTCAGAATGTGGGTTCAAATCCCAACCGCGACCATGGTGCTTGTGTCCTTGAGCAAGACACTTTACCATAATTGCTTCTCTCCACCCAGGGGTAAAATGGGTACCTGTGAGGGCAGAGTTGATTGTTGCGTTTGATTAGCCCTATATGCGCTGTAATGGCAGCAATTGAGCTGTATACTCCCCAGGGAGCTGAGATGGTTTCAGGAATGATTTATGAGCCTGATGTGCAGGGGTAATAATATAATGTGCCTTGAGCACCAGTTTGGTGAATACGTGCGCTATATAAGTCCACATTATTATTATTATTATTATTATGTCCCCCTAAATTTCACATTTTGTGATATGGATGTCAACTTTAATGGGCTTTCTGATGATGCCAAACATTCATTTTTGGTTCGTTTTCATTCCTGTGTTAGGATGTGATTAATTGATAATGTAATATAATGCAGTCATGCACGTTTTGTGAACTTTGGAAGTCCATTACACGGAAACATGTGTTGGGGGACATTCCTCATTTCGATGGAGCGGGTCACGAATGTCCAATAAGGATCGCAGGCCTATTCCACCACGCCGCATGTGACATTATTTTTGCCCATGGTTTTTAGCCTTACTCAGGTGTGGTCCTGACATCATTTTGTATAGCTGTTGTCTATCTATGGGTTATTATATGTCTGTGGTCTTAATTGCTTAACCCTCCTGTGACTGCAAGGGTCAAAATCAGTCAAAATGTTGATATACTTGCCAAGGTTATATCTAGTGTACTTAAAAAGTCAAACACTGCCAAACCTTACGTGTAATAAGTACATTTACAGGTCAAAATGAGTCAACCGTTTTTGACTGGTAAAAGCATTGTCTGGTATTGTTGAGGGTGGTCAAAATGACAGTCAAAAATGCCCCTGTGTGCACATTTGGGTTAACAGTCAAAACAGGCAGTTGACTGATTTTGACCATTACAGCTACTTGCCAATGAAGTTCAGCTGAAGTAGGAGGGTTAAAAAAAATGAAATAACACAAATCCCCATGACAATGGGAGACTTTTGAGACGCCAGATGGCGGAAGACTAACCAGTTATTTTTTCCATCATTCTCAATGTCGTACGCATGCTCAGAATTACGTAAACCATGGGAAAAGAGCTGGTTGCCACTAGTGTAATATTATTTCCTCAGCTTGATCACCGAGAGTGAGTTACATGACCTTTGAACCCCGTTTGATTCCTTACTCACCCAAGAGAAACAGGGATGGACCGTAATACTCGGCATTACTGATGACATGCTTCAAGGAGCTCGGCAGGCTACCGTCCATCACTGAAATTACAGAAACATTGAAAAAAAAAATGCATTTACAAATATGACAATGACGAGGCACACTCAGTTTTTGAAAGGGAAATGTTTTTTTAAAGAGTCATATAAACAGAAGTGAACTGTATTTACAAATATGACAACAATGAGGTACAATCATTTTTTTTTTTTTAAGGGAATTTTTTTTTTAAAGAGTTATATGATCTCTGTCTTTACTTCGCCTCACAAGGAGATGCCCTGGTCTTGGCCTTGGTGCACTCTTCAAAATGTTCCCATACACATTCTGATATTCTAATGGAAGTGCCCTAATGGAATTGCCTGCCACGACCACCAGCCAGACCCTTTCTCCAAACAAACCACCAACAATCAAAGGCATCCCTGTTCGGGTCCCCTCTATCTCTCTCTCTCTCTCTCTCTCTCTCTGTCTGTCTGCTTACCGTGCCTGATGCTGTCCGAGAATGCCGGATCTGGAATGGCCTTCTTCAAGAAGTTCAGCATCGATTTGAGTAAGGCCGCCCTCTGAGGGAAACACTGTGCCCCTGTGAAACAAGAGTAAATGTCAAAAATCAAGGGAAGACAACGGGTGGATTCGAGACCCCAGGCCTTGTACTTATGAAATAGACCATCGCCGTCAGCCAAAATGAGGCTTTGTGTCCAAAACAGACTGGTGCGTTTCAATCTACAACCTTGCAACAAAATGCAACAAAAATGTAAAAAGTTGTTGCATCTTGTTGCCCTCAGAAGAGAACAAAAGAAACCATTGTTCTAGATGGTGGATCTTGTTGCATTGAGCAGGCTGCACACTCTGTTGTTGCATTTTGATGCATTCAGCAGGGCGTTTGTGAAATACCCGTAGGAGTAGGGTTAAGGGAATTACAAGTTTGTCGTATGGTCTTTACCACAGGATATCAAGACTCATGGGAAGCGCCTTCCACATAAATTCTGTTAACTATATTTCATCAACATTTCATTATTGTAAATAATCTAGTTTTTTTTTCCAATTCATTGTGTTATATTTCTGCTATCTCCATTCTTCTGGTTTGTTCTTGTTATTTCTTGTATAGGATTCTAGCCGGCCAATCATCATCGTGCAAGTTCGGTAGTTGAGAAGTTAAGACGTCGGCACTAGTAATAAAATGTGTGTTCAAATAGTGTTCAAATAGTGTTCAAATCCCGACGGTTTTTCACAGACACTCAGAAAGCACTGAGAATGCAGTGCTGTACACAAGGTGTAGGGCAAAATTAAATCAATAGTTTCACATTTCTTGTTCCATTTTGGAACTATTAATTTGTTTAATTTAATATTATAACTTAAGTCTTAATCTGTGTTATTATATTAAGGCATCCCCCCTATACAAGGCTTCTGCTTTCCATAACATGCCATGCCTCCATACCATGTTTTATATATTGTATTTCATTATTGTATATAAATATGTGTATGGAAATAAATGTTGATGAATTGAATCATACCATCAATCTTTCTCTTCTTGTCTCTAGGAGCGCTGCCTCCGGCCACGTCCTCCTTGCTGGCACCGACCCCGCCCGTGTCTACCGTGTCAAGCTCCATGGAGTCGTCCGAGTAGTGAGACGGGGAGTACGAGCCTTCCTGGTAGGTGCTAAAACTGGGCCGCAAGACGAACGGCGCCTGACGCCGACAGATGGCTACTTCATGCTGCATTGGAAGGAAAATGATTGTTCACCCCATCCATATTTGTATGGTACCCTGACCGCCCATATACAAATCTCCACAAAACAAAAAATTAATGAAAAGCACCAGTCTATTTGAGACATGAGCCTCATTCTGATTCCCCATAGACTTGTGCATTAGAAAACCAAAATGGCTTCTCTGTGACAATGATCTATTTGTCAGTTAGGATTAGAAATTGTGCGTGGTTGATAATAATATGAAACAATTCTTACATGTATATGTGACTGGCTCTGGCAAAACCCTAAACTTACCCCCAATTTTCAAAAGTGACCTCCCAAAGTTATCGTGAAAATTAACAATGTTCCCAACAACGTTTCAGGATTTTTCTTTTTCCATCAAAATCTAGAGAAAATGCTCTATATGGTGACATGAAAACTGGTCCCTCAAACTTGTCCCTGGGGTCAGTTTTTGACCTTTTCGTGGCTGTTACGCATTATGGTAAATGCCGAGAAGTTTCAGGTTTTGCCAGAGTGGGTAACATATGGCGCATATCACCATGGGGTCCCTATGCGCTTTATTACCCCTGCTCATCAGGCTCATAAATCATTCCTGAAACCATCTCAGCTCCCTGGGGGAGTATACAGCTCAATTGCTGCCATTTCAGCGCATACAGGGCTAATCAAACACAACAACCAACTCTGCCCTCACAGGTACCCATTTACTCATGGTTGGAGAGAAGCAATTATGGTTAAAAGTCTTGCTCATTGACGTAAGTGCCATATCTGCAGAGAAAGGTCTGCAGTTAATGTAGAAGTGTGCCTCTGAAGAGATTTGTCAAACTGTTTCTTAAGATCAAATGGTGAATCAGGGTCCATTCTCACTTTGTTTAAGTGTCCTACTCATGATCGTCAACCCGGGCATGTTTCGAGCCAACAATTTGAAGCCTCAGCATTCAGAACATTCCGTCCGACACGTTATCGGCTCCATCAAACTTTTAACAAAATATCCGACAATGGAATTGGAACAAAAGGAGGTGTTTTTTTTCGAATTACCTCCAATCTATTGATGAATATCGAAAGGCCCAGGTGTGTCTGGAAGGCTGCCATGTCCAGATTGGTAATGAGATCCACCACGCGCACAGCTCTCGTCACAAACTGCAGAGATGGGAGGGAGGAAGGAAGGGAGGGAGGAAGGAATGGTTTAATAACATATACAAAATGACAGACTTGGGACATTATGTGAAAAAACTTTTATATTTTTGTTATTATTATCTAAAAGCTTACTTTTAGATATAAAAATTGGTGTCTATTTTAATATATTTCAAAATATCATTTAATTTTTGGGGCTTACTTGTATTAATTGGTTCTGGGTTCTTGTATTGACTACATTGTGAAAGTTTTAGAAATTAATAAAAATGCCTTGATAAATAACAAATAAATAAAATGTACAGATTTGCTTTGATTCTATGTGGACCTCCAACCCCTTTGAAAACACATTTTGGATAGGTTTGAGGCCCATGAAACCGATTTAATTTTGTGCATGGCCTCACCGTTGTGTGGATTTGTTCGTCCTCTCCGGGCCACTTGATAACTTTCAGAAGGGATTCCATCATCCCGCAGGACACCAGTGCCTCTCCACCTTGGTGAATAAATGAAAAGAAAGAGCAAATTTTGATCCGTTAAAGGGATTGAAAAGTGTGAAATAGACTTTTAACATGTTGTGGCCATCTTTGTCAGATTCCCTGTATACTCAATTCAGATTATAGTGTTGAATCTCATTACGTAAAGGGAGCCAGACCATTTGACCTTCCGGCCTCGGTTTGGTCTTGTGGATTTGAATGTGTGATAAAGGTCTAAGGCTGTGCCGGGTATCCGGATACCCAACCGAAAATGTCATTACCCAGTTCCATTGTTCGGTTCCAATTACCCGTAAACGACTTTTTAAAATTCCAACTGAACATTTTAACCAGTTCGCGTCGGGAATAAAAAAGTTTTTCTGGGCCCCTGTGCGGGTTTCTTTTTCCCACACACACGTTAATGGAAGCTTCCACAGCGCGTGGCCTCGTCTTCCGAGCATGTCACCATACACGCGTGGCTCAACCGGGCATGCATACAAATATTCCGGAGTTTCCTCTGGCGTGTTCAGACGCTCTCCGATCCGTGGTGCAAAAAAAATTGCGTGTATACACGGCCTCCGACGCGAACTGGTTAAGCCACACAAAATTATGGAAGTCCCTGATTGTTTGCCGACAAAATGAATAGATAAAGGGTTTAGAAGTAATATTAGCCGACAGCCTTTAACAGACTTGCTGGCTTCTGTTTGAAACTTGTATTCGTATTGGTTATTTTATACATTAGTGAGTATTTATTATTGTTGTTTTAGAAAATTGTTTTCGGGTACCCGGGTATCTGAAGATTTCCAATTTCGGGTATTCAGTTCCCGAAATAAGCGTGGAAATGTGACTGCAGTGACCTATTTTGCTTGTATCGCATAGGAAAACGCTGTAAGTAATTCACAATTTGCAACTCAAAAATTCAACAACTTTTTTATTCAATGTAAGTATTACAAACACAAACAAACATTACTGCATAACGTTTGGGCTACGCACATTTTTCTGAAAGAAATTCAGCATCACCAATTTTATGCAGCAGCTAAGCAGTTAAAAACGCTTTAATAGCATAAAAAGTGGCTTATCAGGTTTTTGAGGGTTACCAATGAATTTCTAATACAAATGTACAGCATGGGTGGTTGTCTGTTCCAATTTGCTTAGCAAAAATATTTTCTGCTTAAAGCAATTTATTGTGGGTCCTGTCACAAATTCATTTGGGCACATAGTATTTGGATAACAAACAACACAGGCGATACGTACACAGGTACCCATTTACCAAGGGGTAAATGGGTACCTGTGAGGGCAGAGTTGGTTGTTGTATTTGATTGGCCCTATATGCACTGTAATGGCAGCAATTGAGCTGTATACTCCCCCAGGGAGCCGAGATGGTTTCAGGAATGATTTAAGAGCCTGATGAGCAGGGGTAATAATATAATGCGCCTTGAGCACCAGTTTGGTGGATAAGAGCGCTACATAAGTCCACATTATTATTATTATTATGTGTTGACAGTGAATGTACAAAGGGACACTAGATATCAGGTGTGTATTACAAACACACTGACGTTTGTTGGTCCTGTTGAATTGATATTGCATTAGTTTTTATCCACACAACCATGGGATGCTGGCTGCATGGGGAACACAATGCTATATATAATATGTGGGTATAATATGTGGCCTAGTCCTAAATTCATTCAGCATTGAATTCATTAGCGTTTTACTTTGTGAGATGCATCATTTTAAAGCATTCAAATTCATTCTTAAGACTTCGCATGGTGAAAGGGTTAAGTAAAGACTGATTGCAACGACACAACATATACAAATTCTCTTTGGAGGAGTAAGTGGTTCTGAAAAGAACCAGTTGGTTACAACTCGACATTTTCAATCATTATGCGCTGATCGTCTTACAGTACTATTCTTGAGGGGTTTATTTACACATGTATTTAAGCATTGTTTACAAACATACTTAGTGCATTTACAGCAGGTGAACTTCAATTTTCAACAACAAAAAAAGAAGGGGGGGAAAAAAGCACTGAACTTAATGGAAAGGCAGTGTGTACACTATTGAACTGGAAAGCAAATACTTGTAGTTCAGTATTACTAAATAAGACATGAAGGCATTCATGGTGGAAAGGATAGTCAAGTAGGTCCGTGGAGTGATTATTACATGGTGTTACTGCAATATTAAAACCACAAACCTACATGTACTCTAGTACAGTATTAACCCTAACTCCCTAGGCCCATTTGCTTACACATAACCTGAATCCTTCCTAACTCCCTAGGCCCATTTGCTTACACATAACCTGAATCCTTCCTAACTCCCTAGGCCCATTTGCTTACACATAACCTGAATCCTTCCTAACTCCCTAGGCCCATTTGCTTACACATAACCTGAATCCTTCCTAACTCCCTAGGCCCATTTGCTTACACATAACCTGAATGCTTCCTAACTCCCTAGGCCCATTTGCTTACACATAACCTCAATCCTCCCTAACTCCCTAGGCCCATTTGCTTACACATAACCTGAATCCTTCCTAACTCCCTAGGCCCATTTGCTTACACATAACCTGAATCCTTCCTAACTCCCTAGGCCCATTTGCTTACACATAACCTGAATCCTTCCTAACTCCCTAGGCCCATTTGCTTACACATGTGTTTCTAATAATTATGTGATACATGTACATGGCCAGGGACCCTCCCTGCATGCATGGAGCAATACACAGTGTCCACTGACCCAAGCACTGACCTTGCAATCACTGCAACAAACATGGATGTACATGTACCATGGAAAGGCAAGTATGCCTAATAACCTCAATCCTCCAAAATCCTTTACTTTAGCAAAGAGCATGTAGCATGTAACCTCAATCCTTCAAAATCTTTCACTTTGGCAAAGAGGATTTTGGAGAATTTGGGAAGGTTAGGGTTAATATTATTGGTTACAGTTTGCGGTGACAGTGTGCGGTTTGGATCTTAACTGACGCAAAGTGAGATTGTGGTTCTGATAATAACCGGCGAGGTCTTCTCTGCATTTTGACTAGCACGCTTCAGTCCTGCATTGCTTGGGCTTTATCCTGATTGGTGTTCGTTGAAGTGTGTTGGAGTGCCATGGTCGAGTGGTTTAGTGCATCGGAATTTGTGTTCTGATGGCTGAGTCGTCAGAATGTGGGTTCGAATCCCAACCCGCGACCATGGTGCTTGTGTCCTCGAGCAAGACACTTCACCACAATTGCTTCTCTCCACCCAGGGGTAAATGGGTACCTGTGAGGGCAGAGTTGGTTGTTGTGTTTGATTAGCCCTATATGCGCTGTAATGGCAGCAATTGAGCTGTATACTCCCCAGGGAGCTAAGATGGTTTCAGGAATGATTTATGCACCTGATGAGCAGGGGTAATAATAAAATGCGCCTTGAGCACCAGTTTGGTGGATATGTGCGCTGTATAAGTCCACATTAGTAGTAGTAGTAGTAGTAGTAGTAGTAGTAGTAGTAGTAGTAGTAGTAGTAGTAGTAGTAGTAGTAGTAGTAGTAGTAGTAGTAGTAGTAGTAGTAGTAGTAGTAGTAGTAGTAGTAGTAGTAGTAGTAGTAGTAGTAGTAGTATTACTATTATTTCTTCAAGGAAATTCACAATGTTCAACTTAAGGCCAACAAAAAAAGTCTCCGGTTTCTGGTCTCCGCGTGCGTCACCTCAGACCCGTGCATCGGTATTTTTAATTTTCTTTTCGAAACGGTGTCCAACTGCAGCCAAAATTGCTGGATCGATTGGAATTCTACCGTGCTGTGTTTTGAATGACTTTTTTTCACATAGGGGTAGGAACATTTGCCCGATTTGTGAGGCCTCGCTTAGCCACCATACTTTGTATATGGGAAATTTGGTCCCTGCGTATACAATGTATCACGTATTTCCCTGTTGGCAAATAAAAAAAGATTACCAAAAATAATAAATAAATAAAGCCAACCGATGACCAGAAACTGGAGATTTTTTTTTTGCCTAAAAGGGTTACAAGAACATTGCCTGTGAAATATTTGTAAAAATCACACATGATATATATATCTAAGATGCAATGGAGTCATATCAGAGACTTGGAAAGACAATCAAGTACTAATAATATCTGAACTGACTAGAGTCGGCCATTAGCCAAGGATCCCAGAGGACCAAGCAGTAATTACCCCGGTAATGTACTCTATATGCTCTGGGCAAAATATGCCATTAAGAGG
Source organism: Zoroaster sp. YZ-2022 (assembly GCA_029582265.1). Classification (NCBI taxonomy): domain Eukaryota; kingdom Metazoa; phylum Echinodermata; class Asteroidea; order Forcipulatida; family Zoroasteridae; genus Zoroaster; species Zoroaster sp. YZ-2022. The sequence goes on from CM055820.1 coordinate 8,275,320, forward strand.
AAAGGTAACCTTTTAAAGGGAAGGTACAGATTAAGACTAAATTAAACCCTCGAGATTAATCCCTCTAAACATAATGAGATACATATATAAGAAGAGCCTATGAATGTTTCATCACAAAAGGTATTCTGAAAAAAATGACTTTTTGTAAATACGACGCAACGGTTCCTTTTTTTCTCTAAAATGAAAGCACTTCAAATGGAAAATGTTTTCAGGTTGATTACTACTTAATAATAATAATAAAGATAATAAAGATTTTTAGCGCGCACATATCCACTTCAAATCTAGTAATTTTGTTTTATTAGATAACGCTTCCTTAGATTGACAATCCAGTAATTACCAATTTTGTACTTTCCCTTTAACGGACATGTTCAATATTGACTCTGCGTAATTCCAGCAGACTGTTAATGTAGCCAAGGATCGTGCACTCATGCCTGGCCGAGTTAATGAGACTGGCACGGCCATGCCCTTGCGCTATCTCTTGGCTACTTATGACTTCGGGTTTTGTTGAGGGTTAACTCAACGGCGTGAACGTTTAAGGTTGGAATACAGTAACAATCATCGTAGCTCAATTTCAAGCATGTTGAAATTTACAAAATTCAATGCACACAGCGCAACGCCACAATAACGAACACCACTTTAATGAACATTCGGTTGTAGCAAACATTCAAGGGACAATATCGTCACGATCAGCAGGGCATGGAATCGGAGTGCTTAGTTTAGAGCACAATGTTTATTTGTTCAAAAAATAACAAATATAAAATGGAAATAAAACAAAATTAAACCAAACAACAGCAAAGACTGATCAAGTAAAATTGTTCTTTCATTAAAGGGGCAATATTGTCATGATCAACAGGGCATGGAATCAGAATTTTAATTTTAGATTAACTCAGTGACTGCCATAATACTCCACATATTACCGTTGCCACTGCACAAATGAGCCAGTAATTTTCAGTCACTGTGTTCATCTTAAACTAGGACACCGATTCCATGCCTTGTTGAACGTCTGCTCTGACCGTGACGATACTGTCCCTTTAACCTTGGCTCCCAGTTGTTGTGTATATGCACTACAACCATGATTCACTATAACGAATGCCCACAATAGTTACTGAGGCAGTTTTGTTGTACCTTGGCAATTATTTCTCTGCTTGTACTAAAACAACAGCATCCGAGACAAAAATATTTCAAGGTATGTTTGATACCATCGTCAACTTTATGTCCAATTGATTTAATTTTGCCCTACACCGACGTGTGTATAGCACTGTATGCTCAGTGCTTTCCGAGTGTCTGTGAAAAAAATACACAGGCGACTCGGGCGGGATTTGAACCCACGACCTCCTGCTTACTAGTGCAGACGTCTTAACCTCTCGACCACCGAGCTTGCCCGATGACGATTGGCCGGCTAGACTCCTATATAGCAGCGGGTTCCGCCCGAGTCGCCTGTGTAGTTTTTTCACAGACACTCGAAAAGCACTGAGCATACAGTGCTATACACACGTCGGTGTAGGGCAAAATTAAATCAATTGTTTATCTCCCGACGCAAGAATTTCACCAATCTATATAACTTTATGTCCATTAACCCTAACTCCCAAGGCATTGTACTAAAACAATAAAAATCCTTCAAAATCCTCCAACTGGCTTTGTTGTCTAGTGAGTTAGGGTTAACCCTTCTGTGACTACAAGGGTCAAAATCAGTCAAAATGTTCATATACTTGCCAAGGTACATCTAGTGCACTTAAAAGGTCGAACACTGGCAAAGCTTACGTGTAGTAAGCACATTTACAGGTCAAAATGAAGTCGACCGTTTTTAACTGCTAAAAGCATTGTCTGGCATTGTTGAGGGAGGTGAAAATGACAGTAAAAACCAGTCCAAAAATGCCCCTGTGTGCACATTTGCGTCAACAGTCAATTGACTGATTTTGACCACTGTAGCTACTTGCCGCTAAAGTTCAGCTATAGTAGGAGGGTTATAATGGGTTTTTTTTTATTACCAGTGGTGTATAGTGGGTTTAAACCAAATGTTACATGCTAGTGAATATATGTACACTGGAAAGTTTGCAAAATGTTGAGTTCTTACCTGTTTCATAGCTGGCCAGATGATAGAGAAACGAAAACAGGGCTGTCGCTAGAGCATGAGGGAAGGCCTCGAGAGAAGGGTCTACAAGAAATAAATCAAAATTAAGGTTTATACAAATAAATGTTGACACGGAAATAGTCGTTTGCGGTTGCACCAAGAAATTCTCTCTTACGAGTTCTTATGTGTGGGTGTGAATCCTAGCTGCGACTGTGGTATTGCTTCTCTTCACCCAGGAGTATCAATGTGACCCGCTCTGTGAAAATGAGCCACAAGTCGCAAATTTAAAAAATTGAGATTTCTATGTGGCTGGAAAGAGTACATCATCAGCTTTAATTTGGTATATATGTTAGAGGTGTGTGATGTATTGCATTATGGAGATATGCCATTTTTAATAATCAATAATTAACACAATTAAATTCTTAGGAAAACAAGCATTCGAAGGGAAAACAAATGACAGAAATGAAACGACCTACTCAAAAAAAAAAAAACATTGATTTTTAATATTTTTATTGATTGAAATTCACGTCAATTTCAATCAATAAAATATTAAAGCCACATAGAAATCTCAATTTTTCAAATGTGCAACTTGTGACTCATTTTCACAGAGCGGGTCACAAATGGCTACCTGCGAGGGTAGTTCTACGGCTGCTCGGGCCTGTGTAATCCCCAGGGAGCTGAGAAATATTACAGGAATGATATTGGCACCGTGACCAGGAATAATAATATAAAGCGCATTTGGACATGATGTGAACCAAAAAAAAAATATTTTTTTTAAATATTTTTTTTTTTCAATGTTGAACCTTTCCTGTTTGTGACATCTTTCGCTCGCTTGCTTTTATTGAACACCACAAAAAGGGGATTAAGAATCACGTATAAGACGAGTTACTGCAAACTGTGTGTTAACATTGTGCAAAGGGACACTAGATATCAGTTGTGTATTACAAACACACTGACGTTTGTTGGTCCTGTTGAGTTGATATTGCATTAGTTTTTATCCACACAGCCTTGGCATGCTGGCTGCACGGGGGATCACAATGCATTTATATGCTCACATTTTGGCGAAAACAACAAAAACGTGTTTGGCAACTTTCTGTAAATTTATAAAACAAGTCCCGTTTTCTCGAAGGTGAAAGCACATCGGACCAAGTCTTATCTCAAGATGGCTGAAACATTTACCAATTTAAATTATTTGTTAACTGATAATCCGGTTGTACTTTCCCTTCACGTGAAGCAATTATGTTTGCTTCATTAACCCTAACCTTCCCAAATCCTCCAAAATCCTCTTTGCTAAAGTGAAGGATTTTGAAGGATTCAGGTTACATGCTACATGCTCTTTGCTAAAGTGAAGGATTTTGGAGGATTGAGGTTATTAGGCATACTTGCCTTTCCATGGTACATGTACATCCATGTTTGTTGTAGTGATTGCAAGGTCAGTGCTTGGGTCAGTGGACACTGTTTATTGCTCCATGCATGCAGGGAGGGTCCCTGGCCATGTACATGTATCACAGATTAGAAACACATGTGTGCATACATGTCATGTGCTTGCTTTACTACTGAAGGATTTAGGAGGATTCGGGTTATGTGTAAGAAAATGGGCCTAGGGAGTTAGGAAGGATTCAGGTTATGTGTAAGCAAATGGGCCTAGGGAATTAGGAAGGATTCAGGTTATGTGTAAGCAAATGGGCCTAGGGAGTTAGGAAGGATTCAGGTTATGTGTAAGCAAATGGGCCTAGGGAGTTAGGAAGGATTCAGGTTATGTGTAAGCAAATGGGCATAGGGAGTTAGGGAGTTAGGGAGTTAGGGAGTTAGGGAGGATTCAGGTTATGTGTAAGCAAATGAGCCTAGGGAGTTAGGGTTAAACACGACAAAAAGGAGGTTAGGTTTTACTGGTTGTGTTGGACCGAGAACCCGTTTGTATAATCATGTACCTATCATTGCTTGAATACATCTTCTGACCAGGACAGGTAGGAAGCCGTGGTATGAGGCAGCACCCGTAGCATCGATGATGTTGACAAGTCTGTAAAATTACAAGGAAAAAAAACATCCATGTGCTAATGAATTATTCATAAATGCCCAAGACAGTTTAGACAATGTGACTGGACACATGGATGTTGAAGAAATGGCTTCTGCCCTGTGAGGGCAGAGTTGATTGTTGTGTTTGATTAGCCCTATATGCGCTGTAATGGCAGCAATTGAGCTGTACACTCCCCAGGGAGCCGAGATGGTTTCAGGAATGATCTATGAGCCTGATGAGCAGGGGTAATAATATAATGCACCTTGAGCACCAGTTTGGTGGATACGTGTGCTTATATAAGTCCACATTGTTATTATTATTATTATTATCAAAATCAGAGCAGCACGTATGTGCCTGCTGTGCGCCAGCTGTTGTGTGACGCACGACGCAGATTTGAACCAATCAGAGTGACAAAGATTGTTTCGCATCACGCATCCAACTCATGTACTTGAACTTTGGAAGTGTTGCGTGGGTCCCAAAAAACGTGAATCTGCCCATCTGTAGTTGGCTTTATTCAACAAAAATTACACATTTCTTATACTTTGAAAACGAAATCGATACGAGCATTTATGAATGGGAATAAAAATGCTTGACGCTTGATCTTTACTGCAGGTTAATGACCTATGGCCACGCCCAAAAGCGGTCATTAACCTGCAGTAAAGACCGCCCGACAATCTGTTATTCCTTAATCTAAACATCCAAGAAAGCAACCTTTGACAAATATTCATAGTGGGAAAACAAACTAAACAAAATAAATATTATAATAATAAGGTTGAAATTAACTTGAATTATATGGTAACCAGCAGGATCAGTAACAACTGAATTGTACTAGTCCTCCTTAGTTTTTGGTTAACCCTTTTTAAGGTAATTAACCCTAACCACCCCAAATCCTGCAAAAATCCTCCAAGGGGCACTTTTTGGGGAAAATTCAGCACTGTTGGAAACTGGTACTTTGACCTCTTCAAATGGGACAAAATTACTACCTGGCAAGAAGTACAGGCCATAAGTGCTGAATATGAAAGATCAATGAAAATGCATGGTGCATGTTGAAGATAAGGGCATGTTTCCAAAAGTGCACCGATGGATTTTGGAGGATTCAGGAAGATTCCTAGCCAGAATACCTAGGGGGTTAGGGTAGATTTCTCAAAACAGAGCTTTACAGTGAGTTCCGCAATTAACAAATTCATTCTCACGAGTTTAGGCCTTCACCACGCCAAAGAACTGCCTCAAGCTGTCAGCAAAAATCACTGTTTTTTGTTTGAACTGTGATGATGCGTTTCTTATCTTTGTACACTATCAAATCTAGCACATATAGTAGTCCTTCTGTAAATCCACTAGCCTCGGGCTAGTGGCAATTTCCACCCCTGAAAAATCCACACTTACTTGGGATTTCGATCCAGATGAATAATTGATGTTAGCGTTCTTAAGGATGCCGCTTTTATATCCTAGAAGGAATACACAAAATCAAAATTATGTTGTTGTTTTTTCTCACTAAAAAGAGCAGTATTACTGAAACCTTTAAGCGTTTAGAAAAACATATGTAAAGGGAAGGTACAGCACTGGTTATGTTGGCAAAACTGCTTCTACGAGTATGCTTACTCTCTTAGAATCAAGATATACATTGAAGGGAAGGTACAGCACTGGTTATGTCGTGGCCGAGCGGTCTAGCGCACCGAACTCAAGTTCTGGTGCTGCCAGCAGCAGGGTGTGGGTTCGAGCCCCGGTCGTGACACTTGTGTCCTTGAGCAAGACACTTAACCATGGTTGCTTCTCTCCACCCAGGGGTTAAATGGGTACCTGTGAAGGCAGAGATGGTTTGCTCTATATGCGCTAGAAATGGCAGCAATTGAGCTGTATACTCCCAGGAGCTGAGATTTGTTAATACATAAATATCATGTACCAAAGCCTGATTATTTCTTTTATACCAACTCTAGAGAGATGGTAAATACAAAATAATCAAGCTTTAAAGATTTATCACCCTAATTTTTCCCTATTTGAACAGTAATTTCCTTAAATGTTTTTTTTTTTCATCAGAGCATTGCTAATTTTTATTGAGGGAGGGAACACAAATGCTTTAAAATAAGACATTTCTCAAAAAAGGTTTGACAGTATAAAATTACTGAAATAAATTGATTGCGGGTCCCATCATAAATAAATTGTTGGCACATTTTTAGTTTCCGGTGACGATTTTTGTGAAATATCTCATTTCAACGTAATTGTTTTCATGTGAAAAATGAAATTATTAACCCTAAACCCTTCCCAAATCCTCCAAAATCCTCTTTGCTAAAGTGAAGGATTTTGGAGGATTGAGGTTATTATGCATACTTGCCTTTCCATGGTACATGTACATCCATGTTTGTTGTACTGATTGCAAGGTCAGTGCTTGGGTCAGTGGACACTGTTTATTGCTCCATGCATGCAGGGAGGGTCCCTGGCCATGTACATGTATCACAGATTAGAAACACTATGTGTGCATACATGTCATGTGCTTGCTTTACTACTGAAGAATTTTGGAGGATTCAGGTTATGTGTATTAAGCAAATGGGCCTAGGGAGTTAGGGTTAATGTTCCGATGAAAAAAAAATTTAAATCTGGAAATTGGCAAAAAAAATACGGGCAATACCTACTTAAAATAAGAAATGGAAGACACTTACTACAAGTTTGGTGTCTTCTAGCTGCAGAACATCCACTAATTCTTCCACCAGACCGGTGTACAGTAAGGAATTAGATACTTCTTGTATTGCACTTGAGTAAACTACACCAGCAAACAAGATTTGAAACCAACATTAATCAAATCATGCTGATAAAATAAAAGTACTGAAAAGTGCCGTTTAAATGTAATACTATTTTTGTTTGCATAGGTTTCCTTTTGTATTTTGTTTTCAGTGTATAGCACAGGCTGCCAATAATCAGAGAAGCCAGTAGCTTTTTGCTTCAGAGCCGGGAAAAAAAAAATTCCCACAAAGGAAGAGCAAACGTTCATTCATGCGCACTGAAAGAAAATATCCCTCGTTGTCTTTTGATTCAAGACAATGCCAATTGAACCTGTTCTTTACACTAGCATCGATTTTTTTTTCAGATCCAAACCTCTTCTGACCTCCATTATGATTGTCAAGTTGTGTAAAATCATTAAAAAATTTCAGAAAATGAGTGCCGCGAAATGCAATCTTTTTGATCACGTTGCGATCATCATGTATGCAACGCATACACGCATACATACAACACACACACACATGGACCCACACACACGTGGATGAAATGCGGATGAAAGACGGAGCTTTGGATTTTCTTTGGAAAAAATATGACAAAGCCGGAATTCCAAAACTGGCATCCCTGAATAATGGTACAAAGGCATTTTTTTTTTTTTTTACTTGAATATATTTTTGTTTTGTTCATTTCAAAAAAATGTCAACCACGTCAGATGATTTGATTAGGAATTAGCATCCCGGGAATCTTAAGAACATATTTCGATTTAATAGAAACTTGAAAAGAGTTTAACCAGTTCGCGTCGGAGGCCGTGTATACACGCAATTTTTGTTTGCACCACGGATCGGAGAGCGTCTAAACACGCCAGAGGAAACTCCGGAATATTTGTATGCATGCTCGGTTGAGCCACGCGTGTACGGTGACATACTCGGAAGTGCCGGCCACCCGCTGTGGAAGCTTCCATTAACATGTGTGTGGGAAAAAGAAACCCGCCACAGGGGCCCAGAAAAACTTTTTTTTATTCCCGACGCGAACTGGTTAAACAAATTCAGTATACCAAAACTGGTTTCATAGGCAATGCATTACCTACCTAGAACGGAGAGAGCCTGTAATCTGGCTTGTACACACTGCATACGTTTATCATGAGAAGAAAAGCAATGTGCCAGTCGTACGTGGGTATACAGCAACATCTGTGAATGAAGATAATACATGAAATCTCTTAAATGTTTTCTAACACAGGTCTCTTTTCTGGTAAATATTTCGGAAATTTTCTTTGAGAGATTAACCGAGTGCACCTAGGACAAAATACTCTACGTGGAATTGTGTCAACACCACCTTAAACCCTTACCATCCTAAACACAACAGAATGCAACAAATGTAAAACATCTGTTGGATCTTGTACTGGGCAAAGAACAAGAGATATTTTGTTCTTGCTGATGGATCTTGTTGCAATCGGCAGGCTTCACACTTGGACAATTGATGGATGTCGTTGCATTGAGCCAGTTATTGAAGGGGGTTAGGGCAGCTTCACTCTTGGACAACTGATGGATGTTGTTGCATTTAGCAGGGTGTCTAGCCGGTTATTGAAGGGGGTTAGGGCGGCTTCACACTTGGACAACTGATGGATGTCGTTGCATTGAGCAGGGTGTCTAGCCAGTTATTGAAGGGGGTTAGGGCAGCTTCACTCTTGGACAACTGATGGATGTTGTGTCTAGCCAGTTATTGAAGGGGGTTAGGGCAACTTCACACTTGGACAACTGATGGATGTCGTTGCATTGAGCAGGGTGTCTAGCCAGTTACTGAAGGGGGTTAGGGCAGCTTCACTCGGACAACTGATGGATGTTGTTGCATTGAGCAGGGTGTCTAGCCGGTTAGTGAAAGGGGTTAGTGCTAAAGTCAGTATACAATTTTGTTAACATATCTGTACTAAATAAGAATAAAACTACTTGAACAGAAAGAAACCTATTAAAGTTTCAGGTTATGTTGTTGTGTCATTAAGGCAAAAAATCTCTGGTTTCTGCGCACGTCGCCTCAGACCCACACGTCAGCATTTTTAGTTTTCAAATTTTTTTTGCCATGAAACGATGTCCAATTGCAGCCAAAATTGCTGGATCGATTGTAAAATGACAATATTTCCAACGGACTAACCTCTCAGATGTTTGAAACCATTACCATCTCTGAAGCATGATTTTTCTGAACATGAAACAACCTTTCAGGTATTCGGGAATTGTTTTTTTTTTAGAGATTACCAAAAGTTGAAGACATGCAACATCTTAAAAAAAAATTAAAACAAACTTCTCAACTCAACCAGAGGACATTCATGTGTTATGCCAGGAGGACACGAGTATCAACTTACCAGTTTTGCCTTGGGTACGTTGTAGTTTTTTAACAAATCTTCCATAATCTCTGCTGGACTAGGAGCAATCTGTGTGGATAAAACGTCTGCATGTTTAACTCAATTTAAATTTTTATATACCATTATTTTATATTACAATCATATTTTAATTTAAATTCTTCAATTCGTCCCTAATTTGCCATAATGACCAATCAGACTTTTTTAAATTTTAAATTTTCCCGCCCATTAGTACATTCAGGAAGAGACCTACCATTGTATCTAATCCACATGCATGTATTCCTTATAGTACATTCAGGAAGAGACCTACCATTGTATCTAATCCACATGCATGTATTCCTTATAGTACATTCAGGAAGAGACCTACCATTGTATCTAATCCACATGCATGTATTCCTTATAGTACATTCAGGAAGAGACCTACCATTGTATCTAATCCACATGCATGTATTCCTTATAGTACATTCAGGAAGAGACCTACCATTGTATCTAATCCACATGCATGTATTCCTTATAGTTTTGGAGATAGAGCATTGCATTCAAATGACGAATGCTCTAACTGGCTAATTTTGTACTTTGGCAAAGTGACCAATACCGCATTGGTCACTATGCCAACTTAATTCGGGATTGGTCACTATGGCAAATTAGGGACGAATTATTATATACTAAATTTATAATGATATTCATTTTTATATGTCATTTTATAACAAATTAGTAATTGACACAACTATATTTGTAGCAGTACGCAAGGATAATTAACTTGATTTTTTTTGGGGGGTAGCGGTCTGGAATTATTTCACACTTACTTTGTCAACATTCTCCAAATGAATCATTGTTATTGCATGAGGTGTATGCTGTAAAAAGAATATTAAAACAAAACAAAAACAGTTATAGTAGCTTTAGTGGTCAAAATCAGTCAATTTCCCGTTTTGACTGTTGACCCAAATGTGCACACAGGGGTATTTTTGACTGGTTTTTTACTGTCATTTTGACCACCCTGAACAATACCAGACAATGCTTTCACCAGTCAAAAATGGTCGACTCACTTTGACCTGTAAATGTACTTACTACACGTGAGGTTTGACAGTGTTGGACTTTTAAGTGCACTAGATATACCTTCAAGTATATCAACATTTTGACTGATATCGACCCCTTGCAGTAGTAGGAAGGTTTATAACTAAAATTTTAAAAAGAACATGCGTGTCTTAATGCAGTTTTAGTTGGCAGTAGATTTTATTTTATTTTTTACAATTTAAGTTTTATTTTATTCTTATCAATTTATAGAAGCCTTGATGTTTACAATTTACACAGAAATCACATCACCTTGTCAAGTATATCAACATTTTGACTGATTTTTGACCCTTGAAGAAGGGTTAAAAATAAATAACATTAATGACAAATGATCTTAATGATAGAAGTGACACAAATAAAAATTGTTGAAAAATGTTGAAATGTGTTGAACCTTTACAATTCATTCATACGGAATTTGCATTTTCGACCGTCATAAAAGTTCAATTTAAAGGGACAATATCATCACGATCGGAGCAGACTTTCAACAGGGCATGGAATCGGTGTCCTAGTTTTAAGATGAACACATTGACTGAAAATGACTGGCTCATTTATGCGGTAATATCGTGTGGGATATTATTTTTCCGTCACTGGGTTAATCTAAAACTAGCATTCCGATTCCATGCCCTATGGATCGTGACGATATTGTCCCCTTTAAAGTTACAGACATTTTTGTTGGCACACCTTTTTGGCTGGTTTGTCGTCCGCTGCCGGAACCTCCGAGTAGAATTCAAAGTGAAGCGTTGTAGCACTAGTGGGAACCCTCTGTCACAATAAAAACAACCATCCAAATAAACGCAGACTGTTGTTACAAACTAGGGAACTTTGTACTTATTCTGATGAACCTTACACAGGTTAGTTTAACCCCAACCTTCCCAAATCCTCTTTGCCAAAGTGAAGGATTTTGAAGGAATGAGGTTACATGCTACATGCTCTTTGCTAAAGTGAAGGATTTTGGAGGATTGAGGTTATTAGGCATACTTGCCTTTCCATGGTACATGTACATCCATGTTTGTTGTAGTGATTGCAAGGTCAGTGCTTGGGTCATTGGACATTGTTTATTGCTCCATGCATGTAGGGATGGTCCTTGGCCATGTACATGTATCACAGATTAGAAACACATGTGTGCATACATGTCATGTGCTCACTTTACTAGTGAAGGATTTTGGAGGATTCAGGTTATGTGTAAGCAAACGAGCCTAGGGAGTTAGGGTTAATGATATATTTCTTGAAAACTACAAGGTTTGAAATGAATTGTATGTTTCCCAAAACCAATGTTGTACCTTCACTTTTAAGTAAATTAACCAGGAAGATTATCGCGTTTTATCACGTTTTATTGCGGCCAGGTTCACTTACCGGTTTGGGTCCGTTCTGACAACACTCTGCCAGCCCAAAGCCGTTGTCCTTTCCACCCCAGCTCTCGGCTAGGTACGTCAGCCGATTGAAAAGCTTCTGGCGCTTCTCCACAGTGAGCTTGATCAGGAAGTTGGACCGCTTGCTGAACGTCACATGTAAGGAAACAAAAATAGCTACGTTAAGACAATCAAATTGGTTGAAAAACTATTCATGTGGCCCTTCGGCTTGGTCCATTATCATGTCTAGCTCTGCTACTAGTAGACTTCAATCATTTCAAATTGCCCTCCTAATATTATTTTGAAAATATCAAAGTTTATTTATTTTTGTTATAATCAAAGGACAGCAGTAGCCATGTATTTGAGGAAACAAGATGCCTCAACTAAGCACATTACATGTGCATGTGCGCGTTGCATGTGCGCGTTGCATGTGCGCGTTGCATGTGCGCGTTGCATGTGCGCGTTGTATGGGTGCGTTGCATGGGTGCGTTACATGGGTGCGTTACATGTATGCGTTACATGTATGTGTTACATACAACTGTCTGCTCTTAGAGTGACTCAAGTTGCGCTTCATGCTTCAAAGATCCAGTCTCGACTGGCTTTAAACAAAGTCAAACAGTTCTACACACACGCGGGAGTGGTTCCCAACCGATCAAGGTAACACTGTATTTATGAATGGTTAATGTCAAACAGGAATGGGATTACGTTGGAGCCGCATTCTAACGAATGCGTTCTATGCATCAGCATGTAGTCTTGGTTCAAGACTACGTTTTTGTTTTTGATACACGATCCATTACCGCACGCCGCAGGAGGGTGCTATCTCTACACGAACCAAATGCATACAAACAGTCTTGAACCAAGACTATATATACGAAGATGCACATAGTAGCTGTCATAGATTTCTAAAACAATTTTGTACACGTAACTAAAGTCTGCTTGTTCTCATCAATAAAAAATATGAAACGAATGTGTGAGCGCTTGCGTGTCATCGATTCCTTTGCTTATCTTAGATTTGGGCAGTGAAATGTATGTAACAGGCACCGTGATTGGCCACTGTAATGAATACTGATGAAAAAGTCCACGTAAATTTTGCTAGGGGTATTGGGGCCGCTGTTGTGAACAGTGCTGGGGGTGAAATCTATCGTTCTGAGCATTTGCTTTGCTTTCCTATATTGCTTGAATCTTTCAAAATCTGGAGGATCACAACATTGCCATTTGTAAAAATTCAAAAAATTCGGACAAATCCGGACAAATCACACCCCTGACTAATGCACTTAAACCATTTTTTTTTTTTTTTTTTTAAATCACCTTTTTTTTATATTTCCCAATAGTCTAAAAGCAAAAAAAAAGAAACAACAGCTTGTCATTTCAGACATGAAGTACAGCATATACAGTGTATATCGGCACATTATAAATGGCCCCCGTGTTCCTTTTTGATTATTCAGCCGACTGCAGTGCCCTGGCTGATGAAAAGTGACAATGGCAAGCAATCTCTCAGACACCTGCACATCTTACAGCCGATCAGGGCAGCATCAATACATATTTTTTTAACACATTTTTTTCCCCAGCACTTCTTTCCCGCAGGGCAAAGTGGTTCCCTCCTTTACATATATTCACACACTCCATTTAAAGATTAGGTGAAGTACTGATGCTTTTATAAAAATTTTAAAAAAACAAAACACTACAATCACATTTAAATGTAAAGCTGATGATGGTATTAATCTTCCCCAGAAATCATTCTGTCTGAGGTTCTGTAATTTTTTAAGAAAAGGTAAATTATAGCCAAAGGCCAATTTCACAGAGCTGCTCAGCAGAGAATTTTGCTAAGCAAATATTTTTGGTAAGCAATATAAAACAGATTACCGGCCAAAATAAATACATTTTGTATGACAGTTTGGAAATCCACTAAGCAAATTTTTCTGGTAAGCAATTTTTTTTTCCTGCTCAGCAGCTCTGTGAAATTTAAATTCCAAATTAGAATGAATAGAAACAATCTGAATGTATTTCGTAAAAAAAAATTTTTTTTTTAAACTGAAATCGGGGAAAAATCCTGAGAAATGACAGGCCTGCATGACAAACTAAAACTTTCAGTTTGGTAATATCTTGATTCTCCTGAAGACGATCAGAACATTCTGATCGAAAACGTCGAGTTTAACCAAAGGTTCTTCTCAGAACCTTCACTATTCAAACGAGATTATTTCAATACATGGTGTTATCACAAATCTGACTATATCTATTCCCACCGTACATAGCCTTAAAGGGACAGTATCGTCACGATCAACAGGGCATGGAATCAGAGTGCTAGTTTTAGATGAACTCGGTGACTGAAAATAACACCCCACATGATAAGGTCATAATGCTGTTGTTTGATGCATAAATATTCAGTCATTTACAGTCACATGCATTCATTTTAAACTAGGACACAGATTCAATGCCCTGTTGAAAGTCTGCTCCGATTGTGATAATAGTGTCCATTTATTAAAGTCTTATGTATATTGATTCAAAGAGAGTAAGCATACTCATAGAAGCAGTTTGGCCAACATTGCCAATGTTGTACCTTCCCTTCAATGGATCTTGATTCAAAGAGAGTAAGCATACTCATAGAAGCAGTTTTGCCAACATTACCAATGTTGTACCTTCCCTTCAATGTATATTTTGATTCAAAGAGAGTAAGCGTACTCATAGAAGCAGTTTTGCCAACATTGCCAACCTTCCCTTCAATGTATATCTTGATCCAAAGAGAGTAAGCATACTCATAGAAGCAGTTTGGCCAACATCGCCAATGCTGTACCTTCCCTTCAATGTATATCTTGATCCAAAGAGAGTAAGCATACTCATAGAAGCAGTTTGGCCAACATTGCCAATGTTGTACCTTCCCTTCAATGGATATCTTGATTCAAAGAGAGTAAGCATACTCATAGAAGCAGTTTGGCCAACATTGCACCTTCCCTTCAATGGATATCTTGATTCAAAGAGAGTAAGCATACTCATAGAAGCAGTTTTGCCAACATTACCAATGTTGTACCTTCCCTTCAATGTATATCTTGATCCAAAGAGAGTAAGCGTACTCATAGAAGCAGTTTTGCCAACATTGCCAACCTTCCCTTCAATGTATATCTTGATCCAAAGAGAGTAAGCATACTCATAGAAGCAGTTTGGCCAACATTACCAATGTTGTATCTTCCCTTCAATGTATATCTTGATCCAAAGAGAGTAAGCATACTCATAGAAGCAGTTTTGCCAACATTACCAATGTTGTACCTTCCCTTCAATGTATATCTTGATCCAAAGAGAGTAAGCATACTCATAGAAGCAGTTTGGCCAACATTGCCAATGTTGTACCTTCCCTTCAATGTATACCTTGATTCAAAGAGAGTAAGCATACTCATAGAAGCAGTTTTGCCAACATTACCAATGTTGTACCTTCCCTTCAATGTATATCTTGATTCAAAGAGTGTAAGCGTACTCATAGAAGCAGTTTTGCCAACATCGCCAATGCTGTACCTTCCCTTCAATGTATATCTTGATTCAAAGAGAGTAAGCGTACTCATAGAAGCAGTTTGGCCAACATCGCCAATGCTGTACCTTCCCTTCAATGTATATCTTGATTCAAAGAGAGTAAGCATACTCATAGAAGCAGTTTGGCCAACATTACCAATGCTGTACCTTCCCTTCAACGTATATCTTGATTCAAAGAGAGTAAGCATACTCATAGAAGCAGTTTGGCCAACGTTACCAATGTCGTAGGTTCCCTTTAACAGTTCTATTAAACCATACTTGTTAAATTGTGGTTAATGGCCTCACATGTCGACCCTAGCGAGATCCTTCTCAAAGGCAAAAAGGTTCTATGCCCCCTTGGGATTCCTGCTGCCTAGAAATCTAATCAGGATAGTGTTTGGCTTATATCCTGAAGGATAGTATTTGTCATTTGACAAAATTTTTGATAGAGACTTATAGAGGTGGAGACATTATACATGTATCTTAAGTGGTTCTTGAACAGTGGGTATCCATACATTTTTTTATTTTTAATTCTTAAAGATGTATCGCCCCTGTTTTTCGCTATTTTAGCGGACATTTTATTTTTCATCGGAAGACTGCTTTTTTTTTCACTTGAGGAAGTGAATACAAATAATGAAAAAAAAACTATGCACTTCTTAAAACAGGGGTGTGTGGTTGGGCAGTTTTGAAAAATCCGCGTAAATTTTGCTAGGGGTGTTGGGGCCGCTGTTGTGAACAGCGCTGGTGGTGAAATCTGTAGCTCTGAGCGTTTGCTTTGCTTTCCTATATTGCTTGAATCTTTCAAAATCTGGAGGATCACAACATTGCCATTTGTAAAAATTCAAAAAATTCGGACAAATCCGGACAAATCACACCCCTGTTAAAATAATTGTGAGAAACATGGTTTTACGGTAAATATGTACCGAAATGAATTTGTGGTGGGCCCTGCCATGAATTAATTTTGGCAGTTTTTTACTGTTATAGTGGAGGCATTTACTGTTATAGTGGAGGCATTTACTGTTACTGTGGAGACATTTACTGTTACAGTGGAGGCATTTACTGTTACAGTGGAGGCATTTACTGTTATTAGTGGAGGCATTTACTGTTATTAGTGGAGGCATTTACTGTTACAGTGGAGGCATTTACTGTTATTAGTGGAGGCATTTACTGTTATTAGTGGAGGCATTTACTGTTATTAGTGGAGGCATTTACTGTTATTAGTGGAGGCATTTACTGTTATTAGTGGAGGCATTTACTGTTATTAGTGGAGGCATTTACTGTTACAGTGGAGACATTTACTGTTATTAGTGGAGGCATTTACTGTTATTAGTGGAGGCATTTACTGTTATTAGTGGAGGCATTTACTGTTACAGTGGAGACATTTACTGTTATTAGTGGAGGCATTTACTGTTATTAGTGGAGGCATTTACTGTTATTAGTGGAGGCATTTACTGTTATTAGTGGAGGCATTTACTGTTATTAGTGGAGGCATTTACTGTTATTAGTGGAGGCATTTACTGTTACAGTGGAGGCATTTACTGTTATTAGTGGAGGCATTTACTGTTATTAGTGGAGGCATTTACTGTTATTAGTGGAGGCATTTACTGTTATTAGTGGAGGCATTTACTGTTATTAGTGGAGGCATTTACTGTTACAGTGGAGGCATTTACTGTTACAGTGGAGGCATTTACTGTTACAGTGGAGGCATTTACTGTTATTAGTGGAGGCATTTACTGTTATTAGTGGAGGCATTTACTGTTACAGTGGAGGCATTTACTGTTACAGTGGAGGCATTTACTGTTATTAGTGGAGGCATTTACTGTTACAGTGGAGGCATTTACTGTTATTAGTGGAGGCATTTACTGTTATTAGTGAAGACATTTACTGTTATTAGTGGAGGCATTTACTGTTTCAGTGGAGGCATTTACTGTTACAGTGGAGGCATTTACTGTTATTAGTGGAGGCATTTACTGTTATTAGTGGAGGCATTCACTGTTATTAGTGGAGGCATTTACTGTTACAGTGGAGGCATTTACTGTTACAGTGGAGGCATTTACTGTTACAGTGCAAGCATTTACTGTTACAGTGCAGGCATTTACTTACTGTTAAACCAAGCTTCTGATTGCATTTGTGAATTATCTCATTTTTAAGCATTTGTTTTTCTTTCTAATAGGAAACGATCAATGTTCCAATGAAAACAAAAAATTAAGGAAATTGCTGGTAAAACACGAGTGATACATCTTTAAAAAAATAAATAAATAGTATCCTTACATGTTCAGGCTTTTTTTTGCCTTGCATTCTTAATTATTTTTTATTCAACCAGTAATAAGCGGCAAGTTTTTTTTTTAATCGGAACATTGCTAATTTCCTTTTAGAAAGCAAAACGAACATTTTGAAATAAGCTATTTCACAAAAATTTATTACCAAAAAAGCTCGGTTTACTGGTACTCAATTAAATGCCCAAATGAAGGGATCCACAATAAACCCCATTTCTGACAATAATTACTTTCTTCTCAAGTAAAAAGTTCCGATGAAAAATAAATAATTACTGGTAAAGAAAAAAAAAACGGAAAACCACAGACAATGCATCTTTATTAACCTTTAGAATGCAAACTCCCTTGCCAGCAAAAAACAATTTGCTTGCCAGAAGTTTCATGCATCATTTAAAATGGAAAAATGAATAATTAATTACAAACTGCATACTACAGCTCACAGACCTTAAAGTTTCCTCACAGACCTCAAGTTTCCTTGGCAAAGAATACTTCAACATCAAAACGTCCAATGCAACATTACGAGGGATAAAAAAGACCTGAGGCTATGCATTGGTGGGAAAAGACAGTGAGATTTACGGTGACACCATATATTGAAAGAATCTTTCTTTTTTTTTTTGCGTAGCGAGGATTCTGAGAAGAATTTTTGGTTTTATTACTCAATGTTTCGATCAGTATGCTCTGATCGTCTTCAGGAGAATGCCACAACTCAGGTATTGAAGGGGCTGGAGGTGTTTGTGAGAACCCTCATGACTCAAAACAGATGCTTTCAAAACATGGTATCAATGTCAACAAACACCACCCCCCCCCCACCCACCCCCCCACCCCCCCACCCGAACCCTTGAAAAATATGGCTATAAATGGACAAAGTTTTGCTTTAAATGTATTTTCAGAACACATTTATCCTTTAAGACACATATTTACATGCAAAAGACAGAAAAAGATACTGGGTTTTTTTCTTTTCAGATTTACTCTGTGGGCATTAATTTTGCGGCAGGAAGGTTGTTGGAAGTCAACAAACATTGTTACAATGGCACATAATAATGCCACAGCAAGGACGGAGATTAACAATAAAAGTACGGTCTGGGAATTGCTTAGTCCGAATCCCATTGCAGCGGTTTATTTTTAGCCCGGCTGTGTGGGCACAATTACGATTGAAAGGGACGAAAACAGAACGAATCTACGTGTGCAGTCTTGAAAAAACTACAACAATCAAGCTGTTGAACAATTCAATTAGGTCAAACGTAGATGTTTTCTAAAATGGTTAGATGGATATGTGGACATGCTATTAACCCGAACCTTCCCAAATCCTCCAAAATCGTCTTTGCTAAAGTGAAGGATTTTGAAGGATTGAGGTTACATGCTACATGCTCTTTGCTAAAGTGAAGGATTTTGGAGGATTGAGGTTATTAGGCATACTTGCCTCTCCATGGTACTTGTACAACCATGTTTGTTGTAGTGATTGCAAGGTCAGTGGACACTGTTTATTGCTCCATGCATGCAGGGAGGGTCCCTGGACATGTACATGTATCACAGATTCGAAACACATGTGTGCATACATGTCATGTGCTTGCTTTACTACTGAAGGATTTTGGAGGATTCAGGTTATGTGTAAGCAAATGGGCCTAGGGAGTTAGGGAGGATTCAGGTTATGTGTAAGCAAATGGGCCTAGGGAGTTAGGAAGGATTCAGGTTATGTGTAAGCAAATGGGCCTAGGGAGTTAGGAAGGATTCAGGTTATGTGTAAGCAAATGGGGCCTAGGGAGTTAGGAAGGATTCAGGTTATGTGTAAGCAAATGGGCCTAGGGAGTTAGGAAGGATTCAGGTTATGTGTTAAGCAAATGGGCCTAGGGAGTTAGGAAGGATTCAGGTTATGTGTAAGCAAATGGGCCTAGGGAGTGCGAAGGATTCAGGTTATGTGTAAGCAAATGGGCCTAGGGAGTTAGGAAGGATTCAGGTTATGTGTAAGCAAATGGGCCTAGGGAGTTAGGAAGGATTCAGGTTATGTGTAAGCAAATGGGCCTAGGGAGTTAGGAAGGATTCAGGTTATGTGTAAGCAAATGGGCCTAGGGAGTTAGGAAGGATTCAGGTTATGTGTAAGCAAATGGGCCTAGGGAGTTAGGGTTAAGTTAGTGAAGTTTCAGTGATGTTCTTGGAAGGATCAATTATCACTACTGATTTGCTTTGACCCTTGGCTCTAGGAAGAGAATGTCTACAAGTACATTGCACATGTAAGAACATATACAACAAATAAAACACACAGAAGTTAACAATAGAAGATGCAATGTTACATCTACATGTAAATGCCTACACTTTCCAAAATTCAACTGGAAATATAATTTCACTTAACCCTCCTACTATTGCTGCACTTTAGTGGGAAGTTGCTACAGAGGTTTTGACTGTTGACCCAAATGTGCACACGGGGGCATTTTTGGACTGGTTTTTGACTGTCATTTTGACCACCCTGAACAATACCAGACAATGCTTTTACCAGTCAAAAACGGTCGACTCATTTTGACCTGTAAATGTACTTACTACACGTATTTGACTTTTAAGTTCACTAGATGTACTTTGGCAAGTATATCAACATTTTGACTGATTTTGACCCTTGTAGTAGTAGTAGTAGTAGTAGTAGTAGGAGGGTTAAGAATAAAATTCTTAAAAATGAAACAAAATTATTTGAATTATAATTACTAATAATACCTTATAATAATAATCTTCAGCTTTATACAAAATACGTTTTGAATTATTTGGCTATTTGACCATTTTGTTATACGAAAACTACACCTTACCTTTAAAAAGATAGATACAAAAAAAAAATAACGCCACTATATACCCCCTAGGGTTACAGCCCTGCACACACATTATAACTGAAGCAGGCTAATGTACATAACGATATATAATCACCCCCGTGCACATGTATACGCACAGCCTGAACAATGCTGTACCAGGCAGACAGGGCTAGGGTTTTTGCAGGTGACAATCGGTGGGACTGTAACTAGATATGGCTGCAGGCGGACATGAATTTACTCTGCAAAGTGACATACAAAAAAACCGTTATGATAGCTTTCCTTTCTTAATAACCCCCTTCACACCGCCGTGTTTCTCACCCCTCTGACAACCCCCCCCCCCCCATGTATTTTATTTTTCTATCCTGGCGGCAAATCTAGTCATTGTTTATTAGGTAAACAAGAGCTTTCCATTGTGGTGAAAAGGGGACATACATGTACTGCAGGGGAGGGGGGGGTACTGCCAAAACAGGGTACACAAAAAATGTACGGTGAATTTATATGCACGGTGATACATGTAAATAGTACTGGGAGTTCGTGATTACTTTGCTAACTGTTTCTTTCACAGTCTGTTAAAAACGGTTAACCGAAAGTCGCTACCTGACGGCCGCACGAACTACATCGCCGGCAAATGGTACAATGTGTATACATTTTCAATCAAAAAGCATCAATTTGAGGGATTTCAACATAAAATTCACCGTAGAATCCACGGGAAAAACATTTTTTGGATCGCGCAGCCCAAGTTTGCATGCAAGGGACCAACTGGACGAGCGTCATGGGAAGAAACTATGGGTGGCACAATCAGCAGGGCACGGAATCAGAGTGCTAGTTTTAGATGACCTCATTGACTGAAAATAATACCCTACATGATAAGGTCATATTACCGTTACTGCTGCAGTAATTTTCAGTCACTGTGTTCATCTTAAACTAGGACACCGATTCCATGCTCTGCTGAAAGTCTGCTCTGATCGTGACGATACTGTCCCCTTTAAGTAGCTTCCATACATCCACATGTACTACACGTATATTGGTCATTAACTCTTACGTGACATTAGCGTATACATGGGTATTAAATGTCCATCTCTCTAGTTGACATTTCAGTTTTTATTTATTACCAGACGGTGTTGAGACTGCACGGTCCCTGTGCACTTCTGGTATTCTTGCAAAAAATATAAATGATCACACATTTACTTTACTTGGTGTAGAGACGATGATGGTATCAAACATCCCTTGAAATATTTCTATCCGAGGTGCTATCATTTTAGTACAATTAATCAATCTTTTTTGATAATTAATTTTTGTCCTTATTTTTGACATCAATTCCAGATTGGAATGAACACGAAAATCCAAATGCATTTGTAAACATGGAAACGACATAAGACATAAAACACAATAAAGGGGGCCACTTTCCTACCGTCACGTTAGCGGTTTTTCTAATGGTTGTAATTTTTTTTTAAATATCTGAAACCACCCAAAAAGAATTTCAACATTTGAATAGACATGCATGCTTATCCTAAAGATAATTTGAGTTGATTATTACTATTATTTTTTTTCATTACCCTAAAATTTCCATCAACAAATGGACAGAAAAGTGAGGTAACTTTTTCCGTCCAATTTTTATAGAAATTTGAGGGTAAAAAAATAAATTAAAAAATTAAAAAATAAAATAAATCAACTCAAATTAGCTCTAGTATAAGCTGCATGTCCATTCACATGTTGAAACACTTTTTGGTCGGTTTCAGGTACTTAAAAATAAATAACAACCATTGGAAAAACTGCTAACGTGGCGGATGCAAAGTGGCCCCCTTTATTGTGTTTTATGTCATAAGCTTAAACTTTCACATGTTAGTTTTCCGCACGTATCTCTCGATTCTTATAAAGTATGGACGCATTTACAGACATTTTACCAAAACTGTACTTTAAAACTGAACCCCTTGGGATGGAATTGGTACAGTAGCAAATGCAAAGCATCCATGGCTTGGCTGTACACAGTCCTTAATCCAACAAAAAGCAGCCGGTGGAGTTTGATGGATTTGGTACGCATGGCTACATGCTCTATTCGCCGGGCTGTAACACTACATGACATGACACCAAGGTCTTATTTCTAATATTTTTCAAAATTTCATTTTGAAATCATGAAAATTAAATTACAATATAAAAGTCATGTTTTTATGAATATAAAATATTTGCTTAGCGAACTCTTACACTTGGTAGCTCGAGATGACATTGGCATCTGGTAAATACAGTGCATGCATTAAACTATCAACCCTTCTGTGACTGCAAGGGTCAAAATCAGTCAAAATGTTGATATTCTTGCCAAGATATATCTAGTACACTTAAAAGTCAAACACTTGCGTGTAGTAAGTACATTTACAGGTCAAAATGAGTAAACTGTTTTTTGACCGGTAAAAGCATTGTCTTGTATTGTTGAGGGTGGTCATGATGACAGTCAAAACCAGTCAAAAATGCCCCTGTGTGCACATTTGGGTCAACAGTCAAAACGGGCAGTTGAGTGATTTTGACTACTTCAGTTCAGCTACAGTAGGAGGGTTAAACTATTAAGGACTGCTCGTAAAACAGGTATACTAAGTAACGCCAGTGAATTTCTGAGATCATTAGAGGACTCTTGCCAAGTACATGTAGGTTGTCAGTATCACTGGTAATATACATAAAACAAATATAAAAAGAGGGGAGAGGGGTATTTACCTGAAGACGTAAACAAGGTTGAGAACAGCAAGCACCGTGCTTAGATCCGATGATGACATCAGCATCGTCAGATGCTGGGTATCAAAGAAAAAGAAGAACACTCAGAAATATAAAACTAATCGTCAAACGTGGTCTAAGCCCTTAAACGATTTCTAAATTTTACCGGCAGTTTCCATAATCGTTTGTTTTTACCTGAACATGGATAACTTGCTTTGAGTAAGGAAAATAAACACTTTTGAAGATATGTGAGAGAACTGTTATGTTGAATTTACAGAAAGTAAAAAAAAAAAATTTAAAAAAAACACAACGAATTTAAAAAAACATGTTTGCGCAAGTCATGATCAATACATTGGGCCCTAATTAATACATATTGAGTGGTGCATTCCGGGCAAAACATTTAGCAATATATTTTCATTATTTTCCCTAAAAATAAATATTTATTGAAGAAGAAATTCTCTATCAAATTTGCTAAAAAAAATTATTAACACATGTCAGTAACACAAACAAAAATTTTTTTTTTTTTTTTTTTTTTTAATTATTAATTATAAATTTGATTGAAAAGAGGATAGATCAGACTGAAATTGGACAATCTTCTTAGAAATGTGAGCACCAATTGTTATCAAACTTTCACAGGTTATCGTTTTGGTTTGTGGTAACACTGTGTGTTTATCTCAACTGTCGCTAATTGAGGTACAGGTTCTGAAAAAAAAAGCCTTATTGCACAACTCGTATCTCAAACATCGCTAAGTGAGATTATGGTTCAGGGGAGAACCAATATCGGGCAATTCGTTTCTGAACTATCGCTAAGTGAGAACATGGTTGCCAATGTGCGATAAGGTTCTTTTCAGAACCTGTAACCTCACTTAGCGATAGCTGAGACGGTGTTACCACAAACTGAAATGAAATCAATACTCCACCGTGCAAAGCCTTCAATCTTATTTCATAAGTTAGTTCTAAGGTGTATTTTGTGGAAACTAGACGGTTGAAATTATTATGTTACCTAAAACCATTTAGGGCTGTGCCGGGTATCCGGATACCCGACCGAAACGGTCATTACCCGGTTCCATTTTTCGGTTCCAATTAACGACTTTTTAAAATTCGGACTTAACATTTGTGACTCCTGAACAATGTAATGTTTACACTTTTTCAGACAATTCTCTTTAAATTCAAGAGATTACACTCCAGTAAAGAAAAGATCGATAGTATGGTATCCTCTGTATTATAAAAGTCAATTTGTTACCATTTACAGTACATGTATTTGTACACCACCGGAGGCATCTTTTCAACAAAAATGAAAACGGGTATCCGGGCATCCGAAGTTTCCTGATGTCGGGTATCCGGTTCCAAAAATATCCGAAAATGCACAGCCCTAAAATCAATGTCTGTATGATGTCCAAAAGAATACATTACATTACTAATCTTGCATAAGGGCTATTGCCATCCCTCACGCTTACCTCGATGGAATTGTAAAGATGTCGGGAGAAGCTGTGCTCAATGAGCAGCGCCGTGAAGTTGAGGATACTGTGGACGAGCTGTCTGAGATGGGTGTTGCCGGGTAGGTCCAGGGCAAGGTGCCAAGGGTGATCGGACGTCGTCTTGCAGCCCTCCTCCAGGACAGAGTCAAAACGATCCAGGACGTCCACCCAGTGGAACAGTTCACACTGTAAAATTGGGAAGGGGGAGGGGGGGAAAACGAGGAATATTTTACAGTCATTGTCCATTACAAGTCTATGATGCGTGCCTTACATTTGGCAGCCGTCAAAAGACTTCACGGTTAACAAAGAATGTTTACGCAAGCCATGAAATTGGACCCTAATCAATACATATTGAGTGGTGCATTCCGGGACAAACATTTAACAATATATTTTCATTATTTTCCCTAAAAATAAAATATTTATTGAAGAAGAAATTCTCTATCAAATTGGTCTAAAAAAATTATTAATACATGTAAGTCATAAATTTGATTGAAAAGAGGATAGATCAGACTGAAATTGGAAGAATCAGAAATCTGAAACAGAGATTTTACATCCATTTTCAAAACAATTGTGCACATCTTTTCCAATCCAATGCTGTTCGTTTTCTTGATTGATTTTCTTAGTTGATGTTCCGGTAATTGCATGTCAGAAATACCACTGCACTTTTCAAGATGTTATTGTTGCAAGATGGCCAGGAGCAAGACATTATACTAGTGAGTGTAACCTTTTAAGCTTGACATACATGTATCACTTATATTGACCATGTACACGGACAAATTACAGCTAGAGCAAAGTGATCTGGAGGACAAAGCCCCCTGAACCTCCTGGATGATTAAATGCAGACTCTCCACATCCCCACAAACAAGAAACCAGAGGTTGGGACACAATACAGGCTACTTCTTTCTTGCATCGGTGACTACTTCTCTTCTTTCAAAAACATTTTGAGGCAAAGGGATATTTGTAAATATAAAAAAATCCTGAAATCGGGAAAAAATCCTGAGAAATCACAGGTCTGCTTTACATATTATGCAGTGACTGATTTTGCTTGTATTGCTTAACGAAATGGTATGCAAAGTTCACAATTTGCTTTTACAAAAATACAAGAATTGCTCTTCAAAATTAGCATTAACATGTAAACACAACAATGCAGGGGTGTGATTTGCCAAAAGCAAATAAATCCTGAAAAATGGGTAGCGAGACTGTGTGTTCCTTTTGGTCAAGAGGACAAAGCCCCCTGGGCTCGATTTCACAAAGCACTAAGATTCATCTTATGATGAGTTGTTAGTATTACCATAGTGATTTGTATTGTGACATCACACTTTGCTAAGCAATTAAGATTGATACACAGTTAAGATCAATCTTAGCTCTTTGTGAAATCGGCCCCAGAGAACCTACTGGGTGTTTCATTTTGGAGGATTTACCGACTCTCCACATCCCCACAAACAAGAAACTCGAGGTTGGGACACAATACAGGCTACTTCTTTCTTTCCTTGGTGGCTACTTACTTCTCTTCTTTCAAAAACATTTTCAGGCAAAGGGAGATTTTGTAAAAAAAAATAAACATCATGAGAAATCACAGCACTGAAAATGCTTTTGCTTAAATATTTTGCTTTGTGCAATTTTTGAATGACAACGTTCCCTTATTTCTCAGACACTGATGAACTTATTCACAATAACCCTCCTATTACTGTACATGCCCAAACCTGCCAAATTTGCACTGTGTAATAAGCATAAGGCCCACAGCATTAACCTGCCAATGCATGTCATAACACTTGTATAGTAAGTACATCCACACGCCAAAACCCTTTGGAGGGTTTGGAGGGTTTTGAAAGGTGCTGATACCAAGTCATAAAGTAAGCTAAGTCTGTAGCAAGTACACCTACTGTACATGCCAAAACATGTTAGAAGGTTTTGAAAGGTATTGGCACTAAAGCCCTTTTCACACAAGCACCGACAACAAAGGTCCTTGGTAATGGGCGCCAGTTGTCTGTCACCTCGGTCGTTTGCGATTTTTTAACAAACTTTCACACGACTTCCACTCATGCCAAAACGAACGTCCGTCGTTTTCCATGGAGGGTCAAAGGTCATGATTGTGCAATCCAATGTTTCACTGGTACCGCGCGCAGAGCTTATTCACTGAACGCTTTCTTCTACGTTACCAGTAGGTTTCCCGCGAAGATACACGTTGTGCGAAGTCAAACGTTACTTTCTCCCACATTTTGTTTTCATTTCTTTCCCATTTCCCAACAATTTTATTCTCATTTTATTATGGATATTGAATCAAGTATACTTGCAACAATTCCGACGGATTCACAGAGCCAGATTTCTAACGTAAGGCCATCCAACGAGAAAAATAAACAGTTGTAAGAATTCTTCTTCTGGAATCCTTTGCTCTTTTCGACGATTTCATGGACTCAAATTCTTTCATGAAATTCAAGAGAAGTAGCACGAACGTTATTTCTTCGGATGTCGCAATCTTGGAAGGACGTACAACAAGTTGTTAACCAACACACATCCGGGATTTATTGCAAGCTGATTTAGTGACGCGTTCTGCGCATGCAAAATGATACCGCCAAAGCAAGGGTCCCCTGTTTGGGCGCACTAAGCGTTTCACACGACCTATCGTGGCGATTTTAACATCGTTGCGATTTTTTGGAGGTCTCGATCTCTGTTATAAATAACAAGGGTCCGTGGTAATTATTTAACAAGGATAGCTTTCACACAACTGGGATTTGCTATTTTTTAACATGGATGCGATTTTTAGTCAAGGTCCCTTGTAGGGCTGTGCCTTTTCAGATATTTTTGGAACCAGATACCCGAAATCAGGAAACTTCGGATACCCGGATACCCGTTTTCATTTTTGTTGAAAACATGCCTCCGGTGGTGTACAAATATATGTACTGTAAATGGTAACAAATTGACTTTTATAATACAGAGGATACCATACTATCGCTCTTTTCTTTATTGGAGTGTAATCTCTTGAATTTAAAGATAATTGTGTCTGTACAAGTGCATTGTTCAAGAGTCACAGATTTCTGTTTGCATCGCTCAAATGTTAAGTCCGAATATTAAAAAGATGTTTACGGGTAATTGGAACCGAAAAATGGAGCCGGGTAATGACCGTTTCGGTCGGGTATCCGGATACCCAGCACAGCCCTAGTCCCTTGTTAAAACGGTCTCGTGTGAAAAGGCCTCAAGTCTTCAAGTAAAGCTAAGTAATCCTCAATAAAAGTCATCCAACTGTCAAAACCTTTCAGAAGGTGCCTGAGGTACCCTGTACATAAACAGTAATTCCTACACATCTATCAGTCTATTACTTGCCAAAGGGATTTGAAATGTGCAGTGACTAACAGTAAACAGTTATGTACACAAACTATGTAGAGTATATATCTACACCACCTTTCAAAACCTGCAGTGAAGCAACTACATAACGTTTTGAAAGGTGCAGTTTCTAGGCCCAAGACTGCAATTTTTATAGGAGGTTTAATTCACATCAATACACTCCTACGCACAGCCCATTTTGCCAGCAGGTTGTTAGACCAGCCAAAACCCTACGGCTATCAGTTAATTGAAAGGTGTAGGAACAAGTGCAGAACACAATACATGTATGTACTGTGTAGATGCATTCCCACACCAAACTACTACACATCGCTGCCAATTACTTTTCACCTTTCAAAACCTTTAACTATTTTTAAGGGTTAATTAATCAATAAGTACACGGATTTGAAAATAGCAGGACAATTGGACCACACACAATGAAATTAAGATAAGGAGAAACACAGATCGGCCCATGCATCATCGAAGAACAGGGAAATGTTAGGGCTGTAGTGATTATATGCGAGTTCTTTTGTTTGCCCCAAACGCGACACAGAGGTATTGATCAACAGGTTGAAGGATATTAATAAAAAAATTAATAAAATATAAAAAAAACTCAGTGCATGTATGGGGAAAGGCTTAAGCATGCCCGTCTTTTGGAGGATGTTGTCAAACAGTGTTTACCAAACCAACACTGAGCTTGCAAACAAGAGAATACACTTGTACAATGTCAGATGTGAAAGTTTTTGGACAACTAATGAAGAAAAATACCCACATTGCATGTCAGGGCCCACAAAGTCCAGGTTTACAACAGTATGAAGTTAATCCGGGTTTGGCAGAGGGTGCCCGCATCAGAGAGAGAGATGCACAAGGTGCTCGCCAGGATTTAGAAACAGGGTGTCCAAAATTTGCTGGAAATTTCAAAACAGGGTGCACGAATTGTTCACTTACAATACTTTTACATGTAAATGACAGATGAAATAGAGTGTCCAAAATTTGCTGGAAATTTCAAAACAGAGTGTCCAAATTGTCCACTTACAATACTTTTACATGTAAATGACAGACGAAATAGGGTGTCCAAAATTTGCTGGAAATTTCAAAACAGGGTGCCCGAATTGTTCATTTAGGGAGGAGGGCCAAAGTCATGGTACAGCCAAGCCTTTGAGAAGCCCGGCCAGGCCCAGGCTTTTCCCCTGCCTACTGGCCTATATAATGAGCTCTGCTTGCCTGGGCTAGGCCCTCCAGAAGCCCAGGTTATGTTGATTGGCAGGTACTGTATTGTTACAGGATTAGGACTCACAAAAGACAATTAGGAGGCCAGGTAGCCTGAGCCTGGCTGGGCTTCTCAAAGGCTTGGCTGTACCATGACTTTGGCCCTCCTCCCTTACAATACTTTTACATGTAAACGACAGATGAAATAGGTTGTCCAAAACTGAAACTAGGTGCCTAAAAGACACACCCAGACGCCCCTCTGGCTGATACTGTGGGTGATACATACCTTGCCATGGTTCCAGGCACTGATGTGAGCAAGTTCCGCGCCGAGATCTGCACAGGACTTCAACTTCTCAATGAGGAGCTTGCAATCACCAGGCTGTAAATTCAAAACAATGTAACACTGTTACAATTTGAAACCCAAAATGCATGAAAATATTAAGAGTTCCAGAATCATTCCTGAAAAAAAATGTTAAAATAAATAAATTAACAAAATATATCAAAATTGTTCCCATGAACAGAAATAAAAAACTCCATGCCCTACATATATATATAAATAAGGCTGTGCGTTTTCAGTTATTTTGGGAACCGGATACGCGAAATTTTATATCTTCTGATACCCAACATTTTACAATTTTGTAAAAACACTTAAATACTCCCAAATGTATAAAATAATCAATATGAACACAAGTTTCAAACAAAAGCCGGCAAGTCTGTGAAAGGTTGTCGGTAAATGTTACTTCTAAAGCCTTCATCCAAGTTTTCTTCATTTTGTCAGCAAAAAATCAGAGACTTCCATTATTTTGTGTGGCTTAACCCTTACCTTCCCAAATCCTCCAAAATCCTCTTTGCTAAAGTGAAGGATTTTGAAGGATTGAGGTTACATGCTACATGCTCTTTGCTAAATTGAAGGATTTTGTTGGACTGACGTTATTAGGCATACTTGCCTTTCCATGGTACATGTACATCCATGTTTGTTGCAGTGATTGCAAGGTCAGTGCTTGGGTCAGTGGACACTGTGTTATTGCTCCATGCATGCAGGGAGGGTCCCTGGCCATGTACATGTATCACAGATTAGAAACACATGTGTGCATACATGTCATGTGCTTGCTTTAATATTACTTAAGGATTTAGGAGGATTCAGGTTATGTGTAAGCAAATGGGCCTAGGGAGTTAGGAAGGATTCAGGTTATGTGTAAGCAAATGGGCCTAGGGAGTTAGGAAGGATTCAGGTTATGTGTAAGCAAATGGGCCTAGGGAGTTAGGAAGGATTCAGGTTATGTGTAAGCAAATGGGCCTAGGGAGTTAGGAAGGATTCAGGTTATGTGTAAGCAAATGGGCCTAGGGAGTTAGGGTTAATTAAAATGTTCAGTCAGAATTTTAAAAAGTCATTTACGGGTAAATGGAACCGAAAAATGGAACCAGGTAATGACATTTTCAGTTGAATATACGGGTACCCAAATACCCGGCACAGCCTTATATGTAAATATATTTTGATCTAGTTATCTGCTGCTGGGAGTTACCAAATTGGTAACCGACATTTTCACGGTCAGTTAACCGGTTAACCAAAAGTCAGCACAAACTAGATATAGTCGGCAAATGGAACAATGTGTATACATTTCCAATCAAAAAGCAATGAACTTCCTGCAATTATTAAATAAATGTCTAGGGTGGTAAAGTCTTCCAATTTTTTTTTTTTTTTTTTTTTTTTTTTTTTAATATTGGTTTTGGTTAGCTGGTTAGCAAATTTCTGTTTACACAGAAATGTTATTGTTTGGAGTGAACAAAGAAAAATTAACTAGAGTGGGATTTGAACCAGATTTAATGTGCCAACGCTCTCCCAACTGAGCCAACTAGCCCGATGTGCACTGCGTAATTTTTATGCTCACTTCAATTAAAAGCAATCAGCACGGACAAACCAACAGAAGGAAATCGCATAACACAATTTTCAACAGAGACGCAACATATATTCAAATGCAAAACAAAATACGACATGATGACATTTTCATGACACAATCTGGGATTATAATGCAATGTCCTATGTATATATATGCGTACGAGTAGAGTCCATAAAGGGTGAAGTGATTTTGCAGCATTGTAGACTGATCGCACCTACAATGTAGCTCATAAATATTCACTCACTGCAGTCACTTTTTAATCGACTACAAAACCTCGTGTCTCGTGTGAGTATTTCTGTCAGATAATTAATTACAAGTTTCAAATGTTCCAAAATCTGCCGAGATGGCAGATGAGAAGTTGGAAATCAAAGCCAAATGAAATCGTAATCAGTGAGTGATTTCGCTTGTATTGCACTGTAAAATGCTGCATAAAATTCACAATTCACTACTCAAAATAGGTAATTACATTTACAAATATATTACATTCACAATTATTACATATTTTTGCCTTCATATTTTGCTATGGAATCGTACCCTATTTCAAAGTTTCGGGAATCGCCCTGCCTCGTTACATCCTATAGGCCAAAAAAAAAAGTCTCCGGTTTCTGGTCATCGGTCAGCTTCAAAATTGATGTGGTGACGTGCTTTTTTTTTTCGGTTTTTTTTTTTGTCTTTCCAAGTCTCTGATATGACTCCATTGCATCTTAGATATATATATCATGCGTGATTTTTTACAGGCAATTTCCTTGTAACCCTTTTAGGCAAAAAAAATAAGTCTCTGGTTTCTGTCATCGGTCGGCTTTATAAAAGCCCTTTTCACACTACAGAGCCAATTCCCGGGAAAAATAATCCTGGGAAATTCCCAGGAGTTTTTAACCTCACCAACACCCCAGCGACCATTCACACTATACCTATCTGGTCACTCCCGGGAACATTATTTCCCGGGAATATGCACGGTCGTTTCACACTGGAGACTGGTACCTAACCATTATAAATACCTGTAAATGAGACATAGCCTTGTCCGTGACAATTCTTTTATTCAATTCTAAAACCATTTATTTGGTCACATTCTATAAAACTAAATATATCGTGTTATTTACAGATTTAGATATTTATATTATATTATATATATAAGAAGGAAAGTTTCAAAAGTACTGAAATACAACACAAGATATTTCCACGCGAATTATTTGGCATGCTATTTGTGACCTCACTGACCTTTCAAGACATGTTGACGTCCCAACATCCGCGACGCAAAAGTGGGTTAAGTTATACCCGCTTTCGTTTCACACTAGTTGCTATTTCCCGGGAAAAACTCGTTTAACCCTACTCCCGAGCAGGGGTAATTATTTCCCGGGAATAAGCTACTTCCCAGGAATTTCCCGGGAGTAGCTTTTGAAGTGTGAACAGACCGACCAGAATTTCCCGGGAAATACGTCTAGTGTGAAAAGGGGCTTTATTTATTTTTTGGGTAATCCGTGATGCATTGTATACGCAGGGATCAAATTTCCCATAAACAAAGTATGGTGGCTAAGAGAGGCCTCACAAATCGGGCAAACGTTCATACCCCTATGTGAAAAAGTTTTTTAAAACACAGCACGGCAGAATTCCAATCGATCCAGCAATTCTGGGTGCAATTGGACGTCGTTTCATTACCAAAAAAAAAGAAAAAGAAAATTAAAAATGCCGACGGGCATCCGAGGCGACACGCGTGGAGACCAGAAACCGGAGACTTTTATTTTGGCCATAGTCTTACCACTGTGAAACTGCTTCTTGTACTCAATACTGTTATTGCAATCAAACCCTCCCATATTCACAAAACCGTTCATCAGTCATAGGGTTTTCAGGGATCACACTATGTATCACC
This sequence comes from Zoroaster sp. YZ-2022, assembly GCA_029582265.1. Lineage (NCBI taxonomy): Eukaryota > Metazoa > Echinodermata > Asteroidea > Forcipulatida > Zoroasteridae > Zoroaster > Zoroaster sp. YZ-2022. The sequence goes on from CM055820.1 coordinate 8,307,917, forward strand.
CATCTTCTTGGCTATTTTAATGGCAATTTTTGCAAATTTTCTTTTTCATCAGAACATTATGTAATTTACTTCAGGAAAAGGAGAACAAATTATTTAACATGATACTTTTTTCTTTTTTTTTAATTCATGAGAAGCATGGTTTTACAGTAAAAATATACTAACCCTCCTACTATAGCTGCACTTTAGTGGGAAGTTGCTACAGAGGTCAAAACCAGTCAACTGCCTGTTTTTGACTGTTGACCCAAATGTGCACACGGGGGCATTTTTGACTGGTTTTTACTGTCATTTTGACTACCCTGAACAATACCAGACAATGCTTTTACCAGTCAAAAACGGTCAACTCATTTTGACCTGTAAATGTACTTACCACACATAAAGTTTGACTTACTTAACCCTCCTACACATGGAGGCCACTCCAATCCACAAAATTCTGTTCTTGAGCAACCTTCATACGTGTACAAGCCTGCTGTCCTTTTCAAGTAATCTTACAAAATCAACTGTGTGCCACCCAAGGCCACTGTAAATGTTTGAACATATTAAGTATGGCCTGCAATGTATCAATGGGAGACCACCTTACCCTGCAAGGTGTGACAGTGCACAGAAGGGTAACCACAGGAGGCCACTGGCAATAACTAATGGCTTGGAGTGGCCTGAATGGGTTGTTTCAAAAATTGCACTGATTGTAGGAGGGTTTTAACCCTAACGGACTAGGCCCTTTTGCTTACACATAGCCCAAATCCTCCTATATCCTTCAGTATTAGAGAGTCAAAAGCTCAAAGTACCCAAATCCTTCTAAATCCTCCTGGTTTTTCTTAATATGGCTAACGGCCCGAATCCTTCCAGTGCCCGTGCTACATATGACCTTTTCATACCAGGACAATGGTCATAGAAATTCCATTGGTGTGCACACTAAGCATATGTGTTTCTTATCAGTAATACATAAACATACAATGCAAATTTTTTTTTTGTATGTCTAATTTCAAAGTAATTGACTTCCTTATATAAAATAGCAATGTTCTGATGAAAGTAGTTTAAAACGGTCATCAAAATAGCCAAAAACAAGGATACATGTACATCTCTATGGATAATGGCTACTTTCAACCCCATGTGTTATGCAAACCCACACATGTTTTAAATGTCAACGAATCATATCACAATACAACAGAAAGGTCAATGAACTATCTCATGACAAACCACTCCATAACGCATAATATCTAGATCATTGGATACAACACATAAAGCTGTATACATTACCGACCATATGCTGAAGAAAACAGGAAGACGTGAACTCAGTACAAAATGACTGACTGTAAATGTACACACATGCACGACTGTATGTTTAACAAAAATCATTGATTTTCACTATGCATGTACATACTACTTCAAGACTAAATGTCCTTCTGTGATTGCAAGGGTCAAAATCAGTTAAAATGTTGATATACTTGCCAAGGTACATGTATATCTAATGCACTTAAAAGTCAAACACAGTCAAACCTTACGTGTAGTAAGTACATTTACAGGTCAAAATGAGTCGACCGTTTTTGGCTGGTAAAAGCATTGTCTGGTATTGTTGAGGGTGGTCAAAATGACAGTCAAAACCAGTCAAAACCAGTCAAAAATGCCCCCGTTTGCACATTTGGGTCAACAGTCAAAACAGACAGTTTTGACCACTATAGCTACTTGGCACTAAAGCTCGGCTATAGTAGGAGGGTTCTAAATTTGCCAATTGACAGCCGGCCATAAAAAAAACACCTTAATTGACAAATCAGATCCGTTACATATAACGACGCCATTAAATCTGGGCACATTTTTATTTGGGCACATTTATATTTGGGCACATTTATATTTGGGCACATTTATATTTGGGCACATTTATATTTGGGCACATTTATATTTGGGCACATTTTTATTTGGGCACATTTTTATTTGGGCACATTTTTATTTGGGCACATTTTTATTTTGAACATCCGGTGGGTATGGCCAGTGTTTAAGCCAGGATTTGAAAGTAGGGTGCCCAAATTTGTTATTCTCTGAAAAACTGGGTGTCCAAATGTTAAACTTCCAGTATTTTTGCATGTATTTTACAAATAAAACAGGGTGTCCATTTAGTAAACAGGGCGTCCAAAAGACACCCAAAGGTATTTCTGGCTAATACTATGGGTATGGCGTTGGTGTATCATGTACACATACATGTCAATTAGCTTCCAAAGCAACAACTACACCATCAGATACATTTGATGAAGAATTGTTACTTAGATTATATAAGATTTATTTTTCACAATCAACAAGACATGGAATCCGAGTGCTAGTTTTAGATTAACTCAGTGACTGAAAGTAATACCCCACATGATAAGGTCATATTACTGTTACTGAGCTGCATAAATGAGCCAGTAATTTTCAGTCACTGTGTTCATCTTAAACTTAGGACACCGATTCCATGCCCTGTTGAAAGTCTGCTCTAACCATTGACGATACTGTCCCTTTAACCCGAAAACAAACTGAAAAGCAATACTTGAATGTAACATGGTAAGGATACCTGAGAAGTTATTGCATCTGACATTTTTTAGACTTGCGAATACAAACTCAAATCAACAATTACTCAGTCAGTTGGTTTACCAAATGTTTATAAACAGTTACTCTGTGAAGGTTTTGGGGTTTTGTGCAGCATCTCATATGTGCAATATCTCATACAAAATCTGTCCAAATCTTTATAATCAATCCCAACAATATGCCAAATAAAAACAGTAATTTCCTTAGATAAATTAATTTGAGGTTTATCAAATTTGAATTATATCATTAACCCTCCTATGGTTTGACCTTTCAAAACCTTTCAAAATCTGCTTACTGGCCAAAATGGCTATCAATAATTATGAACCCTTTAAAACCCTCCAGAATTTGTTGCTACTGAACAACCACACCTTTCAATACCCTTTGAAAGGTATTGAAACATTTCAACACCAGTTTGTTCAGAGAGTTGTTACACCTTTCAAAACCTTTCATAGGTCCCTTTTGTCAGACAGTTTTCTCACCTTTCAAAACCCTTCAGTACAGCAAACTTGAAAGGTTTTTAAAGGTCTGACAATTCTATGGCAACTGCACTGTACATAGGAGGGTTAAAATGAAAATCTATGCATGAAGTGGCTCCCATCTTGGATTTCCAAGTGGAATGAAAGCCAGCATGTGATTGGTCCATAATAACTGCTTCATCAAACTCTCACCAATAATGGTTCGTGTGTGATGGTTACTCAGAACTTTATAAAAAAATAACTGTAAAATGAAGTACTAACTCCCTCCGTATCCTTGGCCCTAACCCCACATGTACAAAAATGGGGCGATTATTTTTCAACTTTTGATCTGCTAATTATTACAATCTAAATTTGTGTGATTAAGTAAGATTGACCAAGCAGACACTTAGTATAAAGTTCACTTTTGTGAGATCAGTAATTTTGGTGAAATGTAATTTTTTTTGTTTTTTTTTGTTGTAGTATTCAAAAATGTTTTGAAAGCTTCTTGAAAGTGAGCTTATCCCAGAATAACAGATTTTATGCCAAAAGTGTCTGCTTGGGCAAGGTTACCCAAATCACTTAGTTTTAGGTTGTAATACTTAGCAGATCAAAAGTTGAAAAAAAATAATAAATCTTTTTTTTCCATACATAAATATAAACAAATAAACAGATTCATATTACAGTTAACATGCGCATTACCTTAGTGTTCTCATACACTGAAATCAATGACCATTTTCCCAGAATTTTATTTCGTTTAGATATTATTTCAGCTGAAGAGTACAATTTGTCACATGTATAATGGACAGGTGTAGGTGTCCTAGTGCATTATAACATGCGTGGGTAGAGAATCCTCCAGGTATTGTGTGAGGTAACTTGCCTTTAGAGTACATAACCAAGGAATGAAAGTCTCCATCTTCAATAATCCTATAGGACAAAACCAATATGGCTTGGTAATTTAAGACTTACGCGAGTTAAAGGGAAGGTACAACCTTGGTAATTATCCGATTACAAACTTACTGGATTATTATCCGAAAGCTTACTTGATATGGGGGTTGGTATAGGTAATAATCATCTCAATAAATATTTCAGTCTGAAGTGTTCATTTGAGAGAAAATACAGGGGAAAAAATATATATATATGCATGTTTACAAAAATGTTGCCAGACGACAACTTTTTGCTCAAAGCTCTTTTCTGAAGAAAAAAAAATTATAAATGTTTTTCACACTTTTCTAACGACTTGGATTCTACATTGAACTTGAAACTGAGCACAGGCTGGTTGTGTATAAGTATTGGATCTTGACTGGAAGAAAGTAAGCGTTACTCATTGGGGCAGTTTTGTCAACATTACTTTTCCCTTTAACTGCCTGCATTAGTTGATAGCGAGCAGCTCAGAGACTGAGACAATGCAAACAACACTAGCAGAAGAAATACAAGATATGCAGACTGTTAGACTAATTTAGTTGTACATGTATTTCATTCGGTGACATTTATTATGACATAAAACACAATAAAGGGGGCCACTTTGCATCCGTCACGTTAGCAGTTTTTCCAATGGTTGTTATTTATTTTTAAGTACCTGAAACCGACCAAAAAGTGTTTCAACATGTGAATGGACATGCAGGCTTATACTAGAACTAATTTGAGTTGATGTATTTTTATTATTTTTTTTTAACATTTTTTTTTTACCCTCACATTTCCATAAAAATTGGATGGAAAAAGTTACCTCACTTTTCCGTCCATTTGTTGATGGAAATTTTAGGGTAATTAAAAAATAATAGTAATAATCAACTCAAATTATCTTTAGGATAAGCATGCATGTCTATTCAAATGTTGAAATTCTTTTTGGGTGGTTTCAGATATTTAAAAAAAAAATTACAACCATAAGAAAAACTGATAACGTGACGGTAGGAAAGTGGCCCCCTTTATTGTGTTTTATGTCTTATGGTTTTTTTTTTCCCAACTGCCAAAAGTGAAAAGCTGAAGATTAAAACCCTTCTATGACTACAAGGGTCAAAATCAGTCAAAATGTTGATATACTTGCAAAGGTATATCTAGCGCACTTAAAAAGTCGAACACTGTCAAACCTAATACGTAATAAGTACATTTACAGGTCAAAATGAGTGGACCAAAGTATTATCTTGTATTGTTGAGGAAAAATTAGTCAAAACCAGTCAAAAATGTGCACAGTTGGTTGCACAGTTGGTTCAACAGTCAAAAACAGTCAGTTGACCGATTTTGACCACTATAGCCACTTGCCACAAAAGTTCAGCTACAGTAGGAGGGCTTTACAGACACAAGGCTTGGGCGATATCAATATTTTTCATCCACAATATATCGTCAAACATATATCACGATTATTTTTTTCACACGAGTGCTTTAGAGCCGATAATAACAGGAACGTACCCATATAAAACGCATCACAATAAATTGCCAGTGCTTACCGGAGAGACATGTGGAATCGCGCCGTTCACTAGTGCACCATGGCCATTGGCAAATTCGTTTGCATAATAATTATGTGGGACGGTTACTGCATCGTGTGTCCCAATCAAATCATCAGCCCGAGTTCACGTGACTCGCGTTCCACGTGACTATGTCATAGTATAAACACGTGACTATGTCATAGTATAAACATAAAGCTACAAGTTTTACCCAGGGTTCGACCTTAGCAGTCGCCCGCTCGCCAAATGCGAGTGAAAACGGCGGCGGGCGAGTCAAAACCCTTCCTTCAGTAGCCCGCTGGGCGAGTCAAAATATTGTCACCGATTGGCCTATACAGCCCTGAAATTACATGACAGCATCGACGGCCGCTTGGTCGTTGTACGAACTTGGCCCTTGCTAATACTTTGGTTGGTGTCAACAGCACCCACGACATAAACACTACGCCAGGCATTCGCGGGTACCAGCTAAAAATAGCATGGCGCGGCGTTGGGCGCATGCAACGTAAAAATAATACATGCTGAGTCTGTACATAGACATGCATGCAGCGTGTGCATCGGATATACATGTAGCATCGACGCATCCATCGATCATCGTGTCGCTGTACCGTACGTATGTACATTACGTGGCCAGGGGTTTTGGTGGTCGTCAACATTGCTGTCAAAGGGTCGACTAGCAAATAAAAAAGAGTGAACTGAATACTGCCACATCCAAATGCATAAAACTTGATGTTTTTTTCGGGTTAACATTGTGTTTTGTTTTGTTTTTTTTAATTGGTGACATATTACTGTAAGTGTTGCAATACTGTTTTCATGTAGGCCTACATGTAATAAAACCCAAACGGAGACAGATAAAGGAAACTTTAGTCTTATGTGCTGAATTGGAGTGTGTTAATTTTTTTTTTTTTTTTTTTTTTTAAAGATTGCCTTGGTGCCCTTTACGTTTTTTTATCATTGCCGTGATGCCCTTTGAACATTTTAAAAATTGCCTTGGTGCCCTGATTTTTTTAATGTTTTCATTATTGTCGTGTTCAGTTGGTTAGAAATAAAATATGAAATGAGCCTTCTTTTCCTCTGTTATTAGAATAGAATCCGTTATTAATTAAAAGAAACATTAGTATTGCCTCAGAAACAAATATGCACATAATAATAAGGTAACTGACAACTGTTGTTTATAATTGCACGTTCTGAAGCAAAATGCCTAAAATTACTAAAAACTGTGATTTGATTAAAAGTATTTATAAAAACATACGGGCGAGTGAAAAGGCTTGCGGGCTAGTGAAAAGTTTGGTTTACTAGCCCGGCCGGCGAGTGAAAAAAAAAGTTAAGGGAAAACCCTGTTTACCTAACATGTGACTAGGTTTATTCCTGCATAGTACCATGGAGAATAAAACCATGTGATTGTGACACGTCATTTACACTTCGGAAAATGTGACCGAGTTTGGATTGTACTCACACTATTTTTAATAAACGTCACGTGGTTTATCAAGAGTAGTGTATGTGTTGTCATTAGACAAGAGTCCCAGTATGGTATAATAGAATAGTGTCCTAATCCCCCAACTTTGATCAAGCCGCTGTCGATCCATGCTTTGATTTATTTCATGACTGATGTGAGCACAGAGCACCTGCAATTACTGTTATTTTGTTGTCTATTTTTAAGGTAATGCCCATATTCTGCATATATTTAAATATGCATGATAAAATGTTGTCGCACGTGATGCACCAGCCAGAGTCACAGACCACCATGGATAGACAGTGAGACGTTAACATGGTCTACACATTGTTGGATCAAATACCCCATTCAATCCCAAACACTTAATCCGTCTGAATATATTTCTTTGAGTGGCGGTGCATTTTAAACAACGCCTTGTTAGGCGGCTCCTTTGTGATCTGACAGTCGTCTTACCACAGAAGTAGTTCGATTTTGTTTCTCACTTCTGAAAGCTGAAGACTTCCTAAGTTTTTTCCATGGAATTTCTGACACGACTGACAATCGAGGATTTTTTTTTAATCACGATATATTTTTTTCATTGCGATTTTCATCAAATAAAAAAAAATATCGCGATTATCGATATTATCATGTCATCGCCCAATCCTAACGGACACATCAGCAGAAATTTCAAAATAAGCATGGGTTAGTTCAGTACACTTAACTGAACACTAACCCCCTTCAACAACTGGCTAGACACCCAACTGTCAAAGTGGGAATGAAGCCAGATGAGTGTAACAAGATCCATCAGCAAGAACACCGTCAACAAAATCCACTCATATTATAACATGTTGCATTCTATTGCGTCCAGGATGGTCAGGGATTTAAGGTATCTCACTGATGTTTTCACCAGCAATTTCCAGCATTTTGCTGTTTAAAATCAGAACAGCAGTGTTCCTTGTAGTATCCCAGTAAATTACTATAAAAAAAATTTAAAAAAAAAAAAAAGCATTTCACAAAATCATTAGCATGGTTCAACAGTTATCATGTTTTGACATGAATTTATGGTGGGATCTGTCATAATTCATCTGGGCAATTCATTACCGATTTTTTTTGTGTGTGAAATGTTCCATTGTCAATGTAAAGAGACAAAATCGTCACGATCAGAGCAGACTTTCAGCACAGCATGAAATCGGTGTCTCTAGTTTAAGATGAACACAGTGACTTCAAATTACTGGCTCATTTATGCAGCAGCAACGGTAATATGATCTTATCATGTCGAGTATTATTCTCAGTCACTGGGTTAATCTCAAACTAGCACTCGGATTACATGCCCTGTTGATTTTAAATTTAATAAATTTCTTTTCTTAAAGGAAATCAGCAATCTGCTTAAAAAATTGCTTGAAATATACAGTCATTAACCCTCCTATGCCCAGGCTGAAATTTGGCCCAGTAAGCACCGCACCCACAGACAGTCACTTGAGTATTTTTGGTTGCATTGCCAGCAGCAGGGTGTGGGTTCGAGCCCCGGTCGTGACACTTGTATCCTTGAGCAAGGTACTTAACCATAATTGCTTCGTCCTTCGGATGGGACGTAAAGCCGTAGGTCCCGTGTGTTGTATAATGCACGAAAAGTGGATTGTCGTGGCCGAGTGGTCTAGCGCACTGAACTCAAGTTCTGGTGTTGCCAGCAGCAGAGTGTGGGTTCGAGCCCCGGCCGTGACACCTGTGTCCTTGAGCAAGACACTTAACCATAATTGCTTCTCTCCACCCAGGGGTTAAATGGGTACCTGTGAAGGCAGAGATGGTTTGCTCTATGCGCTAGAAATGGCAGCAATTGAGCTGTATACTCCCCAGGGAGCTGAGATGGTTTCAGGAATGATTTATGAGCCTTATGAGCAGGGATAATAATATAATGCGCCTTGAGCGCCACTTAGTTGGTGGATACGTGCGCTATATAAATCTATACATTATTATTATTATTACATGTGTATTTTTGTGCTGGAGTTAGTGGCAAAGTCAAACACACTTGTGTATGTCCTACTTAAGTTATATGCTGAGTCACACAGAGCTGTGTATGTACTGCATATACACTTGAGTAGTTTTGGTTTGACCTCCTACCATACCCACATCAGCCCTGAAATTACACGACGGCAACGACGGCAATTGCCGTCAATGCCCTCACCCTCTGCCGTGATGCCCTTTAAAAATGCCACTTTTCACGGCAACGAGTTGCTGTGCTTTTTCCCTGCATTGCCGCTGTGCCCACTTGTTTACACATTAGTATTTAGTACATCATTTTTTCTCACGGAAAAAAATATATCGCCGCCACGCTCAATTGCGCGACCGGTGGCTGCGCTGCTAAGACTAAGTTCACGCAACGACCATTTGGGAACAAAATAGTCAAAATTACCTGGTACTCATGACCAAAATGATAGTGGTTACCAGGCAATATCGGCCGCTTGGTCGTTGTACCTGAACTTGGCCCTTGCTAATACTGGTTGGTGTCAACAGTACCCACAACATAAACTCTACGCCAGGCATTCGCGGGTACCAGCTAAAAAATAGCATGGCGCGGCGTTGGGGCGCATGCAACGTAAACAATACATGCCGAATCTGTACCTAGACATGCATGCAGCGTGTGCGCGCGTGTGCATCAGATCTAGCATCGACGCATCGATCGTCGTGTCGCTGTACCGTACGTATGTACAATCACTACATTAACGTGGCCGGGGCTTTTGGTGGTCGTCAACATGCTGTCAAAGGGTCGACTAGCAAATAAAAAAAGAGTGAACTGAATACTGCTGCATCCAAATGCATAAAACTTTGTTTTTTTCGGGTTAACATTGTTTTTTTTTTACTTATTTTTAATTGGTGACATAAACTGTGTTGCAATACTATAGTAGTTTTCATGTACATGTAGGCCTACATGTAATACAACCCAAACGGAGACAGATAAAGGAAACTTTAGTCTTATTGGCATGTGCTGAATTGGAGTGTGTTCATTTTTCATTGTTTTTTATTTAAAATTTTTTTAAAGATTGCCTTGGTGCCCTTTAAGTTTTTTTATCATTGCAGTGATGCCCTTTGAAAATCTTAAAAATTGCCTTGGTGCCCTGATTTTTTGTAAAAAGACAAGGCAAAACTGCCTTGCCCCTTTCAAGCTGTAATTTCAGGGCTGCCACATGTCCTTGCATTTATTTGAGTGCACTGCACAAAGTCAATGGGTTGGGAGTGACATACAAATTTTGAGTGTCTTTGATTGTTAAACCTATAGGAGGGTTAAAAGAAATAACAGTAATTATTATATAAAATGCAATAAGTGTAACTGAATTAGAGTTGGGACATTTACACATTTATAAGTGTACATGAAGAAAAATTCACTAAACGTTTTCAAATTCATGAAAAGTGTAAACCAATCCTACATTAACCGTAACCTTCCCAAATCCTCCAAAATCCTCTTTGCCAAAGTGAAGGATTTTGAAGAATTGAGGTTACATACTACATGCTCCAGCATCCATTCATGGGATGATCCTCCAGCAGTCTACTTAAGCAGCAGCATTTTCCAGAGTCCGGCATTCTCCTGAGGACGATCAGAGCATACTGATCGAAACGTCGAGTTGTACCCCCAGTTCTTTTCAGAACTAATTACTACTCAATTGAGATTCCACATGGTGTCACCGCAATCAGTCTTACTTGCATGCTCTTTGCTAAAGTGAAGGATTTTGGAGGATTGAGGTTATTAGGCATACTTGCCTTTCCATGGTACATGTACATCCATGTTTGTTGTAGTGGTTGCAAGGTCAGTGCTTGGGTCAGTGGACACTGTTTATTGCTCCATGCATGCAGGGAGGGTCCCTGGCCATGTACATGTATCACAGATTAGAAACACATGTGTGCATACATGTCGTGTGCTTGCTTTACTACTGAAGGATTTTGGAGGATTCAGGTTATGTGTAAGCAAATGGGCCTAGGGAGTTAGGAAGGATTCAGGTTATGTATAAGCAAATGAGCCTAGGGAGTTAGGAAGGATTCAGGTTATGTGTAAGCAAATGGGCCTCGGGAGTTAGGAAGGATTCAGGTTATGTGTAAGCAAATGGGCCTAGGGAGTTAGGAAGGATTCAGGTTATGTGTAAGCAAATGAGCCTAGGGAGTTAGGGTTAACCCTCCTACTATAGCTGCACTTTAGTGGAAAGTTGCTATAGAGGTCAAAATCAGTCAAATCTGCCTGTTTTGACTGTTAACCCAAATGTGCACACAGGGGCATTTTTGACTGGTCTTTGACCACCCTGAACAATACCAGACAATGCTTTTACCAGTCAAAAAACGGTCGACTCATTTTGACCTGTAAATGTACTTACTACACATAAGGTTTGACAGTGTTTGACTTTTAAGTGCACTAGATGTACCTTGGCAAGTATTTTGACTGATTTTGACCCTTGTAGTAGGAAGGTTAATGAAAATTTTGTGCAATTCAATTCCTGACTCCAAAATGTCTGGAATCGCCCCCAGCCTGCTGTCGGAACGCGACTTATCGGTGCAGTTAAAATTGCTGATATGTGCCTTCTAACATCATCATCATCATCATCATTATTATCATCATCGGCGCAGTAAAAAGTGCTGGATTAATACCATAACCATATGTTTTTAAACCCAAAATATTTTCAATTCGTCTGCAATGAAACTTACCACTTCAGAAGCACTTTTCTTGAGCTTGCTTCGGTCGACTTTCATGTTGAGTGGCTAATAATCGATCAACCATGGAGAATACCTGATTATAAACAAACCATTCATAAATCATTCATTATTATCCAGGGGTTTCAAAACAAGCCGGCAACCGGCGAATTTGACCGGCTACTTCAGCGCCGGCTACTTTGGGGGGGAAAAAATGAAAAATAAATTGCAGGAGAAAAAATTATAATTCGTAATAATAATGATAATTTCATCAACTTAAAATATGTTAAACACAAAAATTATATTTGGAGAATTAAAACAGTTATTTAGTTTGTCAAGAATAATGTGATTATTTCATGACCGCTAACCCATGCGATCTCGCAATGAAAAACACGTTCCCTCGATCTTGTTGACAAGTCTTGTGTTCCTTATTCACTATACATCGCCAACAGAGGGCGCTTTCACACAAATCGCTCTCACTTGTAGTCTGGTTCCCTGACCAGAAATTGCCTAAAAAACCTGAATAAAATCGACAGAGAACAGTCAGAGATTTTGGGGTCTGGGAACCAGAATAGTTGAAAACTTTCGGAAGACGTGGTGTTTACGTTTACTTTTTTCTGGGCTTCACGTGGTCCTTGTTTATTTATGTGAGGATTTTGTGCGTGCGTCATGGCGTCAAAACGCCAGTCAGTCACTTCTGAGTTTTTTCGCAAAGAAAAGCAATAACAATGAAGGTATGTAGTTGGAGTGTATTTCGTTTTATTATGAAAATGTACAATGTCAATCAACAACGCTAAAATAAAAAAGCAGTGGGCATAACGAGTAAATCATTCCTTCCTCCATGGTTAGATCAAATGTGATCAGTGGTAATTCGGGGAGGGTTTAGTGTAAGTGTACTTAACGTGTTAAACATGAATTACTTTTGGAAATCCAGATTTTATTAATAAAGATTGCTCATTATAATCACAGCCTTTTTTTTTTTTTTTTTTTTTTTTTTTTACAAATATCAACTTATTATTTCATTATTAATTTATTTTTATTTTTAAGGCCTACTTTTATTTCTATTTTATTTGTAATTTCATTTTCATTTATATTTTTAATTGTTTTTTTTTTATACAATTAAATTTGGTAAAAGATGATGGTGTATTCATTCTTAAAAATTACATGTTGGAAAATACTTATATTAAAATGGGTTCACCACATGTAGGGGAACCTCTGCCCAATTTTTAAATTACATTTGTTGCATTTTACCAAGCATCTTGAGATTTTAATTTTATACTGACACGTTACATGTATTTCCAATGGTCCATTATTTTTAATTTATGATTAATTTTCAACAATTCTTTTCATTCTCTAGATCCCGAAATTACGACAAGTAGGCCTACTACATGTGCTGCAGCCAGTTCAACTAATGATACTCTAATAACATCAGGGGCGACTAGTTCATCTGCCATTGAACAATGAACAATGCATTGAACAATGAATTATATTATTATGTTTCTCTATTAAACAATTGTAGTTTAAACCTTAAATGACAGGATCTCCAGCTCCACCTGTACAAATGATTGATAGATTAATTTTACTTTGTACCAAATGATTTATGCACAACATACCTTTAACATAATAATTATCAATAAGAAAAACTGAAAAATTTAATCCTGAGCATTCATGTAAAAAGTAAAACATGAATTGACTAATTCTTTTTCAAAATCCCACATAGTTGTGTAACATTTTCAAATAATTATGGATGTCCTTCCCTGCCCCAGCCCCTGACAAAATGATGTGCAGGGAATAACACAGAGAGCATCAATAAAACCCTAAAGCTTGAACCATAGACTAGAACCTGACCATGTGCACACTCTATTTTGAAATGCTGCACCATCATTTACCCTATGGTCTTATACTATTACTGACATCACTACATGTTTATGTTACATTTTATATTAACTTACAACAAAAATAATTCATAACCAAATTAGGTTTTTCATATCTTTAAAAAGGGTGAAAACTCTGATCAAATTAATTCACTTCTACCTGGAAAACAGGTACCAGGAATGCATCAGAGACCACCAGAGAGCATCTAAAAGAGCCAGAGCTTCCAAGGCCCTTAAGCGGGCCCTGGACCCCGGCACAAATTTTTTATTTCACTGCCGCCTACTTCAAGAAAACTGCCGGTTACTTTGAATCTTATTGAAACCCCTGTTATCCCTCCTACTTCTGGTACCTTTTTCATACAAGTTGATGCACCATTTGAAACCATTCGCTTTTGTGGTTTTGAATGGTGAAATAACTGTGTACAGTATTGATTCCCCCAAATGGTTTTGAATGGTAGGTCAGCTAATACAAAACCTTGTTTGGATACTTCTAAGTGGTGAATCAATGGACCCTCTATGCATTTGAATGGATTTGAATGGAAGTAAAGCTTGCTACCAACATTGTTCAAAAGTTATCACCATATGTGTACAAAACCAATGGGCATTTTTGAATGGTTTCAAATTGTCTATCAGTAGGAGGGTTATTATTATTTTTTTTTTTTTTTTTTTTCTTTTTTTTTGAGTTTGGGGTTGGATTTACTGAGAAAAAAACATTTATTAGCATAAAACAAAAAATGTTCATGGTTTTATCTATTAGACAAGCAAATACACGGGCATGTTGGATCCCGGTGCAATCACTGTACTCGAGCAATCACTGTATTTCTCTGTAATTTACTGTGTAGTTTATAATTTAACAATTTCAAAAAAGCTTTTTCAAACGCTAATTTTCATGCGAAGTATTCACTCATGCAAGTATACACTTTCAGCTGGGGAATCCACTCTGGCGTGACGACTCAGTTTTGTTGCTCTTTGTTTTGTTCTTGCACACATGAACAAAACTGGCATCAGTATGTACATTCTGGAGGATGTGATCGACAAGTACGTAAAGCAAATGGGAAACCGTGCAGGATCGAGTGCGAAATGAGGAGGCACTAGCCCCATTCTAGGGCAATACACTGGACTCCCTCCGTATCCTTGGCCCTAGCCCCACATGTACAAAAATGGGGCGATTTTTTTTTTCAACTTTTGATCTGCTAATTATTACAATCTAAAATTGTGTGATTAAGTAAGCTTGCCCAAGCAGACACTTTTGGAATAAAGTTCACTTTTGTGAGATCAGCAATTTTGGTGAAATTTAAATAATATTTTTTGTTGTTGTAATATTCAAAAATGTTTTGAAAATTTCATGAAAGTGAGCTGTCCCAGAATAACAGATTTTATGCCAAATGTGTCTGCTTGGGCAAGGTTACCCAAATCACTTAGTTTTAGGTTGAAATAATTCGCAGATCAAAAGTTGATCAAAAGTTGTCCATGGCCAAGGATATGGAGGGAGTTCGTGTATTGGCCCTAGAATGGGGCTAAGACGGCACATGCACATTTGCACCTCGTTGCCAATCAATTTCACACTGCACAGGATCGAAGGGCGGTTTCCCATTGCTTCACCTGCATGTACTTGAGATCACATACCCAAGAGTGTATGTACCGGAACGAGTCTCGTTCACTTGGGCACAAAACATTTTTGAAGATTTGCTCACGAATTTATCAAAACTGAGCCATCGTACAATAAGCCTTATCGGAATTGTACACGCAATGACTTACAGAAGTTGGGTTTTTGAAAAAAAAAGTTGTAAACAAACGCACACGTTTGTGTCCAAAGTCAATCAAGGAGAAAGGTGATCAGCAAGAAGTTGGAAGTTTTACGTTTTAGAGCAAAATTATGGAGAAAAGTATTAAAGGCTTAAGGTTTATAGCGGGAAAACATAAATCGCACACACGTAAATATTTGAGAGACACGTGGCATTTTCAGATTTTAAATTTACTGTTTTTAACCCTAACCACCCCATACCCTGCAAAATCCTCCAAGGGGCACTTTTTGGGCAAAAATGCTGCACTGTTGGAAACTAGTACATGTACGTTCACCTCTTCAAATGGGACGAAATTACTACCTGGCAAGAAGTACAGGCCATAAGTGCTGAATATGAAAGATCAACGAAAATGCATGGTGCATTTTGAAGGTAAGGGCATGTTTCCAAAAGTGCACTGATGGATTTTGGAGGATTTAGAAAGGTTCCTAGCCAGAATACCTGGAGTTAGGATTCAGAAAGGTTCCTAGCCAGAATACCTCTAGGTAGGCAGTTTCATGAAAATTTGAAGTTGCTTCAATGCTTTTAAATGTCATATCACTGGATAGAACAAAAAATTAGAAAGAAAATGAGGGGTCAATGGTCATGATAGGTTAACCCTATGCAAAGTTACGAATTTTTGTTGATTTAAATATTTGGTAATTTTTAAGATCCAGTTTCATTTGAAAAGTTGTGACCGAATTTGCCTGCAATGTATCCTTGTAGTACTAACAAAGTCTATTTTGCGCAAGTTGCACTGTTTTTGTGCCAACGTTACAGTTGGCATGGACTGATCAATTAAGATAACCACGATGTGTAGTATCCATTTATCGACACTAGAAGTGACTACATCCGTAGACTACCCTTTATATTAGAATTTTACCATGAAAGTTCGGCGGGTCACAACTTCGACAGAAAAAAAGGATATGAAAAATAGCGCCACCATCGGCGGTTTGCGTGAATCTGCCTACTCTAGGGGGTTAGGGTTCAGGAAGGTTCCCAGCCAGAATACCTATAGGGGGTTAGGGTTCAGGAAGGTTCCTAGCCAGAATACCTAGCGGGTTAGGGTTAATACCCATTTGTATTCAACTATTACAATTTTATTTTTTGTTTACTTTTGGACGGAAAAAATATATTTTAAGTGTTATATTGTCTCCATTATTGTCCAAATATTCCGTGTTACTTTTCAGTCTCTGGAGAAACGTACTGTATCTTTACATGTGTACTTTTTACGCAAAAAATATTGAACACCTGATTCTACACTTTTCGTAAGCCCTGATAGGACTTTATGAAAAGTTTGTACATAGATTGGCCGTTGTTCTGAGAAATGTCAGGGAAATCCTCCTTTTTTAGACATCTTTCAGCAAAAATCGTTTCTCCAAGAGGCAGTTAACCAGTTCGTGTCAGAGGCCGTGTATACACGCAATTTTTTTTTGCACCACGGATCGGAGAGTGTCTAAACATGCCACAGGAAACTCCGGAATATTTGTATGCATGCTCAGTTGAGCCATGCATGCACGGTGACATGCTCGGTAGTGCCGGCCACCCACTGTGGAAGCTTCCAGTTCCATTCACGGTGTGTGTGGGAAAAAGAAACCCGCCACAGGGGCCCAGAAAAACTTTTTTATTCCCGACGCGAACTGGTTAAGAAGTTACAGTGCCTGCATTTCCTCGGTTCAGTCAACGAAGATGGGTAAAAAAAAATTTTTTTAAAGGAGGAAATTCAGTGCAAACTTTACAGGTAGGCCTATACGAACGGGAAGAACTCTTGGTCAGGACCCTATCGGAAGTGTACTTTGCACTTTTCGTGGGCTGAATAGTTTAAATGAATGATAAATAATTAATGTATATAATCCAAATAAAATAATCTTTGCCTAGTATTTATAAGTGTCTTTCATTTATGAGTAACTAACGTTATTTTATTTAATGAAAGATCGTCAGTGAGAGTTTTTATTCACTCAAAAATAATACAGTGCACACGTCTCTTCTCAAGTCTAGCTCCGTATGTTTTCTTTCACCCTCTTTTGACCAGTAAAAATTCACATGATCTTGTCTTCTACAATCACTGGTGGCACACAAAACAAGCCCAAAGTTTAGGGTACCGTACGATACTGAAATCTGAATAATCCAAATATGATGGCCTGAACAACTTGCTGACAACATGACATGCACAAAATCGTTTATTTATAGCAATAATTTTCTCAACAAGCAAATTAAAATCCGACATAAGAACAATTTTTTAGTAAACCTTGAAAACTGGTATTTTATATACCAAATTAATATTTGCAAAATCGTTGGTAAATATACATAAAAATAACAAAATTTGCAGAAAGAAACACTCACATGTAACATGAATCGTCGCCATTTTGCTCGTATAGCCCTATGTCCCGGATGAACAATTTGCCTTGAACCCGAGTATTGTTTGCCTAAAGAGGGCGCACTTCCCATCAAACGGTGCATGCAGCTGCTCGTTAGCGCGAGCGGGTTGCTATTTTTTCTGCAGTAGGCCCTACCCTTCGTCAATGGCTTAGAAATTGGCATAGAAATCTAATTTTAAAAAGGTTCTTCAATAATTAATTCACAGACAAATTCGACTGGTATGATAGTCTCATGATTAGAACGCTCGCTTTGCAAGTTGAAGATACAAGAGTAGGTTTTTCAACATTTTCAGAAATTTATTTTTATTATTAATTTTTTTTAACATTTATTTTAACTACAAAACTAAATCAGAACTAAAGCCTTTCTATATAATAGTAATTCACAGTTGTGAAGAATTTGTTTAGGAAAATAAAGTCAAAAATTCATTTTTAATATACAAATGCATAGAGTGGACGAAGTGTACTGCAGAAACAAAATCGCTAGCGATTCACCACAACGAAGCCGCCGCAGACAACTTTAATAATCTCGACTGGACGTCCTGTTCACTGTTGTACAGATCCCATTTTGAGGCACGGCTAGTAGCGGGAATAGGGCGAGGAACCGTATTAGCGTGCATTTGTTATACTCTTTGTTTAAATAACAAACAAAATTGGTGCCCGCCCAATCAAATGTGTATCGCCGGGCCCAGGGAATGGTGAAGGACACTGGAGCCGTATATTGGGAAGAGACGGCTCTGTTGAAGGAGCTACAAGAGCGCCTCCATCGTCTTTTGCATCGTTTTTTTTATGAGCTCCAGTGTACTCCCTATTTGCCGTGTGTCCCCCTTTCGGACTCTAGATCCGCCCCTGCAAAATTATGACCTCGGCACATGAATCACTATTTATTGGGGTGCACTTCTAAGGCTGATATTTACGGAAGCTTAAATGACCATCCGTGTTACTTAGATTATTTATCATGGAAAGACGGAATAGTTATCTTGAAAACACTGATTGCCTTTGTCTTTCCATGATAAAGAAAACCTCTGTAACTCGGAAATATGGATGGTCATTTAAGCTTCCGTAGATATTAGACCAACGTACTGGGGAATTCCCGCCGATGGTGGCCTAGACTTGATTTCAATAATAATAATAATGTGTGGACTTATATAGCGCACGTATCCACCAACTAAGTGGTGCTCAAGGCGCATTCTTTTACGTGCATTACACAACACACGGGACCTACGGCTTTACGTCCCATCCGAAGGACGAAGCAATTATGGTTAAGTACCTTGCTCAAGGACACAAGTGTCACGACCGGGGCTCGAACCCACACCCTGCTGCTGGCAACACCAGAACTTGAGTTCGGTGCGCTAGACCGCTCAGTCTGAGATCGCGGTTATTTTTTGTCTACCAGCACATCAGCCACGCAAAACGCCGTTTACCCCTACTGGCTATCACAGCCCTAACTAATGTCGGAGGTTAATACACAAGAGGGCGCTATTTAATGCGATACTGTATTGGCTTCAGGCAGACAAAAAAACACGATCACAGACTTGGAACCAAGTCTAATGGTGGCCCGACCACCATGCATAATAATGACATATCCCCTTTGCCAAGTGTGGGCGGGGCTACTATTTTAAATCACTGTGCCGTATGAGGGCGCTGCTCAAGACGGTAGTAAAGCTTCCTGCCTGTACTACGTTGTTAGGTAAAAATTGTAGCTTTGCATGGTGAAGAGGATAAGCAAGACTGATTGCGGTGACACCATGTGGAATTCTCTATTGGGTAGTAATTATTTATGAAAAGAACTGGAGGTTACAACTCGACGTTTCGATCAGTATGCTCTGATCGTCTTCAGGAGAAACTACAACTACGTTGCTTAACATAGCATAATAGTAACAAAAAATTGGGATCCGTTTATAATTGACTTGCACCAATCATGATGGAGGCGGTGGGACTACTAAATAAGATACAAAATGATCAAAAATCATTTAAAAAAATAATCTCAAACAATTTTAAAACTAAAAGACAAAAATATTATATTTAATTAGGACCACTTTTTCATGGCCTTGTGTATCCAAAAAAGTTGGAAGTCAAGGACCCTAGGTCATGATATTGGACCATTAAATTTACACAATCCCTCAAATGTATGCACCTGAAAAATTTTGAGGGCATACAAAATGTACATTCGCAAACTACTCTCTAAAATTTTTAGATTTAAATTTATTCTAACCGATTGAAACAATTAAGTGACAAATTGCTAAATATTTATTCCTAGTTTCAATCCATGCGAGGGCCCGGAACAGAACAATAATAATTGTGTAGGACGCTCCAGCACAGTCAGACGGACAGCAGTCCTGGACGGCCGATTTAAACGAAGCATAAGCGTAAATAATAATCCCAGCAATCGGGTTATATATACTATAGACTTTTTGTCCAGCCCATTTTGGGTCAGAGTCAAGCTTTGAATTGAGCCATCAATCATTTTTAGCACAGGTTTTCCGCAAATGCTCATAAAATATTCCAATGATAAACAATTGTTTTTAATTGATAAACAATTGTTTTAAATTTTGCCCTACATGGACGTGTGTATAGCGCTGTATACTCAGTGCTTTCTGAGAGTCTGTGGGAAAAAAACTCCACAGGTGACTTTCGAACCCACGACCTCCTGCTTACAAGTGCAGACGTCTTAACCTCTCGATCACCGAGCTTGCCCGATGTCGATTGGCTGGCTAGAATCCTATATAGCAGCGGGTACCGCGATATTTTATAGTTTGATCATGTTTCCTTCCTCCATGGTTTGATGAAATTCTTGCGTCGGATGATGAACAATTGATTTTAATTTTGTTAGTTTTTTGTTTGTTTTTGTTTGTTTGTTGGGGTGTTTGTTTTTTTGTTTTTTTGTTCTAAAATGTTTAGGGAGTGTTTATAGAAATAAAATTAAATTTCAGTCACTGTGTTCATTTAAAACTGTGTTCATCTTAAACTATGACACCGATTCGATTCCATGCCCTGTTGAAAGTCTGTTCTGATCGTGACGGTCCTGTCACTATAAGAGAAACCTGATGTGCAGTGCATGTGCGCACATGCATGTAGGTCGGAGCGGCCATTTCTCCCAGCGTACATAGACTACTATAGTAACGCCTACCTAATTTTTACCTTGGTTTCGACAAAAAATGTGTCGTTTAGCTTCCTTATGACTCATAAGGCTGAGAGCCCCTCTTTAGAGGAAAGGCACAATATTGGTATCATGGTGATTTACGTTAATTCCAACCCTAGTGTTCAAGAAATATACTACTCAAAACAATTCAGGGAACACCGGATTTTTTAACATCAAATAGGTTTGAAATGTTCCATGAACCGGGATTTTCATTTAAATAAATAATAATAATGTCGGGCATTTTTAAAGCGCTCTTAAACAATGTATCAAAGCGCTGCACATTATTACCCCTGCTCATCAGGCGCATAAATCATTCCAGAAACCATCTCAGCTCCCTGGGGAGTATACAGCTCAATTGCTGCCATTTCGGCGCATATGGGCTAATCAAACACAACAACCAACTCTGCCCTCACAGGTACCAATTTACTCCTGGGTGGAGAGAAGCAGTTATGGTAAAGTGTCTTGCTCAAGGACACAAGTACCACGGTCGCGGTCGGGATTCGAACCCACATTCTGACGACTCAGCCGCCAGAACACAAATCCGATGCACTAAACCGCTCGACCATTGCAACCCCCTCTCTCTTTCAGTAGTCATGTCATGAAATGTGTAATCACTACATGCATCCTTTATCATCTGTTTCATTGTGCAGTTGTTTCTCATCAATTCTGTGAAACATTGTGTTTATCTGAAATAAATGATCTTGCTTTAACTGAGATTATTCCGGTGTTCCCTAAATTGTTTTGAGTAGTATATATCATAAAACTAACCTGCAAAATAATAGTTATTTGCCTTACGTTTCGAACCTAGCAGGTTTTTTTCAAGGGCAAAAGAGAAAGAACCTCCTAGGTTCGAAACGTAAGGCCAGCCATTTATTTTGCATTTATACTACAGGACCTTTAGATTGATAAGCAGTTTGCAATAGCTAATTCTCTATTTATAAAACTAACCTGTAAAAAACGGTTAAATGTTTGGCAGCGTTTTAGTTAATTTGAGATAAGCATTTCTGTTTTCTCAGAGATTACAGCACTTCAGAGGAAATAATTTCTCAGGATGATTGATACTTGGAACCAAATTTACACCAAATAAGTTTTTTGGCAAACAATTTTTTTGGCAAACATTTGTTAATTTGGAAATCTGGTAATTGCCAATATTGTGCCGGATCCCTTCAACCGAGATTTTGTGTGTGAAATATTTCACTTGAAAGTAATATATTTCCGGTTTCCCCTTTGCAAGGACAGTAGAAGTATATCGATCCATTGTTAAGCCATGTCTTACAGTTCAAGATCTTTTATCTGAACTTGAATCAATCCCTTCTGGATCATTTCCAACATTTATTGGATCATGATTGGCTGCACCTGTGAACATAAATCACCTGTTTTCTCAGCGGTCGGTGAATATAAAGCATGAATAATAAGTCTGGAAGAGAAATAATTGGTCGAAAGTGAATCCAGTCCAGCTAGACATCGGTGACGTTAACGCGCACCGATTGGTCGGTGGATGGCATACGCAATTTGTAATTTGCATATGACTGAGCCATCTAATTTTCATGTGGAACAAACCGCCCACTAACATTGTGCGCGCGTGATAGATGCAGGCGGTCTGTGTTCACGTGTTTCAAAAATATCTGTGTTGCACTAGAAGCTCCGTGTCAAAGATTACTACATTTCCACTGAAATATCACCATGGACTTTGGCTGATTGCAATATCCCTACTTGACGGGAGGTACTATATGATGGTATTTACCAATGTTCACTAAAAGTCCAGTTTTCACCATACATGTGTATGTATGTACATCCATGCCTATGAACTTCACTACTCGCTGAACCACAAAACGTCCTTGGACAGATTTTGTGTGTGTCGTGTTATTTTTTCCTAGTGTTCGCATCGCCAGTCATGGACCGATTACATTCGCGGTATGTTTTCACAACCAAGCAGTAACGCTAGAACAGCAAATGTCCTGAAACTTGTAGTCGAGATTTAAAAAAAAAGCACGATGGCAGAACATCAGAATCGGCTGAAATTCGTGGGGCTTGAAAGACCGAGTTTCAGGTGGAAGTTTACAACCGCCGTGCTGTGTGTGTTCACAGTCGCCGTGGTAGGCGGGACGCCCTCGTACTGGTACGACCCGCCTTGCCTCAAGCACGATTTCACTTGGACGGTAAGAGTATTTATTTGTTCCCATTGAAATTTAAATCAAGTCAAGTGCATGAAATTAGTTTAGCTTAAATATATAGTGTTGAATAATTTCAAACTTTGTTGATCAAATTTAAATATGATATTGACTATTTAAATAATTGTGTTGGGGGAAGAGAGGGGCCGGGTTGGGCATTGACAAGCGCTAGGGTGGCACATGTGCCTGAATATAATTGGGTGAAGCTGGCGGGGCGGGGCGGGGCGGGGCGGGGCGGGGCGGGGCCGAGGATGGTGGGGCGGGGCATTAGCCCTCTGGCAAACAGCTGACATCTAGAAGTGTCCTTTGTAAAATTTAAAGGGTCTATGAAATAGGAAAGTTTTTCTTGAAAACATGCACAATCACCCCCTGGCCCCCCCACATTTTATGGCTGTGCATATAAATTTACCATACTTTTTTGTGTACTCCCTTTTTGTCAGTGTGCCCCCCCCCCCGAGACTCTGGATCCATACCATGGGATTGGTATTTCAAAAATATCACAAAAAATTTGTAAAATTATAATATGAAACTAACTCGGTGTAAAGCTGATGATGGTATCAATGACAATCTTCCCTTGAAATAATTTTGTCTATGGGTGTTATTAGTTTTAAGAAAAGAAAAAAAGTCTCTGGTTTCTGGACGTTTTTTTTTTTTTTTTTTTTTGCCAACCAGTGAAATACATGATACATATATACGCGGTTATTGGAACCAGACCAAATTTCCCGTACACAAAGTATGGTGGCTAAGAGAGGCCTCACAAATCGGGCAAATGTTCACACCCCTATGTGAAAGAAAGAAAAAAAATCGTTTAAAAAACAGAACTGCGGAATTCCAATCGATCCGGCAATTTTGGCTGCAATTGGACATCTATTCATAGTAAAAATTAAAAGAAAACTAAAAAATGCCGACGCGCGGGTCTGAGGCGTTGCGCACGGCAACGAGAAACTGGATACTTTTTGTTTTTGGCCTAAGATTTTGTCTGTCCAGTAGGGAAAAGAACACAAGCATTATGCTTCATTTATTTTCCTACATGTTGACAAACAATAATATTATTCATGTATTTTCTTTGCAACAGGTAACATTTGTGTAAAGCAATTATACTACTCAAAACAATTTAGGGAACACCGAATAATCTCAGTTAAAGCAAGATCATTTATTTCAGATAAACACAATGTTTCACAGAATTGATTAGAAAACAACTGCACAATGAAACAGATGATAAAGGATGCATGTAGTGTTTACACATTTCATGACATGACTACTGAAAGAGAGAGGGGGGTTGCAAATGAAAATCCCGGTTCATGGAACATTTCAAACCTATTTGATGTTAAAAATCTGGTGTTCCCTAAATTGTTTTGAGTAGTATATTTTTGATGTACTGTTTGTAGTCGTGTAGTTATTGTACAAATAGACACAGTTTTACAATTTGTTTACCTTTTTCCCTCACAATAATGGCCTGTCTTTTGCTATAACACCATGCGTGAATCGTGACCCACTGCTTGGCCGTCCACAATCCTATGTGTGCTATTCATAAACAAATGATCATGACATTGCATACAGTGTGACCTTGGCATTGTGCCTCAACCATGAAATGTATTAAGGAAACCCAATTACGTCTGCTGTGGGCAAAAATTTTCAACCTTTTAATAAACCATTTTGGCATTAAAGATGTATTGCCTATTTTTATTTTATTTTAATTAATTTATTTATTTATTTTTACAAAAAATTGGGGGGAGGGGGGCAGGGAGGCAGGGAGGCAGGGAGGGTTTTAATACTAGCAATTTCCAGAAATATTCGTTTTAATCTTAACATTGATAAATTCATCTTTACTCTTTAGAAAGCAAGACAAACATCTTAAAAATGAAATGTTTCACAAAATAAGGAAATAAAGCTCAGACCCGCATGTCGGCATTTTTAATTTTTAATTTTTTTTGCTCTGAAACGATGTCCAATTGCAGCCAAAATTGCCTGGATCGATTGGAATTCTGCCTTAGGCCAATGAAAGCTGATTACTAGTTTCTCGTCAGCGCCCGCACGTGATTTTGGCCCCGCACCAAAAAATTTCATTATGCCAAAATTTCATTATTTTGCAAAACATTTTTGGGAAAATCCGGAAAATCCGACGCAAACTACTCCCAAGCTAAAAGGAACCATTCCGATTGCGCGGTCGATGTTTTTGCAGCTTCGCTGTATCATGCAACATACCGGTCGTGCCCACCTTCCATACAGCTGGGCCCATGGGAAGCGCTGATCTGCCTAGCTTCACAGATTTGCGAAAGAAAACCCATGGCATGCAGGGTATATAGTGTACATGCAGCTGGTGCAGCCGCTGAGAGCCGCGGAATGACGTTCACAGGTCACACAAATTGCAACCTCGTTTCCAGATCGCATACTATGTGCCCGGCCTATCCGGGTCGTGTATTGTCGCCGTGGTACGAGGTTGGTATTGATCGATCGTTGTCATGCCTTCAAGGTATGTTCATGTCCTTCTCTTCACAACTCAATAGAACTGATATTGGCATCAATCTCACATTTCTGGGTGAATTTAGAACCTAAATCTGTTTCAAAATGGCAGTTCGTGTATGTGTATGGGTTGCATTTTTCCTTGATGAAAAATAATGAATAATGAATAATGAAAAAAAAAACGCACCAAAATTTGATAAATGGCTGACGAGAAACTAGTAATCAACTTTCATTGGCCTTATGGCCACTCCAAGGTGGGGGATACCAAGTCATTGAGTTGTTAACTTTTTCCACACAGGGGTATGAACATTTGCTCGATTTGTGAAGCTTCTCTCAGTCACCATACTCTGTATGGGAAATTTGGTCCCCGCGTATACAATGTTGGCCCCCCAAAAAAAAGATGGCCGAAAAAAAAAAAACGTCACCGGACTGATTTTGAAGCCAACCGATGACCAGAAACCGGAGACTTTTTTGTTGTTGCCCTAATTGTCAGAAGCTTAATTTAAAGGGACATTATTGCCATTAAATACTATTTCTCGATGAAAGTATCACAGTTTGACATAAAACTTATTTGGTAAATAGAGAAGTAGGCCTAGCTGTTGCAAACTGCTTACCAACCTAAAGGACCCGTAGTACAAATGCACAATTAGTAGTTATTGGCCTTACGTTTCGAACCTAGCAGGTTCCGTTCTCACAGGCAAAAAAAACTTATGTGGTGTAGAGTTGATAATGGTATCAATTATCTTTTGAAATATTTTTGTCTTGAAATACTTTCAACAATTAATTTCTGTCATCATGAAAAATTACACATTTGGTCTGGGTGTATTTACAGACATTTTTACCAAAGGTGTATGTACTTGCTTTAAAGGTATAATATCGTCACGATCAACAGGGCATGGAATTAGAGTGATCGTTTTAGATTATTATTAATAATAATAATAATAATAATAATAATAATGTGGACTTATATAGCGCACGTATCCACCAAACTGGTGCTCAAGGTGCATTACATTATTTACCCCTGCTCATCAGGCTCATAAATCATTCCTGAAACCATCTCAGCTCCCTGGGGAGTATACAGCTCAGTTGCTGCCATTTCGGCGCATATAGGGCTAACCAAACACGACAACCAACTCTGCCCTCACAGGTACCCATTTACCCCTGGGTGGAGAGAAGCAATTATGGTAAAGGACACAAGCACCCCGGTCGTGGCTGGGATTCAAACCCACATTCTGACGACTCGGCCATCAGAACACAAATCTGATGCACTAAACCGCTCGACCATGGCACTCCACAGCGACTGAAAATAATACCCCACATAACAAGATCATAGTACTACCGTTTCTGCTGCCAGTAATTTTCGGTCACTTGAGTTCATCTTCAACTAGGACACTGATAACATGAGCTGTTGAATGTCTGCTCTGATCGTGACGATACTGTCCCCTTAAAAAACTGAATGCATGTTCACAGTAATTATCTGCCAAAGTAAATGTATCTAGACTATACAACCAATGGTACGTAGGCTATTGAAAAGCCTTAACAAAGGTTGGGTGTGGGTTGAACCATGGTTGAACGGGTGTGTATTTTCATTCTTCTTGTCTTTATAGTTTTTACAGTACAGTGCACACACCTAATTTGCATGTAACTGTAAAAAAAGGTGACTGTACTAGTTACACCAGGATTTTATTTCTCTACAGTCACATGCAGGCACAAGTTTCCGTATGACTTGAAAAAACTGGAAGGAAGGTCTTGGTAATTTACCAGATTATCTAGTGAACAATTTATTATCTAAAAACTAATTTGTTGGAAAGTTGGTCCAAAGTAAGTTTTATGTAAAACTGTGATCATGTTTTGTTGTTGTTGTTGTTGTTGAGAATATCAATAAGAACTTAAAATAGTATTTTTTGGTCTAAAATATATAGCCCGTATTTTGACTATTTTACCCGAAATTTCCAGAAGTTTTCTTTTTCATTATAACAATTCTATTTTACTTGAGGTAGGGGGAGGGGTGGGGAAAAACGCTTAAAAATTACACATTTCTCAAACTAATTATGAGAAGTATGGTTTTTACAGTAAATAGGTCCCTGAAAGAAATCGGTCCCGTCATAAATTCATTTGGTCGCATAATTACTGTTATTCTCAATTCAAAGTATTTCCTGTCTAAATAGATGTAATCAATATTCATATGAAATAACCAGAAATACATTTTTATTTAGCACTGAAATTAGCACCGAAAAAATCCCTTGATTTTGAACAGATACATGTTATGATTGAACTACGGGTATTTGTTCTCAAGGGAAAACACTAATACATACAATATGTATGCTCTACTACACCAGTTATTAAAAGTCAAATGTTAACACACTGTGATTTTAAGCCTTAAAAGGTGCTTAAAGGGGCTATATCGTCACGATCAACAGGGCATGGAATCGGAGTGCTAATTTTAAATTAACTCAGTGTCTGAAAATAATACCCTGCACATGATAAGGTGATATTACCGTTGCTGCTGCATAAATGAGCCAATAATTTTTAGCCACCCAGTTCATCTTAAACTAAGACACCGATTCCATGCCCGGCTGAAGGTCTGCTCTGATCGTGACGATATTGTCCCTTTAAAAGGTATTTAAAGGGACTATTGGGGCACGGAATCGGAGTGCTAGTTTTAGATTAACTCATTGTCTGAAATTAATACCCCACATGATTAGGTGATATTACCGTTGCTGCTGCATAAATGAGCCAGTAATGTTCAGTCATCTTAAACTAAGACACTGATTCCATGCCCTGTTGAAAGTCTGCACTGATCATGACAAGTGTCCCTTTCATGAATAAATTTGAAAATTAAAAAAAAAGGTCCAATAATAATGTGTATTGCTAGTACTCTTTTGATCAGGTTTATGCTCATTATACCGACGTGTGTATGAATCACTGTGTACTCGGTGCTTTCCGTGTGTCTGTGGGAAAAATAATCCAATTGATTTCAGATGAAAAAATCCAATTGATTTCAGATTATCAAATGATATTATTGTTATGAATTGTTTTATTAGTCAGGTCTCACATGCCTGTTTCATGTCCTTGTGTAGCCAAGGAGGTGGGGGGCAGGGGGTGGCTTCTCCCTCCCACTTGTTGGCAAAATAGTGTCTGCCTGTAAATTCACAAACTTGTTGGTATTTCTGAAATACTGAACTTTCCGAACATATGAATTTCTGAATGATGGGAATTTGATATGTATTTTGACAAGCACACTGATCGAAACGTCGAGTTGTACCTCCAGTTCGTTTCAGAACTATATTACTACTCAATTGAGAATTTCACATGGTGTCACCGCAATTAGTCTTACTCATTTGAGTTTTGTGTCGGTTAATATACCCCAAATTTTCTCCCCCCCCCCCCCAATCTGAAACTCCTGGGTACGCCACTGGTCTTTGTCTGTCATAGGGGAAGATTTAAAAGCATTTTTTTCTTTACATTTTGGTGATATTTCAAAGAAGTCCTGTACATAAATTACACTTAATATTTTGTCAGTTGTGCTTAATATCGATAATCCACAATGCACTCTAACCCATTGTACTCAATACAGATTAAGTTGTTGACAACATGGAAATAAAATGTGTGACATTGTCACGATTACTTCTGTTCTGGGCTCAACTTCATAGCGTTGCTTACCAGTAAGCAAATTTTCACGCTAACTGTTGCAGAAAAATTTGCTTTAAATCATTTATTAAGCGTATTTCACAGGATAGCAAGAAATTTCAGAGCGGCGCGTGCGTGTTCACCATGTATTTGCATTGTTGCGTCACTCATTTGCTAGCAAGAACGGCCGGCAAGTTAGCGCTCCTTTCTCTATGCTTAACGGTTAGCAGCGCTATATGAGTCTGTTGACAGTTTTAAATCTAAACTGAAAACATTTCATTTTCGTGAGGCTTTTCTGCAAATAAGTTTTTATCTTCTCAATGTAATTTTGTGTCCTTTTGGCACTTGAAGTCATTAATCGTCCTTTGTGGGAGTTTAATCTGTAATGGTTATTTTAACATTATCGTCCTTGTAACATTTTTTGTCCTTTTAGCCTCTTTGAATTTGTAAATTTTTTAACTTTTACATTTTTGTATGTATTCGAAACTTTTTATATTTTACACTTTACATTTTACCTTGTTAAGCGCCTAGGAGCATGTCTTCATGGATCGGGTGCTATATAAATGCGTATTATTATTATTATTATTATTATTATTATTATTATTATTATTATTATTATTATTATTATTATTATTATTATTATTATTATTATTATTATTATTATTATTATTATTATTATTATTATTATTATTATTATTATTATTATTATTATTATTATTATTATTATTATTATTACTTTTATGAAATGAAAATTTCGGCAAGCAAAAAATCGGCTGCTAAGCGGGCTCTATAAAATTGTGCCCTGTTCCGTTTAGTACATAAGCATACTTATACAGTCAGAGTGGTAAATGATAATATAACAAATGTTGCAGATTCCCTTTAAATAAGGAATACGGACTTAATTTAAAGTTTACAGTATATCTCCTGCAGGCCTCTCTTTTGAATTAACTAGAATTTTTTTTATGGTCCATAATTCTGTATAAATCTCTCTGTATATCTTCCTTGCGGGATGTTTGTTGATTGAAAGATTTCATCGCAATGATGACGTCAGTGCAATTCCCAAGAGAAGGCTAGATAAAAAGCTTGATAGATCTTTCTACTGGGGAAAAATACAAACTTTAATCTTTTCTTGTATAAGGCACCTGTTTTCTGGTCGTAAGTCGGTTTAATTTTTTTAATTTTTTTTTTTTTAAATCCGACATCCTGTTTTCCCCAAGATGAAAGAATTTGAGATGGAATCATTTCTCAGGAGGATAGATAAGGAGGACGAGAAAATAATAATTAAAAAAAAACTGTTACATGTTTTTTTAAATGTTTTTATGTTGACGGACAGCAACTTTTATCCGACAAAATAATTCCTGTTTTCTCTCACATAAGAGAACTTCAGAAGGAATAATTTCTCAGGAGGATTGATAAGGAGAACGAGAAAATACCCACAAAAACTGTAACATGCTTTGGTATGTTTTAAAGTTTCAGAAACCTTTTGTAAGTTTGACGTAAAAATCCCTTTTTTCTCTAAGATGAAAGCACTCTAGACAAAATTCAACATTCACCACCAAGTAAGGTCAAAACAAAAGTTATCGATTTCTGGTCTCCACGTGCATCGTCTCTGACCCATGCGTCTGCATTTTTAATTTTCTTTTTTTTGTTGTTGGTATGAAACGATGTCCAATTGCAGCCAAAATTGCTGGATCAGTTGGAATTCTGTCGTGCCGTGTTTTAAATGACTTTTTTACATAGGGGTATGAACGTTTGCCTGATGATTTGTGAGGCCTGTCTTAGCCACCATACTTTGTGTACGGGAAATTTGGTCCCCACGTATATATTTATTACCTATTTCCCTGTTAACAAAAAATAAATAAAAGCGCGTCACCACACCGATTTTGAAGCCGACCGATTACCGGAAACAGGAGACTTTTTTGGGGGGCCTAAGGGTTTTCGATAATAATTGATTGATTTGATAATCTGATAATAACTAATGTTGTACCTTCCCTTTAATTTGTCTACTACAATATAAAAAATTTAAAAAAAATTTGTAATCGGCATCATGATTACACATCAATCATTCATTTTCATGTTTCATTTATTTCTCATTTTTGTATTATTGTGAAATCGAAACCGAGCTTGAAGGTCAGCCATGTGTTAATCACCAGCAGGTGGCGATGGTTGGTTTCAATGCAGTTTCACTGGCGTCCAATGGCGGATCCAGGGGGGGGCCAACGGGGGCCATGGCCCCCCCAAAAAAACCGAAGCTGTACGCCCCCCCCAAAAAAAAAAAAAAAAAAAAGAAAAGAAAAGAAAAGAAGAAAAAAAAGGGGGAAAAAGAGACAAAACAAAACCCCACAACTTTACGCCCCCTCCTTGTGCAGCTAAGTCTTGCTTATACGTTCAGCTTTTGTTAAAGTATGCAAATTACAACACACTGATTGGCTACATGAATGTGTTCATAATCCTACTCACGATCCAACATTGCCACAAAATTTGCAATGGTAGTTTGTGCAGTTAAGCCAAGCTGCATTAGACGAGGCGTACACGGTGATTGTATGCATGGCTTATGCACACGCGACTGGTTGTGTGGGGTTTCCTGGATATTAGGTGAGCCATGCAACGTCCGCAATGTAGGCCTACGTTTAGACTTGGCGCGAACATCGCGTGCATAAAACGCATTTCAATCTTGTGAGTACGAGCAGGAGCAGTGACTTGAAAGATTCGTCTTCCATCGTCATATGAGCAGTAAGTATCAAATGCAGAGTCAGCGCGCATTTTCTCCAAGGTGGAGCGTACCCTGACTGCTTTGCGTTCAACCATGAGAGAGGATCGCCTGGAGTCTCTCATCCTCCTTCAAGCTCATCGTGACCGTCTCCCAACCACCACTCGGGTTATTGAGTACTTCGCCACAAGCGGTGTCCATCGATTGAACTTTAGTTTCTTGCTTTAACTGATTGTTGTTGTTTCCTCCAATCGCCACATTTTGCCATACAGGTATTTCAACGACCATTATAGGGCTCATATACAGTGGAAAAAGCTAATCTATTTATGAATAATATTTGTCCGCTCAGAGCAACCAGAAGCTAAGCATTTCCGGAAACCCTGCATTAGTCAAGTGGTTAGACCGCAGGACCTAGCCTACAATCACAAGGTTGCGGGTTCAAATCCAAAGCTTATCACTGAAATTTCATACTAAATCAAGTATTGTCGTCTAGACCCACAAAACAAACAAACCCCACCAGAAACGTTTTGCGCTCGCAAATACGCCCCTCCACTGAGCATTTGGCCCCCCCTAAACTTTGGGCCTAGATCCGCCGTTGCTGGCGTCTAATTACTGGCCCATGAAATAGAACCCGATCTTTTCATATGTAATTCAGAAGTGCCCCAAATGGTTCAGACGTTCTGATTGGTTGAGAACCGGTTATATATGAGTGAGTTCAACCGGTCTTTTAAAACCCTCCTACTACTACAGGGGTCAAAATCAGTCAAAATGTTGATATACTTGCCAAGGTATATCTAGTGCACTTAAAAGTCAAACACTGTCAAACCTTACGTGTAGTAAGTACATTTACAGGTCAAAATGAGTCGACCGTTTTTTGACAGGTAAAAGCATCGTCTGGTATTGTTCAGGGTGGTCAAAATGACAGTAAAGACCAGTCAAAAATGCCCCGGTGTGCACATTTGGGTCAACAGTCAAAACAGGCAGTTGACTGGTTTTGACCTCTACAGCAACTTTCCACTAAAGTGCAGCTATAGTAGGAGGGTTAACAGTATGAGATAAACCTGCATGCATTTTCACGATTTTCTCGTTAACGGCACAAGTATAGATGCATTTTACTCAAGTGCATACTGGCTTTAAATTGCATTTATGTATAGGTACTACTATAGCAAAGACCCAAGCCTTACGAATATATGCCCCAAACAGTTAGACAGAGATACCACATTTCTAGATTTAACTAAACTTGTTGTTCAGTTGTACAGATAAAAAAAAAAAGAGCAGCTGGTTAAGGGCATCAAACTTAAAAAGTAGCATTTTAGAATCTTATGTGTAGAGATCTTTTTATATATATATGTCCTCTTTTTCTTGTTACTTTTAAGTCTCTCAAATGAAGCTGTATCCTGTCTTACTCATGTTTTCTTGTTTGTCCTGTCTTTGTTTTATATAATAATAATAATAATAATGTGGACTTATATGGCGCACGTATCTACTAAACTGGTGCTCAAGGCGCATTACATTATTACCCCTGCTCATCAGGCTCATAAATCATTCCTGAAACCATCTCAGCTCCCTGGGGAGTACATGTATACAGCTCAATTACTGCCATTTCAGCGCATATAGGGCTAATCAAAAACAACAACCAACTCTGCCCTCACAGGTACCCATTTACTCCTGGGTGGAGAGAAGCAATTATGGTAAAGTGCCTTGTTCGAGGACACAAGTACCACGGTCGCGGTTGGGATTCGAACCCACATTCTGACGACTCAGCCATCAGAACACAAATCCGATGCACTAAACCGCTCGACCATGCCACTCCACTTGTTGTTATTATTATTATTAATGAAACCAAGGATGCCTCAAAAGCACACTTTAGTAGCTCGGAAGCCTGAGGAAACCTGTAAACGAGGGCGCTTGCTATGTGAACCAGAAACACCGGGGTAAACCCCTACTCTTCCACGATAAGTGTTCTGGGTTCTTTTACGTGCATTAATTAATCTATTACACGGGACCTACGGCATAATTTGTCCCATCAGAAGGACGAAGCAGTTATGGTTAAAGCAGTCTTTAGAAGCCCTCAAAGACACAGACCCTTCATGATGTCATCTACAGAATTATCAGTGAATATGGTGTACACTATATATCACTTAGGGTATATTTTTTTTCAGGGCATTGAAAAACAGCTTTAAGATATACCAGTTTTCTCCAGTTGAAAATATATGAGTGAAATAAAACTCAAAGGAGGTTGTTTCAACACCCAATCTAATCTGTCAATCTACCACAACAATATTTATATTTCAGCTACCCTTCGAGTCAACTTTTATAGAAACTAAACCTCCTTTGTTTTAACAATGGAAACACCTTCTGTTTGTGAACAATAGAAACCCAGCGAGTAAAATACCAAAACTGAAACAAAAACACAAGGACATGATAAATGAAGGCTTACTTTTTCACAAAGTTTGAATATTGTAAAGTACATATAATAACAGAAACAACCTTGAAGAGCAGTGCTTGCTTAGTTGCTGTGAAGAGCTGATGAGGGTACAGCATCGTCACGATCAGAGCAGACTTTCAACAGGGCGTGGAATCAGCGTCCCAGTTTAAAATGAACACGGTGACTGAAAATGACTGGCTCATTTGTGCAGCGGCAACAGCAATGTGACCTTATCACGTGGGGGGTCTTATTTTCAGTCACTGAGTTTTATAGTCGAAAACTAGCACTCCGATTCCATGCCCTATGAAAGTCTGTTGAAAGTCTGCGCAGATCGTGACGATACTGTCCATTTAAGTAAATACATGAATGATCATCAAAAGATATGGAACAGAACATTTCGGTTTGACATAAGTACAGTGTCAACACATTGAGGTACAATGTCAATAATTTTTTTAAAATAAATTGGTACTTAAAAAATGGTTATGGTATCATATCATTGCTTATTACTATCTCAGTAGGCTTATCTTGTTCAAATTAAAGATGGGTTGGTTGGGGAAAAACAACTTGATGCTCGGTTAAAGGGGCAGTATTGTCACGATCGGAGTCGACTTTCAACAGGGCATGGAATCATTGTCCAAGTTTAAGATGAACAAATTGTGACTGAAAATTACTGGCTCATTTATACAGCAGCAATGGTAATATCACCTTATCGTGTGGGGTATTATTTTCAGTCACTGAGTTAATCTGGAGCTAGCACTCCGATTCCGTGCCCCGATAGTCCCTTTAAGTACCTTTTAAAGGGACAATATCGTCACGATCAGATCAGACTTTCCACAGGGCATGGAATTGGTGTCTCTAGTTTAAGATGAACTCGGTGACTGAAAATTACTGGCTCATTTATGCAGCAGCAACGGTAATGTCACCTTGTCGTGCGGGGTATTATTTTCAGTCATTGAGTTAATCTAAAACTACCACTCTGATTCCATGCCCTGCGTATTGTGACGATATTGTCCCTTTAATAAGAAGAAGGGCGAATATAATCATCCCATATAAGGATCTAAGTGCAAATCTATTGTTGTATTGCGTAGTAATTTGTTCTGCCTGGTTGGCTGTCTGGTCATTTATTAATTTCTTATTTCAACGAGGTGATTCAGTGGAATCCACTGGTCCACTGGCGTAAATCCGTGATGAAAAGTGGGGGGATGATTTTGAAATTTGGGTGCACGGTATAGCTTGAAGTTCTGCATGTGTATTTTTATTATATATATATATCTTTCAACGCATGGAAAATTCTGGGGGGGGGGGATGATCCTATGGACCATCCCCCAGTCCAAAAAGTGGGGGGGGGGGATATATCCTCCCCCCGGGATTTACGCCCGTGCACTGGTCTCCTATGGTTCCCAGCTTACATAAAAAAAAGTCAATGTATAGATAAATTGGAGTGCCATGGTTGAGCGGTTTAGTGCATCGGATTTGTGTTAGTGATGGCTGAGTCGTCAGAATTCGGGTTCAAATCCCAACCGCGACCGGGGTACTTGTGTCCTTGAGCAAGACACTTTACCATAATTGCTTCTCTCCACCCAGGGATAAATGGGTACATGTGAGGGCAGAGTTGGTTGTTGTGTTTGATTAGCCCTATATGCGCTGAAATGACAGCAATTGAGCTGTATACTACCCAGGGAGCTGAGATGGTTTCAGGAATGATTTATGAGCCTGATGAGCAGGGGTAAATAATGTAATGCGCCTTGAGCACCAGTTTGGTGGATACGTGCACCATATAAGTCTACATTATTATTATTATTATTATTATTATTACAATTAAGGCCAAAAAAACATCTCTGGTTTCTGGTCTCCGCGCGCGTCACCTCAGACCCGTGCGTCAGCATTTTTAGTTTTCTTTGTTTTTTGTTTCTTTTTTTTTGCTACAAAACGATATCCAGTTGCACCAAAAATTGGAATTCTGCCGCACTGTGTTTTCCCCCGGTTTGCAAGACCTCATTTTCCCAGATTCTGACTTAGGGCGGGGAAGCACAATATTCCCAGCAACGTTAAATCGTGTTCTGTGGGAATGCCTTCCAGACACTTTAAATTCGGAAAGGACATGAAGCAAGTCTATTCTGCAATATAATTGCGTGCAATGAGCACCCGACATTTTGTCCATAACCTGCTGAGTAGGGAACCAAATAAGATTAACTGTAATCATCAAATCCACAGGGCTCTGGCAAAAAAAATGTTTAAAAGATAATGCTAAAAAATTCATGAGTATGGGGTCATGATGCAATATGGAATACACTAAATCAAGCCCACTAGACATTAACAAGTGTGGTTTGAGGATATCAGGGTTAAAGAAAACTGGGTCCTCTCTGGAGGTTAGTCTGACTGGCTCCAAACTCCAATTTCATGTCAGAGGCCCGCTGTGTTATTATACTGAGACCGGGTATCCAATTACTTTGTTCCAAATCACCTTGAATGTATCTATAAATTTGACGTTTCATGAACAATCCATGTGGAGGCTCAACTGAGATATTTCAATTTGAAAAATAGGCCTATATATGTAAAAGTTCTTAACTATTTCAACAAAACATCTGATTTACTAGCACTCGCGAATGAGATCATTCATAATAAAAGCTCAAATACTGATTTTTTTTTTATGTACTTGATTGTCTGTTAAAGGACATTAATTGGTTATGTTGTTAAAGGACATTAATTGGTTATGTTGACAACTTTTTTCAACATGCATGCTGAATTTCAATGAATCAAGCTGTACATTAGCTGTAACCCCCTATCGATTTTGGCTAAGAACCTTCCTGAATCTGCCAAAATCCAACACCATGCACAAACACTACCATCCAACTGTTGGACTTAGCTGGAATTGGGACACCCGGCCCCATGCAAAGTATCCCCGTCAGGGCTATACAGTACTGAGTCCATCAAAATCCAACACCACACTACCACCAAACTGCTGGACGTAGCTGGAATTGGGACACCCGGCCCCATGCAAAGTATCCCTGTCAGGGCTATACAGTACTGAGTCCATCAAAATCCAACACCATGCAGTAACACTACCACCAAACTGCTGGACTTAGCTGGAATTGGGACACCCGGCCCCATGCAAAGTATCCCTGTCAGGGCTATACAGTGCTGATGAGTCCATCAAAATCCAACAAACCCAGCTGTTGGAGTTTCAGTGGTTTGGGGTGGTTAGGGTTAAACAACCTACAAGTTTTGGCTTGTTACGTTGTGAATAAGTGAATATGTATTCAGATTGTTTGTGTCCATTCATAACGCGGAATTTAGAAAAGAGTACGCTTTCCAAATTCAAATTCAAATTGGAAATTTGCTATCCTTTCTTTAAAAAAACGGCTGTCGCGGAGCAGACCCTTCCGCCACTCCACTCAGACCAAGATCAACAGACCACACGACACAGACGAAAGAACACAGTGAAAACAGATTGGAATTAAGATAAATTATAAAACTTATTTAATGGATTCACGAAACTTGTGTAATGGCTGCCCATTTACCACCCTCTTCGGGAATTTTTAAATTCCAAGTTTACTTTAATACAATCCAAGTTTACGTTACTGATTTTAATACAATGAAAATTAATATTTAAGCCCAATGAAGTGTTGACCCGCCGTCCTACATCTTGTATAACAACCCGTCAGGAAGTAGACCCGCATTCCCCGTCACAATTGGCAGCCCCACATGGAGTCACTGATCCAAGGACCACACCATGGTTAGGGTAGACTTATGGGAACCCCTGGAAATGCATATATTTTACTTTTAATACCCCTTGTCGGACATCAACTTTGCACACAATTAATACAAGTTCATTTGCTAGAATATCACTTAATCTTGCATTGCCAAATTCAACCTCAGACAAAACATTTTTTTTGAGGCGAAGATTGATACATATTCATCAGCTTTACACCAAGTAAGTTTCACATCATTATCCAATCATCACCAATATGGAGTGTCATGGCCGAGCGGCCTAGCTTACCGGACTCAAGTTCTGGTGTTAGCAGCAGAATGTGGGTTCAAATCCCGGCCGTGACACTTGTGTCCTTGAGCAAGACACTTGACCATAAGTGCTTCTCTCCACCCAGGGGTTAAATGGGTACCTGTGAGGGCAGAGTTGGTTGATTAGCCCTATATACGCTGTAATGGCAGCAATTGAGCTGTATACTCCCCAGGGAGCTGAGATGGTTTCAGGAATGATTTATGAGCCTTATGAGCCTTATGAGCAGGGGTAATGATATAATGCGCCTTGAGCACCACTTAGTTGGTGGATACGTGTGCTATATAAGTCCACACATTATTATTATTATTAATTGTATACCTTACCTTTAAGCAAACCATTAGTTCCCTGAGGCCAAAAAAATTTCTCTGGTTTCTGGTCTCCGCGCACACCTCCTCAGACCCACGCATCGGCATTTAAAGTTTTTTTTTCTTTCTATGAAACGATGTCCAATTGCAGCCAAAATTGCTGGATCGATCGGAATTCTGCTGTGCTGTACTTTAAATGACTTTTTTACATAGGGGTATGAACGTTTGCCTGATTTGTGAGGCCTCTCTTAGCCACCATACTTTGTATATGGAAAAATTGGTCCCCGCGTATACAATGTATCACGTATTTTCCTGTATCACGTATTTCCCCGCAAAAAAATAAAAAAGATGGCCGAAAAAAAAGCGCATCACCGCACCGATTTTGAAGCTGACCAATGACCAGAAACTGGAGACTTTTTTTTTTTGGCCTAACATTTGTTTCTTCCTCATGTGAATTGGTTTTGGGATGACACTCACTGACTTCCCATCATGGGGCTCCACAAAATAATAGGCTATTGTGCAATGACACGCGCATTTTCCCAATCAAAATACATGTATTGAGTGTGTTTTTGTCATGACACATCGCCATTTGAAGTTGCTCAGTGTTTCAGAATCCGTCAAGCAATTTATTTTTTTCTGTTCACAGAAGAAAATAATCAACTTGTTTGGCACTCTTTCAAAGTTAACAAGAGAAAATAAAATTTCTTTGTTATCATGAATTTAAAAAAAAACATTTTTGGAAGAAAAGTGCACAGATGTCACGGTCCACAGACAAAGACATTTTTTTTTGGACAAAAGCATAAATTATTTCGATTCAGTTTCAGTCAACCGCTCAAGGTTGTTGAAAATAAAAGAAACAGTTTTCATATTTCGAATCGAACCACCATGTGAGATGAACAAATAGTTCAGGTACAAATAGGCCCGTAGAATGTACATGCATGAATAGTTGTACGAGATTGAATAATTTTATGAGATTCTATGTAGTATTCAACAAACACCTTTTTCTCTTCAATGCCATTAACCAAAACATGAGTAAATTTACAGTTTGTATACATATTTTATATTTTATATTTGCAATTAATTGAATCTTATTGCCTTATATGTATATTTGTATAGTTTTATTTGTATACTTTTGTACACAATATTTATTTTTTGTAAAATTTTAGAGCTCTTGTGTTCGCTCGATTTCCATTGTATATTTTTTATCATTGGCTGAATAAATAAATATCTAATATCTATCTATCTATATTATGTTAGATTTCATAAATTCAAAGATGAAATTGTATTAATTGTAATATTTCGCTAATACATACACAGAAAAAATCATTCTAATAAAGTATTGATGCTTTCCACCAGGTTGGGGCAAGCTTTGTGACATGGTGTCCTTGTTACGTAGGTAGATGTACCATTCATTATCCTTATTATGAGTGCACATTCTTGGGCCATTCCACCAGGTTGGAGCAAGCTTTGTGACATGGTGTTCTAGTTACATAGATAGATGTACCATTCATTATCCTTATTATGAGTGCACATTTTTGGGTCATTCCACCAGGTTGGGGCAAGCTTTGTGACTTGGTGTCCTAGTTACGTAGGTAGATGTACCATTCATTATATCCTTATTATGAGTGCACATTTTCATTTCTTCAAATTAGAATGAAATCAGGAATAGGAACTTACAATAATGTCCATTATTAGGAGTCATATTAAATAATAATGAATGGCACATCTATCTACGTAACTAGGGACACCTAACACAAATCTTTCCCCAACCTGGTGGAATCTGGTGGAAGTGTAAGCTATAGACATCCTGTTAATTTATAAACAATGGCCCAGCCCAATTATCATCCTTTCTACTGTACTGCTAGTCCAATAACTTTGTGACCCTTCAGTCAGTTTTGAGTAGAAGAATATCTTTGTAACAGCCACGGATAAATAAATAAAAATTCTGAATAAGCCCGTCTAGTAGCCTGTCTCCTTGTGTGTTCGTCTCTTCTACAAATCAACGGCCAGCTCAAGTAGAATGCCATGGTCGAGCGGTTAATTGCATTGGACCTGTGTTCTGATGGCCGAGTCGTCAGAATGTGGGTTCGAATCCTGACCGTGACCGTGGTGCTTGTGTCCCCGAGCAAGACACTTTACCATAATTGCTTCTGTCCACCCAGGAGTAAATGGGTACCTGTGAGGGCAGAGTTGGTTGTTGTGTTTGATTAGCCCATATGCGCTGAAATGGCAGCAATTGAGCTGTATACTCCCCAGGGAGCTGAGATGGTTTCAGGAATGATTTATGTGCCTGATGAGCAGGGGTAATATTGTAATGCGCCTTGAGCACCAGTTTGGTGGATACGTGCGCCATATAAGTCTACATTATTATTATTATTATTATTATTATTATTATTATTATTATTATCCAATTCCAGTATTACACAAGTATTTACTGGCTTTTCGTGCAGACGATTTCAGGTTCAGTATTAATTGTTAAAGATGTACAGTTGTACATGTATATTCCAGGTGCATAGCAAAGGGAGGGGGGCTTCCCCTCTTGGGTTTTATTTATTTATTTATTTTATTTTAAATTATAACGACAACAAACAATTAAACAAAAAGTTTGACCCTAATTTTAACCTTAAAAGGAGGTGGGGTAGTTTTTCTGTGACCTTAATAAAGAATATTTTCCCGGCGAAAATTTTCAAGAGGGCTCACTTAAATTTAAGTCATTAATTGTATTGTATTGTATTTAAAATTGGTGGTTCTAACTGATATTAACTGTTTTACATTCACAGACCCAAAGTGGGAAGACGCAGGAATGCCACTACATGGAAAGAGGTACATGTTTTTATTTTCTTGATAAAAAAAATGGATACGTGCAGCATTTTTTTTTGCAGCGTGTTTTCTTCCATCACCATCACAAAATGACCTTAACTTAGGGAGGAGGGCAAAGACGTGGTACAGCCAAGCCTTTGAGAAGCCTGGCCAGGCCCAGGCTTTGCCCAGGCCTAGAGGCCTATATAATCCCCTATCTGAGCACAAAAGACCCTTTACTAATGAATATATCTCACGTAACTTGGGTACTCTATTGTTACAGGATTAGGACTCACAAAAGACAGATTAGGAGGCCATGGTAGCCCAGCCCAGGCCTGGCTGATGGGCTTCTCAAAGGCTTGGCTGTACCACGACTTTGGCCCTCCTCCCTTACTCATATTCCATGACCCTTGGCCTGCACTCACTGCAGTGGTACAAACAGCCAGATATACTTGTGGGTCAGTGTGGGGGAAGGGGGGAAGGGGGGAAGGGGGAGGGAACAAAGTGCAAAGGAACAAAGTGCGAAGTGTGTGTATGCACCCGAAAAGAACACTGAGGAACACTTTTATCGAAAAACAATACTTTTCTAATAACATGATTTATTAGCAGTTCAGAGAAGGCAGCGATTACACCTCTCTCCCCCCCCCCCCCACCCTCTATCGGAGATCCAGCATATAGCATAGCTGCCAACTATTACAAATTTTTAGTCATTATTACAAATTTTCAGGAATTACGAATGTACGAATTGCTCTTTAAAAATTTCGAATTTCAAGTTTTCTGCCCAACAAAAAAAAAAAAAAAGCCCGTGATAAAGTGCCATTTTATGAGAATTCGGGTAAAATCATGTATAACGATGGTAAAAATCAGAATCGGTACCCATACCGAATATTTTTGTATGTGTAGTGTGCTATAATAAATAAATTCTGAATTACCGAAAAGTATTATGGACGCCTTGTTTGTCGGGGTACCGATTTGTGCGATGAAGTAATGGGTAATAAACAGGAACCAGTGAAGAGCCTACGGTTTCATCATGGCGCCCACCACTGTGTAAACGCGCAATCGGAAGTGAGAAAAGTTTCATTACTAATTGGAATTTTGAAATGTTGGCAGCTATGATATAGGCCTGTATTTTTCATCTTTAATAGACTTTCTACATAATTCATAGAAACAAAATTTGACAATTTGGAGAACATCAACATAGAGGAGGTCCCAGGTTCAGATCTCACTTTGTTCACCTTTAAAAATGTATTAATTAAAAAAAGAAAGTGAAACTATAGCAATAAAACATGTCTTTATTCATTTTTTTTTTCATTTCATCTAGAATTTGAATATAGCTGCAACAACCCGCTGGCCCCGCTCCGAAATGAGTCCATGCGCCCTCCACCTGTTGCCATTCTCCGCTCGTCGTACTACACAACCCAGTTCATCTCCGATGGCAGTGTTCCGTCTCTGAGGGATTGGGAGGGAATATGGAGCGGTCTGAATATCACATTTCAGATAGGACCAGAAGGTGAATAGCATTGGTTTGGCCAGCCCATCTTTGAAAATTGCGGGGCGGATCTTTGTTGATGAAAGTGTAACTAAAACGGTAATAATTACAAGAAAGCTTTTTAGGCCAAAAAACAAAA
Organism: Zoroaster sp. YZ-2022; assembly: GCA_029582265.1. Taxonomy (NCBI): domain Eukaryota; kingdom Metazoa; phylum Echinodermata; class Asteroidea; order Forcipulatida; family Zoroasteridae; genus Zoroaster; species Zoroaster sp. YZ-2022. The sequence goes on from CM055820.1 coordinate 8,350,787, forward strand.
GTCTCCGGTTTGAAGACAAAAATATCTAAGCACAATAACAATACAAAAGAGGAGTTAATGGCCTTACACTATGAAAATCTGTTTTACTGTGAAATAAATAGTTCATGGCAATTTCACGACGACACAACACCATGAAATACTCTTGGGATTCCTTCGCCGTGAAAACGCTGTGAAAACGCCATGAACTTCTCGTGGCAGTTTTGGGGCAGCTCATTAATTCTGGAGAGCGCTGTGAATTTGCCGTGAAATCACCGTGAACATTATTGCCAATATCTGAGAGGATGAGACACCGTTAAGATTGCAGTGAAATTACACTGAACTGTTATTTCAAGGCAAAACGGACTTTCAGGACATTTGCAGGGTGAAGTTGTTCATTGTGTTACGTTTCAAACCTAGCAGGTTAAGAAGAACCAGCTAGGTTCGAAATGTAATTAATGCCAATAACTACTATTTTTCATTTATACTAGAGGTCCTTTATGTTGGTAAGCAGTTTGCAACAGCTAATTCTCTGTTTATCGCAATAAGAATAATTGAGAATAATGTTGTTTTCTTCTCAAATTCAAGCTGCCGGAAAAATCACAGGCATACTCTTCTCGATGGAGAGCCTAACTAAGATTTCTGATGACTATGGCTTACTGGTATGCCGAGCTTTCGACTTTCGTGGTCCGCTCGATGCCGATGCATTGCTTGGTGAAGACGGCAACCCTGTAAGTTACATCAATCTGGACTGGTATTAAGGCATATGTTTATTTGGCAACAGATTTTTAATTTTGCCCCTTCTTCGGGCAGTGTTTCCATGTGGGAATGTTGTTTAAAACACAGCACGGCAGAATTCCAATCGATACAGCAATTTTGGCTGCAGTTGGACATTGTTTCATAGCAGCCAAAAAAAGAAAGCTAAAAATGCCAGCACGGGTGGCTGGCGACGTGCGCGGAGACCTGAAACAGGAGTCAGAAAACAAGTAGGCCAGGTATATTCCCACGGATTTTCTCTTGAAAAGTTTTCATCAGAAGGTCATATCTGTTTTGACAACCCCTGTTTATGAAAAATATGTCAACTTAAATTTGGCATGTACGTGTTATACAACAAGGGTGAGCCCACTCTGTCTGTAGGTTGTGTCCCTGAACCTCATGAGGGGGGGTAGCAAAAATGTCTATAACAGATGTGGCTTATTCAAGTTCCACCAGATGAAACTTCAAATGTTCAGGATGGAAGGTGCATAATTGGAGGTGAGATGTTGGAAATTTGAGTTGCAATAAATGTTTTTTTTTGGTTTAAATTGCACTCAAGGGTGGATCCAGGTGGGGGAATGGGGTCCTGACCCCTCCATTAATATTCAATATTCAATATTCAATATTCAATATTTATTTCACGTTGAGCATTAATTAATTAATATAACATTATGGAAGAGCAGTAATGATGATAAAGTGATGGAGGCCCAGCAGCATAGCCAGGACTTTTTCAGTGGGGGAGGGGGGAGGGGGGGGGGGGTACAGGGGCTTGCTTTTTCAGTGGGGGGGGACACAGGGGGCATTGCTTTTTCAACTGGACATCATTTCTTAGCAAAAAAAAAGAAAACTAAAAATGCAGACGCACATGTCTGAGGCGATGTGCGCAGAAACCGGAGACTTTTCTTTTGGCGTCATTTCCAATTTCATGTGCATGCTCAGAATTACGTAAACAATGCGAAAAGAACCAGTCAGTCTGCTGCCACCATTGTCTCAAAAGTTTTCCATTTTTTCTACAGCTGGTTCTCTGTATATATACTGAACAGCAAAAGAAACGTCGTGATTTTAAATCGTTGACATAACTCAACCACAAGAGTTTTACATGTATCGTTTTCGGGAAATATGCAGTCTAACATTCTGAATCATGACTGTGCCTGAAAATCCTATAGGCAGATGGAATGCGACTTGAATGGTTTTCACAGTGTACGTTACAAAATATACCTGTTGATATCTTGTATTCATACGACGTTTCTTTTGCTGTTCAGTATAAGTAAGTCTAGCTTATGAACTTAAAGGGACAGTATCGTCACTTTCAACAGGGCATGGAATCTGTGTCCTACTGGCTCATTTATGCAGCAGCAACGGTAATTTTATGACCTTATCATGTGGGGTATTATTTTCAGTCGCTGAGTTCATTTAAAACTAGAACTTTGATTCCATGCACTGTTGATTGTGACAATATTTTCCCTTCAAAATCTATTTGCTGTACAAATTTGTCTGCTCTGTCTACAGTTGAAGTTGTTCTTTGACTGTTTCCGCGGTCAAAAGCCAGGCATGGAATATGAGTATTCAATAAGAACTCTGCCTGTGGTCGATCTGAATGATGTCGACACAGCTGTGAAAGTTCAGTACAGAACACCATGTAAGTATGATGGAACCTCCTCAAGTCTGGACTTTGAAGATATATCATACCCGTGTTTTACCAACAATTTTAGTTCTCATTTGAACATTTGACGATTTCGTTTTTAGAAACAAATAAAAATTTCTTTGAAATGCGATATTTAGGTAAAACTTGTAGCTTTGCATGGTGAGGATGATAAGTAAGACTAATTGCGGTGACACCATGTGGAATCTTAATTGAGTAGTAATTAGTTTGAAAAGAACTGGAGATACAACTCGACGTTTCAATCAGTATGCTCTGATCGTCCTCAGGAGAATGCGATAAATGCGATATTTCATGAAATAGTTGTCAGAAGCTTGGTTTTACAGGGGGAAAAAAAGTGCCAAAATGAATTTCCGACAGGACCCACCTTAAAGACATATCAGTAGATATTTACTGTAAAACCATGCATTCTTCTCAAGATAAGTTTGGAAAATGTGTAATTTTAAAGCATTTGGTTTCCCTTCTTCAAGTGAAACAGCAATTGTTCCAATGAAAAACAACGAAAAAACACAATACATCTTAAACCTTTTTTGACACGAGGAGTGGGACTGTGTTTGTACATTTTTGATACACGCTCCGTCGCTGCACGCAGCACAATGGCGCTACACGAACGGCTACAATCACGAACCGCTACAATCGAGGGACGAACCACTATCAAACACAGTCTTTTGTAGAATCTCCCCCCCCCCTGAAAATGTGAAGTTGTAGATCAGTGAACACGGCAGTCCGTTGTTGTTTACGCGCTAGCATTTCATATTGACGCATGCGTAGTGGTTTCACCCCGTTTTCGGGGTGAGATTCTACGAAATTCCCAAGGCTGTGTTTGACAGTGGTTCGTGTGTGATAGCGGTTTCACTATGAACAACTTCACCCTGAAAATGCCCAGAAAGTCCGTTTTGCCTTGAAACAACAGTTCACCGTAATTTCACTGCAATTTTACGGTGTCTCATCCTCTCAGATATTGGCAATAATGTTCACGGTGATTTCATGGCAAATTCCCAGCGCTCTCGAGACTTAATGAGCTGCCCCAAAACTGCTACAAGAAGTTCATGGCGTTTTCACGGCGAAGGAATCCCAAGAGTATTTCATGGTGTTTTCACGGTGTTGTGTCGTCGTGAACTTGCCATGAACTATTTATTTCACAGTAAAACAGATTTTCAGGGTGAAGTTATTCATAGTGTTTGGGATTGTAGCGGTTCGTGTAGCACCGTCGGATCGTGTATCAAAAACATACAAACACAGTCTTGAACCAAGACTAGGGTCAACCTGGATTCAACAGCCCTGTTTGTGGATAGTGTATATACCATGCTTTATTTAGGCTGAAATGGGTAGTTTTCACCCAGGGTACTCCCCAGTGGTACCCAGGCAATCATAAAAGTCCACTGTCAGTGCCTAGGATTGAGATTGCCTGGGTACACCATTGGGGAGTACCCGAGGTGACAACGACCCCGTCTGCATTATTTAGTCTGTAATGTACGTTTTTTTTTGGTTTTTCAGCATGCTATTCTATTCCAAATGACTTCCTGTGTATAAGCAAAACAAACGGACCCCTTCAGGAGATAGGTAAGCATTTTTTGCATTCGGCCAAAAACAAGTCTCTGGTTTCTGGTCATAGATTGGCTTCAGTGTGGTGACGCCTTATTCATACGTTCATACCCCTATGTGAAAAAGTCGTTTAAAACACAGTGCGGCAGAATTCCAATTGATCCAGCAATTTTGGCTGCAATTGGACATCGTTTCATAGCAAAAGGGCTAATTTTGTGTACAATTTCTAATGTGACAAAAAAATGCCAACTTACCTGGGCTCCCTACTTGAATTCAAAAATTCTGGATCCACAAGTCAGGTTATTTTTAAGTACTTTTTCTTCATTTGGACTACATCCTTTCAAAAATTTGGGATCTGCCACGAATTAGATGTTTTTTGTTTTTTTTGGTTCGCCCCCTAGAATTATGTGCCCACTGGAGACCCCAGTACTTCGTTGTGATGAATGACAAGCTAAACCTGTTTGTTGCAATGGAGCTGGGTCCAGAGGAGTGTGGGTTTAACAGATTCCGATTTGCAGTGCCCACCGTTAGAGAATTAAACAATGACGCTCACATATGGGATGATGCTACAGATATTGATATTGTAAGTACATTATTATATTCTTTTCTGGGCCCAATTTCACAGCGCTGCTTACCGGTAAGCAAGTTTTCGTGCTAACTATAGCAGAAAAAAAATTTGCTTAAGCATAAGCGTATTTCATAGGCTAGCAAGAAAATTTAGAGCGGCGCGTGCGGGTTCACCATGGATTTGTATTGTTGCATCACTCGTTTGCTACCAATAAGGGCTGGCAAGTTAGTGCGCCTTTCTCCATGCTTAACGGATAACGACGCTATGAAATTAAAAATTTACAGTAAGCAAAAAATTGGCTGCTAAGCGGCTCTAAGAAATTGGGCACCGGTAATGAAATAAAGGATTCCTCAAAAGCACCTATTACCGTTGTACACATGTGTAGCCCTCAAATGTTCATTTTAACCAAAATATACAGGGAGACCCTCGCCCTCATGCCCCCCATGGATCCCCCATTGTTTAATTAAATAGTTTTTTGGAAGAATGACAAAATAAAAAAAAGGTATCCTTGAAAAATCTAATAATATTTTGTCTTGTCATAGGCCAACATGTGCCAATTTGAGACGTTAGACTATGGAAGGAACATTACCTACATCAAGGTTAAGTTGACTGCTGGTTCTGGTCAGAGAGTGGTAATGGTAGGTACACTAACTAGTTAGTAGTAAAGTTATACATGTATTTCCATGTTAGCAGTCTTAATTACAATTGTGTTATTTTATATACGACATATATGTGTTATATACGACATATATGTGTGTTATATATGACTTATATATGTGTTATATATGACTTATATATGTGTTATATATGACTTATATATGTGTTATATGACTTATATATGTGTTATATATGACATATATGTGTTATATACGACATATATGTGTGTTATATACGACTTATATATGTGTTATATATGACTTATATATGTGTTATATACGACTTATATATGTGTTATATACGACTTATATATGTGTTATATACGACTTATATATGTGTTATATATGACTTATATATGTGTTATATATGACTTATATATGTGTTATATATGACTTATATATGTGTTATATACGACTTATATATGTGTTATATATGACTTATATATGTGTTATATATGACATATGTGTGTTATATATGACTTATATATGTGTTATATATGACTTATATATGTGTTATATATGACTTATATATGTGTTATATATGACTTATATATGTGTTATATATGACTTATATATGTGTTATATGACTTATATATGTGTTATATATGACATATATGTGTTATATACGACATATATGTGTTTTATATAAGACTTATATATGTGTTATATATGACTTATATATGTGTTATATATGTGTTATATATGACTTATATATGTGTTATATATGACTTATATATGTGTTATATATGACTTATATATGTGTTATATATGACTTATATATGTGTTATATATGACTTATATATGTGTTATATACTATATTTATATATTGTGTTATATATGACTTATATATGTTTATATATGACTTATATATGTGTTATATATGACTTATATATGTGTTATATATGACTTATATATGTGTTATATACGACTTATATATGTGTTATATACGACTTATATGTGTTATATATGACTTATATATGTGTTATATGACTTATATATGTGTTATATATGACTTATATATGTGTTATATATGACTTATATATGTGTTATATATGACTTATATATGTGTTATATGACTTATATATGTGTTATATATGACATATATGTGTTATATATGACTTATATATGTGTTATATATGACATATGTGTGTTATATATGACTTATATATGTGTTATATATGACTTATATATGTGTTATATATGACATATGTGTGTTATATATGACTTATATATGTGTTATATATGACTTATATATGTGTTATATATGACTTATATATGTGTTATATGACTTATATATGTGTTATATATGACATATATGTGTTATATATGACTTATATATGTGTTATATGACTTATATATGTGTTATATATGACATATATGTGTTATATACGACATATATGTGTGTTATATACGACTTATATATGTGTTATATATGACTTATATATGTGTTATATACGACTTATATATGTGTTATATACGACTTATATGTGTTATATACGACTTATATATGTGTTATATACGACTTATATGTGTTATATATGACTTATATATGTTATATATGACATGTGTGTTATATATGACTTATATATGTGTTATATATGACTTATATATGTGTTATATATGTGTTATATATGACTTATATATGTGTTATATATGACTTATATATGTGTTATATATGACTTATATATGTGTTATATATGACTTATATATGTGTTATATATGACTTATATGTGTTATATATGACATATATGTTATATACGACATATATGTGTGTTATATATGACTTATATGTGTGTTATATACGACTTATATATGTGTTATATATGACTTATATATGTGTTATATATGACTTATATATGACTTATATATGTGTTATATACGACTTATATATGTGTTATATACGACTTATATGTGTTATATATGACATATATGTTATATACGACATATATGTGTGTTATATATGACTTATATGTGTGTTATATACGACTTATATATACGACTTATATGTGTTATATACGACTTATATGTGTTATATATGACATATATGTTATATACGACATATATGTGTGTTATATATGACTTATATGTGTGTTATATACGACTTATATATGTGTTATATACGACTTATATATGTGTTATATACGACTTATATGTGTGTTATATACGACTTATGTGTGTGTTATATACGACATATATGTGTGTTATATATGACTTATATGTGTGTTATATATGACATATATGTATTATTAATGACTTATATATGATTTAAATATGTATTACATATAACTTATAAATTTGTTATATATGAAATATATATTTTTTATATATGACTTTAAATTATAATTGAGTTATATAAGGTTACCATTATGATTGATACAACTAAATACTGGTGGGTATTTTTAAATGTTTCTTTGAAAATGATTCTACCATGAGGGGGCATTTGAAGTCTACAAATATAAAGCCTACATTTTAAAGGGAATGTACAACATTGGCAAATGTTGGCAAAATCTGCTTCTACAAGAATGCTTACGTTCACCAACCTGTGAAAGTTACATCTTATTATGTGATGTCAATTTAATTAATGAGAACATTCGTGAAAATGCATTCAAAGTTTATTTGACGGGCAAATATAAATGTGATTTTTTTCCCCCAAATTTTACTGAAGTTATATCACCTGAGACAGAAACGTTTCAATAGATATTTGATGCCATCATCAATTTTACACCAAGTAAGTTTAATGTAATTCTGAGAATTGTTGGTGGTTTAGCAGAAAATAATATTTTACCCTTTAACTCTCCTACTACTACAAAGGTCAATATCTTGTCAAAATGTTGATATACTTGCCAATGTACATCTGGTGCACTTAAAATTCAAACACTGTCAAACTTTATGTGTAGTAAGTACATTTACAGGTCAAAATGAGTCAACCGTTTTTGACTGGTAAAGGCATTGTCTGGTATTGTTCAGGGTGGTCAAAATGACAGTAAAAAAACAGTCAAAAAATACCCCTGTGTGCACATTTACGTCAACAGTCAAAAACAGGCTGTTGACTTATTTTAACCTCTGCAGCAACTTCCCACAAAAGTGCAGTAATAGTAGGAGGGTTAATTATTGAATTATTAATTTTATTTTATTTTTGTCGCGTAAATCTCTTGTTGCTGCATATGTTTTTACAGATTTTCCCAATCTCTTTGTTTTTATATGAAGGCTGTCCCATCACCTACCCATAATACATGTTTTAATAAAGAAGGCCAGGCTTGGCCCTGCAGTGTCACTTATTCGGCCATTTTGATGATTAATGGTAAGTTTATATTGGTTTGATTTTTTTTCCTACACCAATATATTGTATGAAACACTGTATAGAAACTCCTCAGACTCCTGAAAAAACTCCTCAGATGAAAAAAAAACAAGTGTTACGTGCACGTCACCGGATTTGTTATCAGGGGTGTACGATTTTTTATATTTCAAAAGTTGAGCGAGCAAAGACCCTACCCTGGTTGGGGTTGGTTCAGGCACCGAATCGCCCAGTATAGTTCTACGATTTCAGATATATACTACTCAAAACAATTTAGGGAACACCGGAATAATCTCAGTTAAATCAAGATCATTTATTTCAGATAAAACACAATGTTTCACAGAATTGATGAGAAACAACTGCACAATGAAACAGATGATAAAGGATGCATGTAGTGATTACACATTGCATGACATGATGACTGAAAGAGAGAGGGGGTTGCAAATGAAAATCCCAGTTCATGGAACATTTCAAAAATATTTGATGTTAAAAATCCGGTGTTCCCTAAATTGTTTTGAGTAGTATATTAGGGATCCAAAATATGGAGTAAAAACAGTTATTTTAAAAGAAAAGAACTGCAATATTTGCCCTCCCCCTAAAAACAAAAAAACAACTAAAAATCGGATGCGTTCGAAACCCCAATATCCCTGTGGTGACACATGTGTTACCGTCCAATTTAGATGTTTAAAAGGGCTTTACTGCCGTAAATCCTAGTGGGGCACACAAAGTTGTCAACATTAATAAACTAAGTGTATAGTGGCTTTAGTTATAGCCCCATTTGCTTACACATAACCTGAATCCTTCCTAACTCCCTAGGCCCATTTGCTTACACATAACCTGAATCCTTCCTAACTCCCTAGGCCCATTTGCTTACACATAACCTGAATCCTTCCTAACTCCCTAGGCCCATTTGCTTACACATAACCTGAATCCTTCCTAACTCCCTAGGCCCATTTGCTTACACATAACCTGAATCCTTCCTAACTCCCTAGGCCCATTTGCTTACACATAACCTGAATCCTTCCTAACTACCTAGGCCCATTTGCTTACACATAACTAACCTGAATCCTTCCTAACTCCTAGGCCCATTTGCTTACACATAACCTGAATCCTTCCTAACTCCCTAGGCCCATTTGCTTACACATAACCTGAATCCTTCCTAACTCCCTAGGTCCATTTGCTTACACATAACCTGAATCCTTCCTAACTCCCTAGGTCCATTTGCTTACACATAACCTGAATCCTTCCTAACTCCCTAGGTCCATTTGCTTACACATAACCTGAATCCTTCCTAACTCCCTAGGTCCATTTGCTTACACATAACCTGAATCCTTCCTAACTCCCTAGGTCCATTTGCTTACACATAACCTGAATCCTTCCTAACTCCCTAGGCCCATTTGCTTACACATAACCTGAATCCTTCCTAACTCCATTTGCTTACACATAACCTGAATCCTTCCTAACTCCCTAGGCCCATTTGCTTACACATAACCTGAATCCTTCCTAACTCCCTAGGCCCATTTGCTTACACATAACCTGAATCCTTCCTAACTCCATTTGCTTACACATAACCTGAATCCTTCCTAACTCCCTAGGCCCATTTGCTTACACATAACCTGAATCCTTCTTAACTCCCTAGGCCCATTTGCTTACACATAACCTGAATCCTTCCTAACTCCCTAGGCCCATTTGCTTACACATAACCTGAATCCTTCTTAACTCCCTAGGCCCATTTGCTTACACATAACCTGAATCCTTCCTAACTCCCTAGGCCCATTTGCTTACACATAACCTGAATCCTTCTTAACTCCCTAGGCCCATTTGCTTACACATAACCTGAATCCTTCCTAATGTAACCGGAGCTTTTGCACACCCAGGAATAATACACAGAATGCAAGTAAGGATACCGTGGACCAATGAACTTTAATGAAATCACAAATCTAGAGAACTACAACCAAAATGAAAACGTAAACCCGAAACCAAACACACAAAAAAAAACCTGTTAAAACAAACAGAAAAATAACAACTTTAAATCAGCACAAAATACGGTTCACCTCATATTCTATATCAATCTAATTGAATTATTCAGTTATTACCACAAGTTTCTTTAATACAAAATGGTATACATAATAAAAATGAAATGGAAGAATTAAGACGCAATTAACAATAATTATGATAAACAATAATAGCGCTTTCCGACAAAAACATCATACCAGACCCAACAGCCATTTACGTTAAGAGCGATCCCCGATCCCTTTGCAAGAACCCATAAACCAATCAACGGAATAACTAATGGACCATAAACATACCACAACCAGCGACAATGGGTCTACAGATCACGGACCCACCATTTCGGCACCATGATAAAATCCGGTCTCTGGCTAAAACAACCTTCAGCTGCAGGTGGACGATGGTCTAAAATGAAGTGAATTACAATATGCTAAAACACAACCAAAAACCATGCAATCATGTACAGTACGCTCAAGTTCTGCGGTCACTATCTATGTGCATGTAATGACAAGAAATATGCTGATGTCCATGACGGACTCGCATGCAATGCCTCTACAAAACGGCGGAACTTCCATCGTTCATAACTAAAAAAAAAAACACATTCGTAAACTACAATCCCCATGGGAAGACCAGATTACTCAAATCGGACTGTACGAATTGACTTCGAATTACAGCCGAAAAGAAATCTCTATCACTCTCCAACCCAAAACAACTTCATCGCACTTCTTTAAAATATCTTAAAAATACATAAAAACACATACTCGATTAATCCATATGCCTCTCCCGTCTTCCGAAAATATTATTTGTTTAATTTCTCCCAAACATCCCAACAATTTACTTATTGACATCAACGGCGACAAATTATAAAAGTCTGCCATCACTATACAAAGTGACAAATACTGACGGCCTCCTCAGTGGCGCACCCAGGATTTGATTGGGGGGGGGCTCAAAATATTTTTATTTGAAATCCAATATGGGGGAGAGACATGGCTGACCCAAACCATAACCGCTGGCGCGGCTGCAGCCATGTCCCTAGTCGTGCTCGTCAGTGAACCTACGGCACATGTTAAATGTTTCCTGGTGGTTTCTAGTCATAAAAAGAAGACATTATGGCATGATTCGGACTCGTAGGGTTTTACCTTCCATATAATTTCCTCCTCTTGATGTAAAGAACTTGAGCTTGTTTCGTCTGCAAGATTTCTATAGTTAAATACTTTCATTGCGTGGACGTAAAGTTTGTGATCATTCGGAGCTAAATTTTTTCAAACACGAATTTGGCGGCAAAACCAAATCCCAATATTATCCAATCGGTGTTTGCTAAAAGAGTGTCACATAATCTTTGTAAATTAAAACCCAATCCTGGGCCATTGTGTACAAACTGGAAAGGAGTTGATTATAATGCGGGCGTGTTTAAATTTTACGAGTAACCTCAACGACAGTCAACGACCTCAACAAGAGAAACGGACAACAGAAAATGAAAATAAAATTAAGTAAAGCTGCTCCCTGATCAGGGTGCACCATGGCAGGGGGGGGGGGGAGAATGTTGTATAATGGTTGTATATTACCCCGGTTACACTAACTCCCCAGGTCCATTTGCTTACACATAACCCGAATCCTTCCTAACTCCCTAGGCCCATTTGCTTACACATAACCCGAATCCTTCCTAACTCCCTAGGCCCATTTGCTTACACATAACCCGAATCCTTCCTAACTCCCTAGGCCCATTTGCTTACACATAACCCGAATCCTTCCTAACTCCCTAGGCCCATTTGCTTACACATAACCTGAATCCTTCCTAACTCCCTAGGCCCATTTGCTTACACATAACCTGAATCCTCCAAAATCCTTCAGTAGTAAAGCAAGCTCATGACATGTATGCACACATGTGTTTCTAATCTGTGATACATGTGCATGGCCAGGGACCCTCCCTGCATGCATGGAGCAATAAACAGTGTCCACTGACCCAAGCACTGACCTTGCAATCACTACAACAAACATGGAGGTACATGTACCATGGAAAGGCAAGTATGCCTAATAACCTCAATCCTCCAAAATCCTTCACTTTATAATAGCAAAGAGCATGTAGCATGTAACCTCAATCCTTCAAAATCCTTCACTTTAGCAAAGATGATTTTGGAGGATTTGGGAAGGTTAGGGTTAATCATTATTAATCATGAATCATTATTTGTGGTCTTTCATTTGGGCTCAGCTAATAACCACTGCCCGGATGGCCAGTGCTCTGACGCTGTGCATGTTGGGAATGAGGCTACCTGTGTATGTCAGCCAGGCTACATGAGAGAAGGCGGTGATCGCTGTATCAGTGAGTACACTTCTCAGACCTGTAGACTGGAGGGGAAGGGAGGGGGGAGGGGTGGGGTGGGTTTCATGTGGTGCAAACATGCCCCTACCCATGTACGTTTGTTTATGGTGTAAACCTAGGACCTCCTATTGTTCCCCTCTTTTAGCCATCTCCCATTTGATTTGTACACGTTTTTTCAACCAAGGACATTTGCTAACAAGAACCGCCAACCAACGACCCATTGTTTCCCTTTTGTTATAAGTCCTCGGTTTACACCATAAACATGTACCCACATTGTTCCCTTTGTTGTTATAGACATCTCCCATTTGATTTCTACACGTTTTTTCAACCGAGGACATTTGCAAGCAAGAACCGCCAACCAACGACCCATTGTTTCCCTTTTGTTATAAGTCCTCGGTTTACACCATAAACATGTACCCACATTGTTCCCTTTGTTGTTATAGACATCTCCCATTTGATTTCTACACGTTTTTTCAACCAAGGACATTTGCAAGCAATAACCGCCAACCGAGGACACCATTGTTTCCCTTTTGTTATAAGTCCTCGGTTTACACCTCTAAACAAAGCTCCTTTTTTAGACACGTGAGTTCCACTTGCCTCGCATAAACATATAGGAAAAAAATATATATATATTTGAACATATCTTCCTGCGGACTCATTTTCTACAAAACGCACCCACTTATTTTTATTCCAGCCTTCCAGATTATTATTATTATTAACACCCAAGGGATTGTTGGAAAGTGCTCAATAGAAAATGACACATTATACAAAATTACTATCAAAGATAATACTTAATAGTTATTCTTATCTTAAAGTTATCTAATCCGGTTTTTTTTCTTCAGAGGACCCTTGCGCACCGATGAATGGTGCCACCCAAATACCTCATAACCCATGTGGTTTAGGGAGCTGTATCATTAACAATGACAAGAAAAGTTACTCCTGTAACTGTAACTATGGATACACATCTGTGGATGGAACTTGCAAGGGTAATTCTTTCGTTTTTAACTTTAAAATAAAAATCAATTTTGATTTTAATTAAATAAGTAGACTTAAGTTATATCGCTAATATCTCACTTGATTACTTGTAATGAATTTTTATCTTGAAAATCGTCGCATTATGTAAATTTGACATTATGCAAATCTGATATGTAAATTATTTAATTCTGCCAGTTATTACACTTATGCAATATGACAATCACAGTATTGTGTTGTTATACGTGGAGTGCTATGGTCGAGCGGTTTAGTGCATCGGATTTGTGTTCTGATGGCTGAGTCGTCAGAATGTGGGTTCGAATCCCAACTGCGACCGGGGTACTTGTGTCCTTGAGCAAGGCACTTTACCATAATTGCTTCTCTCCACCCAGGGTAAATGGGTACCTGTGAGGGCAGAGTTGGTTGTTGTGTTTGATTAGCCCTATATGCGCTGAAATGGCAGCAATTGAGCTGTATACTCCCCAGAGAGCTGAGATAGTTTCAGGAATGATTGATGAGCAGGGGTAATAATGTAATGCGCCTTGAGCACCAGTTTGGTGGATATGTGCGCTATATAAGTCCACATTATTATTATTATTATTATTATTATTATTATTATTAAACATACTTGGGAATAAGAATTCACCACTAATCTCAATGAGAAAACTAAATCCTTTGTTGTAATCTGTAGTTCTGACAAACTATTTTTCCAGTTGATCCTTGCGTTCCAAATCCATGTGGTAATGGAACGTGCCATCCGATCTCATCACCCCAGAGTGAAATGGACTATTCCTGCCAGTGCCAGTCTGGGTATATGGAACATTCCAAGATGTGCAAAGGTTTTATATGGGTTATACGGTCCTCATATGATATTTGCATGATCGCTGTAAAATTGCTGCAGAAACTAAGCTGAACCTTATGTTAAAGTCAAGTGTTGCACTCTTTTAACAATGAAAACTGACTGACAGCCCTGTATTTACTCATCTGTTTAAAACTGATCATCTAACCACAAAATACCATCCATTGACCCATATCCGCCGATCTACGTGATAACCTGTAGATATGTAAAACGCTACAAACGCCGACCTACGTGATTTTCCGTACCGTGTTTTTGTCCAATTCCAATTTACTACGTTTTTCCGATGACTGTATTTCATGATTATAGATATGAAATTAGACAAGTCTGACATCATAATAAAGTGCATGTTCTCCTCTTTCCATCAGTATATAATGTGTCTGTGTCAGTGATTGTAATATTCTCTAAATAAGGAATCTTTCTGATTGTGTGCAAAAACAATGTATCTCTGTGCGGGGGCTTATAGGCACATACAGTCTTTTGTGTGTTTACATGGTTAGGCGGATATGGGTTAATATTAATCTCAGTGGCAGATTGAGGGTGGGGGTGCTTCTTAAATCTCCCCTGCCTGCCTAAGCCCCTTCAATTAACCCCCCCCCCCACCACTACCTCTGTTCTTGAAATGAATTCCCCATTGGAACCTAACCCTCCCCCCCTCTATGATGTTGCTAAATAAAGTTGGATTCAAATACTAGATAGTTGCCATGATGTGATACTTTATTACATGCTGAAAATACATTGACCATGAGCTTGACCTCATTAGCATGCAGGTCATATGCAGAGAGTATGGTGCTCCTAATACAGTTTGGATACTACACCGCCATCCTGAATTTCGAGATATTAAAAATGTGTGTGATCCATTGAAGCTTATGTCCAGCAACAATTACTGAGCGATTGTTGCAGTGCTTATACTTGAATGCAATACATCCCAGTCACGTTGAGAACCAACCAACTGCCACTGTACCGATTCCATCAAAGTCCAACAATTGGGGTACCTTTTTACTGCATGTTGATGAATTTTGGGAGGATTTTGGATGGTTTCTAGCCAAAATGCCTCGGGCGTTAGGGTTAAACATTTTCATTTGCTGTATCCACAGGCTAGGGCGGATCCAGGGAGGTCAAAGGGAGTCATGTGTCCAAAGCTGCCCCCCAAACAAATTAAATAAAAACAAATTTAAATTTAAATAAAATATATATCCTTGTACGTTGGGTTGGGAAGGTATACCCGCAAATGCATAATGAGCTACAAAACTTTGCACGCCAGGCCTGTGATTTCTCAGGATTTTTCCTGATTTCAGGATTTTGTACACATCTCCCAAAAGAGAAGTAGCCACCAAGGAAAGAAAGAAGTAGCCTGTATTTTGTCCAAACCGCCAGTTTCTTGTTTGTGGGGATGTGGAGAGTCTGTAAATCCTCCAAAATTAAACATCCAGGAGGGCTTTGTCTTCTTGACCAAAGGGAGACCCCGGCCCGCTACCCAATTTTCAGGATTTTTTTTTCTTTTGTCAAATCACACTCCTGGCATGCAGATTTGTTCGAAAAATGCTGATATTGCATCAGAGTGTGCTTGGAATAAAACAAAATCTCCAAGGTCTACACCCCCTGCTGTAAACAGTTTCGTGTTTCATGCTCACAAGCTCCCCCCCCCCTCCCCTCCTCCAGCATTTGGCCTCCCTGAAACTTTTGTTCTAGATTCGCCTTTGACGAAAAGACAATTGCATGTAAGCGCTGGATACTCACATATTGTCCACAGATTCAAATGAAACGAGCAAACAGAACTTTGTGATAGAACGTCTGTCCAAGTTGAAAGAAATAATTTCACAATTCAGAATATTTTGACGCCAGAACAGAACATCTATCCAAACTGAAAGACTGTGACAAAGTCATCTAATCCACACATATCCCGCTAACTGCTAGCGTCCCGAGCAACACAAGAGCTGCACTAATTTGGTTAAATGTGGCCGAGCGGTCTAGCTTACCGGACTTAAGTTCTGGTGTTAGCAGCAGAATGTGGGTTCGAATCCCGGCCGTGACACTTGTGTCCTTGAGCAAGACACTTAACCATAATTGCTTCTCTCCACCCAGGGGTTAAATGGGTACCTGTGAGGGCAGAGTTGGATGATTAGCCCTATATGCGCTGTAATGGCAGCAATTGAGCTGTATACTCCCCAGGGAGCTGAGATGGTTTCAGGAATGATTTATGAGCCTTATGAGCAGGGGTAATAATATAATGCGCCTTGAGCACCACTCAGTTGGTGGATACGTGCGCTATATAAGTCCACACATTATTATTATTATTTGGCTCGCTGTGTGCCTAAACATTTGCATATGACAAATTGTAATACATCCCATAATTATATTACCAAATGTGGAAGCCGCAACACTTTTCCCAGCGAAAACATGTTTACCTAGATTTGTAAGAATTTGCTGCGCACACAAATGATATGTGCGTGTCATTAACCCTAACTACCCCATATCCTCCAAAAATCCTCCAAGGGGCACTTTTTTGGAAAAAAAATTCAGCACTGTCGGAAACTGGTACTTTCACCTCTTCAGATGGGGCAAAATTACTACCTGGCAAAGAAGTACAGGCCGTAAGTGCTCAATATGAAAGATCAACGAAAGTGCATGGTTGCATTTTGAAGATAAGGGCATGTTTCCAAAAGTGCACTGGAGGATTTTGGAGGATTCGGGAAGGTTCCTCCTTCATGCACACTTAACTTGTTAGCATTTAACCTATGCCTGGCAATCACATATGTGACATGCATGCAAAAAAGGGAACACATTTTGGCCCTGCGTATAAAGCATTTTATCATTTAACAATAAAAGGTGAAATTTACACATTAATGCATTTAGGCCTTGTGAGAAAACCTCTTAAAATGTGGAAACTCAATTACTGATGTTTGCTTAGAGCCCCTCTTAATAAAGATGTACGTTCTATGATTGTGTTTCGATTTGGTACTGTACCATGGTAAATTTACAATGGTACAGTACAGTACAGTACAGTACTACCATCATAATACCATGGAAGTGTCCAAATTGTACCATGGTAAAACCATGGTAAAAAGTACCATGGTAATACCATGGTACTTTTTTATAAGAGATTGTTCTTCAGATTGTGTTCTCAACAGGTCATGCATGTAACAGATAACTTCTTAAAAGTAGTGAAATTATAGACAGTTCCCAGATAGATGCCATTTTTACGGGCAACTTGGATTTTTAGCTATTGAGCTGCGTCAATTAGGTATTCCAAATTGCCTACACAGTCAAGGGCATGCACCTCACCGACAAACGGCATTTGTTGAAACGCCCGCGTGCCACTCACAGTTCTTAAGCATAACCCAGATTTGCTCATCAAAATTACAGGCAACTTGGATTTTAGCTATTGAACTGCGTCAATTAGGTATTCCAAATTGCCTACACAGTCAAGGGCATGCACCTCACCGACAAACGGCATTTGTTGAAACGCCCGCGTGCCACTCACAGTTCTTAAGCATAACCCAGATTTGCTCATCAAAATTACAGGCAACTTGGATTTTTAGCTATTGAGCTGCATCAATTAGGTATTCCAAATTGCCTACACAGTCAAGGGCATGCACCTCACCGACAAACGGCATTTGTTGAAACGCCCGCGTGCCACTCACTGTTCTTAAGCATAACCCAGATTTGCTCATCAAAATTACAGGCAACTTGGATTTTTAGCTATTGAGCTGCGTCAATTAGGTAATCCAAATTGCCTACACAGTCAAGTGCATGCACCTCACCGACAAACGGCATTTGTTGAAACGCCCGCGTGCCACTCACAGTTCTTAAGCATAACCCAGATTTGCTCATCAAATATCAAAATTTGCTCATCAGAATTCAAGATGTACTCATCAACGTAGCATGATATATACACACACAAAATATGTATGCCTGTATAATGCAAAATTGTTTAAACTGTGAGTTTAAAAACATGTTTTTTTTAGTTTCCTTATGACATGACCCGTCTCAAAACAGGGAAAGCTCAATTATTGATAGTTACTCTTTCATGTTTCCTCTGCGTTTTTCTAATCAGTCATACCATACCAAATTTCCCCTTGCTACAGTGGATCCATGCTACCACAGATCAGACGTCGAAAGCAACCCGTGCGGTCACCACGGTGAGTGTCAACATGCCCTCCGGTCATATTACGCGACTGATGAAGCCAGCGTCACAGTCCCATACATATGCGTCTGTGATTCAGGCTACGACTACATCGTCTCACAGCAAACGTGCCGAGGTGAGAGATGAAACGTTTAGGGTTATAATCTTTAGGTATCACAGGGCAACCATTTTGTTTTTCATCCCACCACATGGGCGGATCCAGGGACTCAAAAAAAGGGGAGGCACACTTAACATCGTAGGGTAAATTTATGTGCATGACGATAACAAAAGAGGAGGGCCAAGTGCCTTTCCCACTTTGCCCCTCCCCCTGGATCTGCCAACGACAATCCATGTGACCATACTGAGACTGGATATACATAATAGTCTGGCCTCCTAAAGGGACAGTATTGTCATGACCAGAGTGGACTTTCGACAGGGCATGGAATCGGCGTCCTAGCTGTTAATGAACTCTGTGACTGAAAATGCGCTGGCCGAGATGACAGAGCACGATAAGATCATATTACCATGACTGCTGTGTGATTATTTTATTGCATCCTGTTATTTAAGCCAGCGTGTGCTCGTGGGTGTGTTATTTTCAGTCACTGATTTCATCTAAAATTAGCACACCAATTCCATGTCCCGTCGAAAGTCTGCTCTGATCGTGACGATACTGTCCATTTGAAAAAGTAAATCTCCCCCCACAAACACAAACATTTGAGAAAGTTCTGGAGACGGAGATTCCTGCCAGCTATCATTGAACTCCACAGGAGCAATGAACCTTATATCTTGTTTCACTTATAACTTGGTAAAACTTGTAGCTTTGCATGGTGAAGAGGATATAAGTAAGACTAATTGCGGTGACACCATGTGAAATTCTCTTTTGAGTAGTAATTAGTTCTGAAAAGAACTGGAGGTTACAACTCAAGGTTTCAATCAGTATGCTCTGATCGTCCCCAGGAGAATCACTTATAACTTGTTTCACTTATATTAACTTATTTCAATTATATTAACTTGTTTCACTTATGTTAACTTGTTTCAACTTGTTTCACTTATATTAACTTGTTATAACTTGTTTAACTTATATTAACTTGTTATAACTTGTAATAACTTGTTATAACTTGTTTCACTTATGTTAACTTGTTTCACTTATATTAACTTGTTATAACTTGTTTCACTTATAACTTGTTTGATTGATTGTTTATGTGTTTTAGCATCAACTAGTCTTCTGGTAAACGTAGCTGTGATCATTGTCAGTGTGTTAATAGCTGCTCTGTTGATTATGGTGTTAGTGGTGGTGAAGCGACGTAAAGTTCCAGGCAGTTTCGTCTACCAGGCATTGCAGTCTTGCAAGAAAGGTGAGGGAGCTTCACTGTTATTGTCATTTCTAACTCTCCACAATTAAAGGGAAGGTACAACAACAGTAATTCCCGAATTACCGCATTGCAAATTATAATCTGAAAACTTGGAACACGTGTCAATCATTCTGAGACACTAATCCATCTGAAGCTCTTACGTCTTGGAGAAAACGGGAATTATGTTGACTTTGCAAAGGTCGAGTTGCCGTTCAGCAACATTTTGTGGTTAACGTTTTACAGGTCAGTTGCACAATATATTTCTTGAAAACTAGGAAGTAGTCTTGGTTCATGTGTTTGTATGTTTTTGATACACGATCCGACGGCGCGACACAAACATTACAATCACGAACCACTACAATCATGAACCACTACTACCACACACGAACCGCTATCAAACACAGCCTTGGGAATTTCATAGAATCTCCCCCCGAAAACGGGGGGGAAACCACTACGCATGCGTCAATTTGAAATGCTAGCGCGGCCCACATTTTTGGTGGGCACGCGCATAAACGGACTGCCGTGTTCACTGATCGACAGCTTCACGGCAGTTGTTGTTTATGCGCGTGCGCGCCAAAAATGTGGGCCGCGCTAGCATTTCAAATTGACGCATGCGTAGTGGAATTCCCCCCATTTTCGGGGGGAGATTCTACAAAATTCCCAAGGCTGTGTTTGATAGCGGTTCGTGTGTGATCGCAGTTTGTGATTCGATTGTAGCAGTTCGTGATTGTAGTGGTTCGTGTTGCGCCATCGTAGGCATGCGGCGACGGATTGTTTATCAAAAACGTACAAACACAGTCTTGAACCAAGACTATATACTAAACAGTTGAAATGTACATTACCAAGTACCAATAGGGCCATCCTCGTCCCCAGGGTCTACCTCGTTCTCACTACTAGACGCTGGAAGGACAAGCACTCCGCAACGCTGATTGGTTACTTTAAAAAATACGGGAAAAAAACACTTTGAATATTATTTTGAGGAAACAAAATATTAAAATTTAGTTCTTCTTTATACTATTGTGCCTTTTGCTCTTAAAAAATGTAGGTGAAATGCAAAAGTCTTCCAAATATTTGTGTGTCTGTGTACGTTTATCGTTTAAACACAGGCTGTTTCGCGGAGCAGTGCGCTCACCAATCTGGTGAACGTTATACTTACAACCTCCCCCCACCTTGAGTGATTTTGGAGATTTAATCCCAACTCTGCCCACCCCCCCAACTTTTTAACTACCTTCCACAATTCCCTGCAACTGTTTCTTAAGTAGAGATTTTTAGGTTTCATCTTTCTGCTGTTGTTTCATCTTCCCGAAATGTCTACAGGTGATGAAGGAATAATGCATGGCACACCAAATAATTCCCCTTCATCAAGTGTAGATGGCATTATTATGAGTGCTACAAATAATGAACAAGGTAAGATGAAAACTGGGATGACCAAATTGGTAGACAGACAGACAGACCTCCCGACAGCCCCATAGACACTGACAGACAGACAGACAGATAGATAAGACAATTTCAGGGTTCCCAGTGCGTAATCTACCAAATGTAGGTTTTATAAATAGGTTTTTAAGCAACATATAGGTTATTATAGGTTTACCAAATGCCAAAATATAGGCGTTTATACGTTATTTCCCGTGATTGTGCAGTGTTAAGTAACAAGTTTTTGGTAAATTGCCTACCTTTTGAGTACTTTTTGCAACAAAGTACATTACCCCATACCCTGTCTGGCAGAAAATCTAAGAGCGGTACACATGTTACAGTTTGGCTTCATCTCTTTATACTTGGGAAGTGCTTGTTAACAACTGATTCAGTTCAGTGAGCACACATTCCTCTCCCCCCACTCCCAAGATCCCAGTCCCACCACTTTCCCGCCTGCACACTCCAAAGCACTAATCGTCCAGCAGCCTACTTATGCAACAGCACTTCCTGGAGTCCGGCATTCTCCTGAAGACGATCAGAGCATACTGATCGAAACGTCGAGTTGTAACCTCCAGTTCTTTTCAGAACTAATTACTACTCAATTGAGAATTTCACATGGTGTCACTGCAAATAGTCTTTACTTATCCTCTTCACCATGCAAAGCTACAAGTTTTACCTATAATTGCTTTTCACTTCTTCAATTATTCCCAGAGAGAATTGAAATTATTCGGCCTCTGAAGCGAGTGAAGGTGGTCCTACTCTGCACCAACGACCATCCCATTCATGGAGACGCAGTGCAGAAATTTGCCACGTTCCTTAAGGCAGAGTGCATGTGTGATGTTGAAATGCCGATGTCGTGCGAAAAGAATATTGCACTAAAGGGTATGTATTGTACAATGGTATTATTTGTCCGGATTTTCGGATTTTTACAAATGGCAATGTTGTGATCCTCCTGAATTTAAAGGTTTAAGCAATAAAGGAAAGCAAAGCAAATGCTCAGAACTATAGATTTCACCCCAGCACTGTTCACAACAGCAGCCCCAATACCCCTAGTAAAATTTACGTGGATTTTTTTTCAAAACTGCCCAATCACACCCCTGTTTATTATACATTTCTGGTAATGAAACCGAGGATTCTTCAAAAGCACACTGAAGCACTGTAGCTCAGAAGCCCAAGGAAACCTGTAAACGAGGGCGCTTGCTATGTGAACCAGAAACACCGGGGTAAACCCCTACTCTTCCATGATAAGTGTTCTTTATGTGCATTACTTTAATAATAATAATAATAATAATAATAATAATAATAATGTGGACTTATATAGCGCACGTATCCACCAAACTGGTGCTCAAGGCGCATTACATTATTACCCCTGCTCATCAGGCGCATAAATCATTCCTGAAACCATCTCAGCTCCCTGGGGAGTATACAGCTCAATTGCTGCCATTTTGGCGCATATAGGGCTAATCAAACACAACCAACTCTGCCCTCACAGGTACCCATTTACCCCTGGGTGGAGAGAAGCAATTATGGTATAGTGTCTTGCTCAAGGACACAAGCACCATGGTCACGGTTGGGAATCGAACCCACATTCTGATGACTCAGCCATCAGAACACAACTCCGATGCACTAAACCTCTCGACCATGGCACTCCATATGACTTAATGTCCCATCCAAAGGTCAAAACAATTATGGATAAGTGTCTTGCTCAAGGACACAAGCACCCCAACCGGCCAGGCCAGGATTCGAACCCACATTCTGACAACACCAGAACTTGAGTCCGATGCACTAGACCACTCGGCCCACAAGAAATAGTCATTAGGCACGAAGCAGTCACTTTCAAGTAAGCTTGATAGTCGAGTGCGTAAAATTCCTCACATTTTTTGAGTAAATTACTCAAAAATTACTTCCCGTCATTGTGATGAAAATATATCACTGAATTATTAAAGGGAAGGTACAACATAGGTAATTACCAGATCATTAAATTGACAAATTTAAAATAAAAAAACTTAAAAAAAACTGACTTGGCACAAAGTTGGTACACATATATGTGACCCAGCATGACAAAACCCACAAAAACGTCCCAGAAATAAAAAATGAGTTATTGGTATCATATGAAAGGGCAACTCTTTAGCTTTTCAGTGGTGAACAAATTATATCCATCATGCATTCTGTTGGAAAGTTATGGACATTGAAAGTCGAAAAACAATGAAATTACGATTTCGAGAAATACAGGATGTTTTGAAAAAAAAACGCACTAACAACTGCAAAATAGTGCTTGGAATTTCGCTTTTTCACACACTTATAAAATCGATTTCAGTAATTTTGTTTGCAGGAAATTGTGAAATAAACATCCGGGAACTATAATCAGTAAAAACCCCAAAAGGCCGTATAACACCCCATTGGTCGAAAATTGGCTGTATCTTGGATTGGGGTTCAGCGACTTTTTGCGGGTTTCGCCATGCGGGGTCACATATATATCAACCATATCATGTGAAATTCTTTGTCTGAATTGATTTCATCTCACAGAAAACATGAATTATTTTGTTGAAAAATTGGTAAAACATTAAAATATAAAACTTGTTGTGATTTTTTATGAGGTTGGTTCAATAATATTTTCTTGAAATGAGCCTACGTTACCTCATCAAGCAGAGATGCCAGTAGCTCTTTGCTCCAGAGCTGGAAAAAAAATTTCCCTCAAAGGAAGAGCAAACGTTCATTCATGTGCACGGAAAGAAAATATCCCTCGTTGTCTTTTGATTCAAGCCAACGCCAATTGAACCTGTTTTTTACACTAGCATTGATTTTTTTTCCTTCAGATCCACACCTCTTCCAACCTCCATTACGGTAGCCAAGTTGAGTAAAATCAGTCAAAAATTTCAGAAAATGAGTGCGGCGAAACGCAATCTTTATGATCACGTTGCGATCACCATGTATACAACGCATACATACAACACACACAACAAAGGTGAACTTTTTTCCGGCCAGACGAAAGACGGAGTGCCGGATTTCTTTGTGAAAAATATGAAAAAGCCGGAATTCTGGCAATAGCCGGAAAACTGGCATCCCTGATCAAGGGAAAGAAAAGAATTTTACAGTAGTTTTCAACAATGTTTTTTTTTTTTTTTTTTAATACTCGAAATCTAACAAAAAACCTTTCTTCACCCTACTTCTCAGGAGAGAGCGAGTGGATTTCTTACATCCTCCGGTGGGCTGATAAGGTGATCCTCTTGTGTTCCAAGGGAACTCGAATCAAGTGGCGAGCCCACTGCAACTCGGCCCAGCCTCCTGACATGTTCATCCGAGCCGTGTCCGTCATCCTGAAAGACATCACCTCAGTCAGTCTGTCTGATAAGTACTGCATCTCCTACTTTGATTACTCGTCACGGAACGACGTCCCCGAACCGTTGTCCGTTGGCGCGGTGTTCTGCCTCATGAAACACATGGATGCGTTGTTCTTCCGGTTACATAACATGACGCCGGGGTCGCCGAGGTCGCAGAAGTGTGCCCCGAATCTAGAGGAGGGTAACTACGCCACGGTGAGCATGGAGGGCGAGGCCTTGCGCAGCGCCATCAAATGTATGCATGACTTTCAACGGGAAGAGGTGGATTGGTTTGAGAGATTTAACAGTGAAGACATGCTACCGACCCGTAATGTGCAGTTTTCATTATTTCCAAGTCCCCTCGTTGATACCGTTAGCCAGGTGGATGAGGCGGACTTTGATCAATCGTTGATGGAATTTGAGACCATGGAGTCGTCTCACGTCTAAAACAAATCAAGTGTCTGTTGGAAACCATAAACTCTCCAAAATTCATCAAAAGCCATGCAGGAGCTGGTTTTTTTTTTTGATTCTGATGAATTTAGAATTGCATCTAGCTCAGCTAATGATAGTTGATTTGATTTTTGCCCTTACACCAACGTGTAAGTGTCTGTGAAAAAAACTCCACAGGCGACTCGAGCGGGATTCAAACCCACAACCTCCTGCATACTAGTGCAGATATCGTAGCCTCTCGACCACCGAGCTTGCCCGATGACGATTGGCCGGCTAGAATCTTATATAGCAGCGGGTTTCCGTGTTATTTATAGATTGATGAAATTCTGCTAATGATACTTCGGTGTACCAATTTAATCAAGGTCCGTCAATTATACAAGATGACAGTGTTACTGCATGGAAGTCAAGTACTTTTTCATGAGTACGAGTGCAGAAAAATGAACTTGAGTACTCCAACTCAATGTAGCTATAGCAGGTCTGTGATTTCTCAGGAAATTTTTTTTTCTGATTGCAGGATTTGTTACAAACCTCCCTTTGCCTCAAAATCTTCTTTGAAAGATAAGTAGCCACCAAGGAAAGAAAGATAAGTAGCCACCAAGGAAAGAAAGAAGTAAGCCTGTATTATGTCCAAACCTCTAGTTTCTTGTTTGTGGGGGATGTGCAAGAGATTCAGGGGGCTTTGTCCTCTGGACCAAAGGGAGACCCACCAGCGGGTATTGAAAGAACAAAATCTGAAAGAATCTGAGGATGTTAAAGATCAAGCATATGCCCTATAATTAATTTTAAAATTTAAGTTACTGTACATGGTCTACAGGGTGAACAAAAGTTTTACTTCAAACAACTTTCATAAAAATATATAAATTTCGGGGGACTCCCAATTTTCCTTTAGTTTTGTTTTCCCTTTAAAACACAGGGATTTTTTTTCTTCGAACAAAATGGGGGGGGTTTCCCCCGGGTTCGCAATGGGAAATCCAAAAGGGGGAATTTTAACCCCGGTGAGCCAATGGGGGAAAAAGTGGTTTTCCCCTTTAAAATTTATCACCGTTTTTCAAAAAAAAGGGAAAAAAATTGGTTTGAAAATTTTAACAGGGGAAAATGTTTAAAATTTTTGTTTTTCCTTTATTTTAAAACCCCTATTGTATTTTAAAGCCCAAGGGGAAAGGGGATGATAATTATAAATTTGAGAATGGGTCCCCCTCTCTAAAAACAAAAAGGTTTTTAAAAAAACTTAAAAAATTAAAAACCAAATCGGGACCTGGTTTTTGCGGAGAATTTAAAATTTAAAACCCTAATAATATTTTTATTTGATTTTTAAAAAAATTTGGTTGCAGTGTTTGTGAAAAACTAAGGGTTGGGTTTTTAAACCCCAAAATTGAATCCCCTATTTTTCCGTATTAGGTTTCTAGAAAAACCAGGGGGGCCCGGGCTTGGGGCCGGGTAGGGAACCCATAATAAAGGGTTTTTTTCCTTTTTTTTAAAAAGATTTTGAAAATTTGAAATGAACTTTTAAAGCCAAAAAAATAAAACCCTTAATTTAAAAAAAATTTAATTTTTTGTTAAAGGGGAGGGAATGGTCTTTTTCAAAAGGCAAAAAAAGGGGGCCTTGAGTCCCAACTTAAATTAAACAAAAAAGAGCCTGTCTTTTGGTTTTTTTTTCGGGGATTATTTTTTTAAAATTCCTTTGCCCCAAAAATTTCAAAATAATACCCCTTTATGTATTATTATTTTCTTGTTTTATTAAAAGGTTAATTTGTCCTTAAAAGGAGAAAGGGGGTATTAAAAACAAAAGTAAAAACCCCTAAATTTTTTAAGATAAATTGCCCATTTAAATTTTTTAGAGATGTAAAAATTTTGGGGGGTAAACCAAATTTTTACTGAAAAAACCTTTTAAAAAAATATTTTTAAATAAAAAATTTTAACTTTTAATAAAAAAAAATTAAAAAAATTTTTTTTTGGGGGTTGATTTTCTTTTTAATTTTTTTATAAAAAATTATCCAACAATAAACGGGAAAAATTAAGGAAAATTTTAAATTTTAATTTTTCCCCCCAAATTTTTTAAAAATTTTTTTAAAAATTTAAAAACCAAAAATTATTTCCTGTTTAAAAATTTTTTGGGTTTTGGGTTGGGGTCCAAAAAAAAAATAGAAAAACCCTTGGAAAATTTTAAATAAAGTCCCCCTTTTGTGGTTTTTCATGTTTTTAAAAAAGGGCCTAAAATGGAATAAACCCAATTTTAAAGGAAAGGGTTTTTTAATTTGTCCATAGTGTTAAAAAGCAAGAGGGAATTTGGCCCTTTTTTTGGGCCCCCATAAAAAAAAAATTAAAAAAGGCCAAAAAAATTGCTTTTTAAAAATGGTTAAACAAAGCCCCCCCTAGAAATTTCAAATTTTTAAATTTTTGGGAAAACCTCAAGTGCCCAAAAAGGAAAAACACCCCCCCTTTTAAAATTTATGTTTAAAAAAGAAATTATTTCAAAATATTTATTTGGGTGGATTTAAAAAGTTTTTTTCAGTTTTTAAAATAATAAAATTAGTTCCCATTTTTTTTCCCGTTTTTCTTTTTTTAAAAACTAAATTTTAAAAAATTTAAATGAAAAAATTTAAAAGGTTTTTCCATTTGGGGGTTAAAAATTTTTTTTTTAAAAAGGGTTTTTTGAGGAATTCCAAAAGTTTTAAATGAAAACCCAGGCAAAAAATCAAAATTTTTTTAATTTTTTTTTTTTTCTTTTTCAAAAGCTTTTGAATATTATGGGGTCCCTTTTTAATCCCCTCCGGGTTTTTTTAAATTTTTCCCCTGCCCAAATATAAGGTTCGAGAAAAAAGGCTTTTTCGGATTCCCTTTAACTTTTGCCAAAAAAACACCGTTTTCCGAAAAATAGGGGTAAAAGTATTTGGAACGATTTATTTATTTTAAGGTTGTGGATTTGAATTTATTAAGCCCCCCTTTGGCCCCACCCCAAATCCCAAAAGGGGGTGGAACCCTAAATAACCTTTTCCTGTTTTAAAGGGTTCGGTGTTTTGGTCAGGGGGTTTTAGGGGTAGTCAAAACTTTTAAATTTTTGGAAAAGCTGTTATTCCTTATGTTGGGTTTTTAACCTTTTTAAAAAAAATACATTTCAAAGGCCCTTTTATTTAAAATTATTTTCCACTAAACCCCATTTTAAAAAGTACTTTTCACCTTCACCGGGGGTTTATATTTTTCCCCCTCCACCCACTCAAAACTTTCCAAAAACCTTTAATCCGGGGACATTGGCCCCAATTGCTCCAAACCATTGGCCCCCAAAACACCAAAATTGTCTTTACCCCCCTTTTGGGGTAAAACCATGGTGTTTTTTTTGGGAACGGGCACCTTCAAAATTTTTAATTAATTCATTCAAATGCCTTTAAGAAAAAAGGGGAAAAAACCTTTTCAAGGTAAAAAGAAAGTTTTCCACTAAAAATTGGGGCATCTTCTTTGGGCCCAAAATATAAGGAAGGGGTTTTCCCCTGGCCTCATTAAAAAGAGTTTAATTTGGGAAAAAGTTTGGTTTTAAAGTCAAAGGCCCCACCCAACCGATTTGGGGCCTTTTTTCCTTTTTCCAAAGTAAATTAGGGAAAAACCCTTTTTGGCCGGCCAAATTCCTTGGGTGGTCAAAAGGGGGGTTTCAAAAGGTAAATTTTCAAATTTTAAAAAATTTTCACCGACGGTTTAAAATTGTGTTTTGGGCATACATATTCTCATTGGGGCCAAAAAAAAGAAGGGAAAAATGCCGCGCCCCGGGGTTTTGGGGAAAAACCCGTCAAAAAAACAAGATTTGTCATTTTGAAAATCCCCCAAAATATTTAAAATAAATTGAAAAAGGCTCTTTAAATTTTGTTAACTTTTTGTAATTTAAACCTTTACGGGTAAAACAACGGGAAGGGGAAGGGGCAAAAGAAATTAGGGTTGATCCATGTAATGTTTGGCCCCAAAAATTGGGGAACGTTTGCCCGGGGGGTTTTGTGATCCCCCTTTTCCGGGGCCCCGATAAAAAAAGGTTAACGAATGAAACGGGGTTGTCCCCCCATTTTTTCCCCAAATTTTTAAACTGCTTTCACCAAAAATTTCCCACTTCTTCAAAGGGGTTCACTGCGCCCAGGAGGCAAAGAGGGTTTTGGCAATAAATATTTATTTTTTAATTTTTCACTGAAAAATTTCTAATTTTCACAAAATGGACCCCCGGGCTCGAAGTGAAATCCTATTTCTCCCCTTCTTCCTTTCCCTTTTTCCCGAAAATTTTTTCCTGGTTTTATTATGGTTCCCAGAAAAATCCCCAAAAACCCAGGAAAGTTCCCCAACCGATTTCAAATTTAACGGGGGAAAAAAATCTGCCGGGGCCAAAATTTTTGGGGACCAGGGAAAGTTGATAAATTTTTTCATTATGATCTTTAGCCTGCGATTGACCAAAATTAGGTTTTTAAAAGGGGCTGACTGGTAAGGCGTTGGGCCCTCAAAATGATCCCCCTTTGGAAAGGGGCCTTTGTTTGGGGCCCCTCCCGGGGGTTTTCCCAGTTATTGTTTTTAAAAGCTAAAAAAAGGGGAAATTTTTTGGGAAAAAGGCTCATCTTTTTAAAATTAAATAAAAAAAGGTTTCCGGTTGTTAAGGGGAAATAGTTTTTAAAACGGGGAATTTGCTATTTTTTAAACTATCAATTCCGGCAACGTCCATTAGGGCTTGTAAAAAACCAAAACTTGGAATATTATAAAGCTAGAGTATCCTGTTAATTTATAAGAACAATGCCTCACTTAACTACTGCTCATACCTAGGTCTCAATTAACATACACAATAACCCCATTTGGTAAAGAATTCTACCAAAATCCATTCCACAATCACTAGCTGATTATCACTATCTAAGCATTGTAGTGACTCATCCCTTGCATTCTGAGGCCATTTGTCTCTCATCTCTCACTCTGCTCTCCTTTAGTTATCATCCCTACTGTTCCCTTGCTAGTCCAATAACTTGTGGACCCTACAGCTGTTTGAGGAATTTTCTCTGTACAGCCATTGATAAATAAATAATTATAGGATTCTGATGTGTCGCACAGATCGCCCCTTTAGCCAGGTCTCCTTTGTGTATTCGCTTCTATAAATTAATGCCCAAAGTAATATATCCAAATTCGTATTATAATATCTTAGCCCCAATTGAAGGGACACCAGGCTTGCCTGTGTTCGATGGTCTCAGACGGGGTCATAAAAGCGGGCCATTCACGTAGTCTAGGGGCCCGCTTTAAGGGTCTTAGGAATTTTGTTTGTTTCTAGGCACTACGCAAATATCAACATTTCCAAGACACTGTTTCAAAAGCATTGTAGCCTGAAGATGAAGCTGTGAGGGAACCCTTTTTAATTTCAAAAACCCCATCCGACAACAATTTTATAATTTTTTTTTTTTTTTTTTTTAACAGGTGGCTTGTGAAAAGTTTTAGATACATTTCTGGATCCACCGCATATGCTGAAAAAAGTTACATTCATTGAAATATTTAGTTTAAACATTCTAATTATAAGCTATAAAGTTATGTACACATCTACAAAAGAACTTTAAGGAAGTCGAATTGATGAGTTCTGGGCCTCTGCCCCTAAACTAAAATTACTTTTATGAGTACACTACTTACCGAACAAGATATACATTCAATAACCAAACCCTTAAGGAAAGTTCTAGCTTTTATTAGGGTTGTGCACAATAGATCTGCTGTGACCATTCCCAACGGGAAACTAGGAAAGAGGATAATTTAACTCTTCTTAAAATGATCCTATTGGCAATATTTCTAGGGAAGATTAAATTTCCTGAAAAAAGGCTCCGTCTCCATGGGGTCGCCTTTTGGGACCCAGGCAACAGGGGGTTTGCTACTAGACACTTTTGCTATGAAACAAGGTCCAATTGCAGCCTAAAATTATTGGATCGATTGGGAATCTCCCCCTGCTGTACAATGAAATGACTTTTTCATAGGTGTTGAATGCTTACCCATTCAGGGAAAATTTCTTAATAACGTTTTGTTATTTAGACTGCTGAATAAGGACCCGAATCAAATCTGGCGTTAAAAATAGCAACCCAGTCGTGAAAGCTTACTCCCAACACCAGCCACGGACCCTCACACGATAGACCTAGACCCTCCAAAAAATCGAATGACAGCAAACTGCCCAGGGTTGTGTGAAATGCTCAAGCGCCCAAACAGGACCCTTTTGGCTTGCATCTGCATGTGCCCAGAATGCTACCATTAGATCAGCTTGCAACAACCCCGGATGTGCTGGTAAACAACTTGTGTCCCAATCACGCTGACTATGAACAGTTTCATCGTGAACTCCGGTGAGAGTTCTTGACCCAGATATAATGGTCCCTTTCCTACGAATACCTTTACGTTAGAAATCAGTCCAGGAATCGGCCAGAATTGGTTGTATATAATTTGATTCGATATCCATAATAAAATTTAAGGCATGAAACCGCCGAAATGTAAGGCAAAATGGTGCCAAAAAATGTGGGAGAAAGTAACGCTTGACTTCTCAAGATTAAACGAGGAGTCGTGGAAACCACTGGTAACGGGAAGGGAAAGCATTCAGTGAATAAGTTCATTGTAACCAGTAGCAAATTTGACTCGCAAGCAATCAAGGACCTTTGGACCCCTCCATGGTGCCATGGATGGTCAAGGAGGAAGGTAAAGTTTACAAAATCAGAACGATCAGGCTAGAGATAACCGCTCATTACCAGAAAACTTTTTGGCTATCGCAATGTGAAAAGGGGCTTTGAGTTAATGTATTTAACCGTAGACATATAATGTATCAATATATTTCACTGCCCAGCAAAACAGGATTACCCTCAAAAAATACCACCACTTTGAAGCCACCGGCGACCAGAAACCCGGAGACTTTTTGGGAGGGGCCAATCTGATACACCTTGCTAAAATCTCATCTTTACTGAACCCTACCGATTTACATTTTCGAAGCAGCAAACAAATTCTTTTTAAGCGTGGTAACCCCAGAGCATGTATCAGTGAATGCGTCAAGGCCCCAAGTTTACTCCTGTATTGCCAGTCTTGGCACAACTGAGAAACTACGCTTTCTGGCCAAAGAGTTAATGAAGTTCATGAGGAATGCTGTTCAGGGAAATAGCAGAAAATGGGTGGTGCAATCAATTCTTCCTGAAATCCCCTGCAAAACCTTCTTCTTTAGCGTGCTAAGGATTTTAAGGATTGAGGTTATCGTAGCATACTTGCCTTTCCAGCGGCATACGCAATGCGTTTGTTGTAGTGATTGCAAGGCACAGTGCTTGGGCCAGTGATGCACTGTCATTGGCTCTGTATGCAGAGGGAGGGTCCTCAAGGCCCAGGCATGTATCACAGATTAGAAACACACGTGTGCAGCAGCATGCTGTGTGCTTGCTTGAGCTACTGAAGATTTTGGGAGGATTCATTGTAAGCAAATGTCGGGGAGTTAGGGAAGGATCAAGTGCAAGCAAATGGGGCCCTCTAGAGTTTAGGGGCGATTCAGGTTGTGTGTGGCAACAACAGGGAGTTAGGAAGGATCTATGAAGCAAATGGCCTAGGGAGTTAGGAAGATCTAGTTGTGTGTAAGCAATGGGCCGGGAGTGGGGCGATTCTAGAAGGTAAGTAATGGTCAGGGAGTTAGAAGCATCTAGTTGTGGCAAGCAAAATGGGCCTGGGAGAAGGATCTAGGTTGTGTAAGCAATGCAATGTAGGGATAGGGTTGATTCAGGTTATGTAAGCAAATGTATTTAGGAGGTTAGGAAGGATCTAGTGCTATGCCATTTAGGAGTTAGAAGGATTCCAGGCGAAGTAAATGTGGGAATGGCTAGGAAGGATCTGTTATGTTAAAATGCCTAGGAGCAGGGCGATCTAGTTGCAAGCAAATGTTCCAGGAGTTAGGGGCGATCTCAGGTTATGGCAAGAACAATTAGGGAGTTAGGAAGGTTGATCTGTATGCAAGCAAACACCAGGAGCCAGGGGTGATCTAGGCGGTGTAAGCAGTCAATGGGAGTTAGAAGGATCTGCTATGCAAGCAATGGGGCCCTCTAGGAGTTAGGAAGGATCTAAGGTTTGTAAAGCAAATGGGCTTCAGGAGTTAGGGGTGATCTAGGATTATGTAAGCAAATGTTTAGGGAGTTAGGATCTACAGTGTAAGCAAACAATTTAGGGAGTTAGGAAGGATCTAGGCTAGTGGGCAATGGAGTGAAGATCTAGTTATGGGCAATGTTTCAGGAGTTAGGAAGGATCTAGGCCAGGAAGCAAATGCTTGTGGTTAGAAGGATTCTAGGTTGTGTGTGTAAGCAAACAATGGGGAGTTAGGCGATTCAGTTATGAAGCAAAATGGGCTCTAGGGAGTTAGGGGAAAGGATCTAGGTGCAGGCAAATGGCCTAGGAGTGAAGCATCTAGGCGGCGGTTAAATGTAAATAGTAAAGAAGACCAATAAGGTAGTTACCACGTTATACCTTCCTTGAAATGGCATTGAGGTATCGGAGAAATGTGACAGTATCACACGACTAGAGCCAAGACTTTCAACAGGGCAGTGGAATCGGGTTTTGGTTCTAGCTTGCATACAGGTGACTGGAAAATTACGCTTAGTTCATTTATATAGTAACGGTCATTGCAGGCCCCCTGAAGAAGGGCCTGGAAGAATTATAAACCTTCTTCCGTACAGTGCAAAACGCTTTTGTCCCCAGAAAGAAGGGGTTGAAAAGGTAAGAAAATGGCCTGGGAAAAAAGTAGGCAAGAATTGTGGGCAAGAGCATATTTTTCCTATTTCCTATGGAATTTAACTTTCCCTATATACATTTGATTTATAAAATGGGTAGAAAACGTACCAAACTTTCACCTGCCTTGTTTAACTTTGGTACATGGCACTTGCTTACGACTTTCGCCGGTCACATCAGCAATGCCCTCCTTCCGGGGGCACACGGGATATGGGACCTTTATCATGTGGGGTATTATTTTCAGTCACTGATTAATTTTAAGGATCTAAATTCCATGATGATCTGGAATGCAGCATGGGTATGTCAGTCCCTCTCAAGATCGAGGTTGTGGATTGGCCACCCTAGAATTATACCTATAATTTATTATTTATCAAGCAAATAACCACTGGCAAACACCTTTACAAAAAATACATCAGCCGGTGTGATGGAACGGCAGTCATTCTATTACAAGCCTTTGTGTGTAATGGTTACAGGGACCAGGGTCCCAGATGATACCATCAGTATAAAACAAAGGAATTAGTCATAATTTCCAGCCAAAAATTCTAAACACCTTTTTTGGGGGTTTCGGGCAAACCAACCCGGCGTGACACTGAAGTATATCGGCTACCATGCTACCTCTCTGACTACCGTCCACTGAACGCTCACCTCGCTGTCCGTAGATAGTGGACATTGGCAATCGGAAGTCCATAAGCTGGTCATTCGGATTTGGGTGACGCCACACGCGGAGAGGGTTTTCATGAATTTTTGAGGGCTTGACATTGGCCCTAGATGGAAAAGATCAGTAAAGGCCCAGTACAACTGAAAACTAAACTCATATGTGTCTTTGTGTTTGCAAAATAAATGTCAGGGAAGCTTAAGTATCATGGTCTCTGCCGCTTCAACTAACCTTACTGATTTGATCATATGAAAGGGAATTTAAATAATAAAATAAAATCTTTTGTTTCCCAAATGAACTCTTTGACAGTGAAAATAGATTGGGAACAAATGCACGAAAACGAATGGTTGCTGTTGTGCAAGAAATGTGCATTCATGCAATGGTCAAACGATTGGTCACCAGTGGTTGTTTTCTTTTATATATCGAAATCAATTCCATTGTAGCGGCGAATTGTGCCCTTATAGCCCTCATTTGGGCAAACCATGCAATGTCAAGATTCTGGAAACTCCTGTTTCTGATGTCAAGATAAAGGAACAAGATTCTATGAAAATCACTATTAAAAGCCCGAGGAATTTACAGTTGGTGAGTTCATATAAAGTAAAGATTTCCCTTTTCCTTATATATAATTACAATTAAAGAGAAAGTGAAGAGCAAGGAACCTAGCTGGTTCATCATTGTTAACGCTATGGGGATGTAATCAAAAATGGGTTTCTGTGTGTGTAGTCTCTACATTGGATTCCTTACATAGGAAATAATGCCCTTTACCTCCTTTGACATTTAGATTGTCTAATTACTTGTGTGTTTAATGTGGGTTCATGCCATAAAGTATTTCTCTTATTGAACTAAACATGCATTATGCATAGGTAAACCGTCACTTCCGGTCGAAAAATAAATTGATATTGTACATGTGACAAGAAATAACCTAATAAGTAATTTGACCTGATTAAGATTCAATTATGTATCGGCTAAGGTTAACTTAGAATTTAGCCATGTTAATGTGTGTTGTGAATACTTAGTCTGTTAATGCCTTCAGATACTACTGTTAGGCCCCTTTCATGTTTTATTGTTCATTTGTTTATTTTACAGCAACCCTGATATACAGGACCATAGGGCTGTCATTGTTTCCCAAGGAAGAGGCGGAATAAACAGTTAATTGCTTGAGTGTGATCACTTTATCGAGACTCCTTTTGTTAGTGTTTCCAAATCCACACGCCTCCCTACGTGACTACAGCTGAAGAGGTTACATCCACATTAAGGAGAGAGATGACATCTCGCCCACCCACCATCCAGCAGCGAAGTGAGCTACTGGCTCAGTACGTGCCCCCCCCAAAAAATTTTTCCAGCCTCCCAGGTGCCTCCCACGAAAAACTTTAGTGGCCCCAAAAAACAGAAAGAAAAAAGAAAGGAAAAATATACCCTGGCCCCCACTGAAAAAAGTCCCACATGGTCACTATCCAGTTGGGAAAATGAAATTTACTTCTAAACGTGTTTACGCCTTCCCATCTGTAGTGGTTCAAAACAAAATTCTGCTTAAATCCAGTTGACGCTGAAGGACATTTATATTTTTTCCGTCCTTGCAGGGTTTATTTTCAGTGAAAAATCTTTTATAAAATTCTAGCCATTAAATTAATTTTTATTAATGAAACTGTTCGATAACCAAATAAACACCTTTTACTCATTGACACTTCGAATTGTTTCATTAGTTTTTAGAATTACGTTGTGTTTGTTCAGCAATTAGGAACCGCTGGCAAGTCTGGCTGCAACGGCTTCCATTAAAGCCACCAGCGCCCGGTCGAAAGACGCATACCTGGAGAGATCAATGCCCTGGTAAACAATGGATATAAATCCGCCTTTGGCAACGCTTTCACACAGCCGCCAGTGGTTATAGGTCTTGGGATAAAGGGGATTAGGGCAAAATCAATAAAAAGAGTGAACTTGCCCAGTTTGCAGTATTTATTCTGGGCCACCAACTGCGGACTCCCATGGACTCGAGAAACGATTGCGTGGTATACACGTTAGTCACATTACAGTGCCACCACGCGGTGGTGGTGTTGACAAGTCCCGGGTGACATACACAAAAACCGGGAATGCGGTTTAGACGCCTCCGGTCCGCTTGCATAAAAAAAAATTGCGATACACGTATCCGAAGTTTAACTGTTAAAGAGACAGTTAAAGAAACGACATGTCAAGATAAATAATTGATCGCACTCACCCCACACCAGCATGTTATAGCATCAGCATACCTGGGCTTGCCATTCCCAGCCTGTGCCAATCGCCAATGGGCAAGGCCTGGGAGCTGTGTAGGAGGGTAGTCCGTTAGCAAGCAGGAGGTCATGGGTCTTGGGAACTCACCTTTGAGTTGCCGAGGATTTTTTATCACAGAAATTTGGAAAAGCACCGAGTATGCAGTGCTATACACACTTCAGTTAAAAAATTAAAAATCAATTGTGTAGAGCAGTATCATCACGAATAGAGTAGATTATTTAGGGCATAAAGTGTGCTGTTTGATGAAACTGCGACTGGAAAATTACTGGCCCATTTATGCAGCAACGGGTTGACCTTATCATATGGGGTACGGCCTTCAGTCACTGGGTTAATCTGTAAACCAGTAATTTGATTCCCATGCCCCTGCTGATCATGACGATATCTTAGTGACAATATTATTAACATTAATTGACTATACTGTCCCTTTGGCGGCATAAACTGTATTTACCTAATGCTTGTGCATTATAGTTCGCCGTGACTGCAAAAAGGTCGTGAAGTAAATTAATGTGCAAAATTGTGCTTTCCAAGAAACCGCAGTATGAAAGTCATCGCTTTTTCTGCCATTTATAATAAGTCGTTGTAGGAAAGAATCTGATGAATGGAAAAGCACTTTGGGAGTAATTTCTAGCAACAAATGTATAACAGTTATGCCTTCATTTTATTTATTATGATGAATCTCTCATAAAGTGGATTGGGAAATGTATTGCGTTTATTTTACCTAAGCTTTGGTATAATTTTGGTACACTGCACGCCTTTGAAGCAAGCTAAGTGGAGCGGAGTCCTGTGCAAGTCCATGCCCCATTTTCCTCCGCCTGACGAGCTCCTGCAAGACACGCTACATGGCCTGTAATGACACAGTGGGGTCGAGATGTCACAGATCACTCTATAGAGCAATTATTCAGAAATTATTCAGGGCGGATTTGACAAAAAAGCAACAACAAAAATCCTGAAAATGGGCCGGGCTTGGGTGTCCTTGTAGAGATGCTTTAATTGTGAAGGATTTATAGAGTTCTCCACATCCTGCTACAAAATCTAGAAACTAGAGGTTTGACAAAATACAGGGGGCCAAATTTCTTGTATGCCTTCTTCTTCAAGAAATTTCTGAGGGTAAAAAGGGGAGATTTTGGTAAACAAATATCATTGAAATCAGGAAAACTCTGAGAAATGATATATTGATTATTATCTGCATTATGTAACGGTCATTAACCCCACCCCTAGCACATGTACCTGTTAATCAATTAACCTAACCCCTAGCTATTATGTACTTCATCAATTAATCCCAACCCCTAGCCATTGTGTACTTGGTCAATTAACCCCAACTCCTAGCTATTATGCACTTATCAATTAACCCTAAATTCTAGCTATTATGCACTGGTCAATTAACCCCAACTCCCTAGCTATTATGTGATGGGTCAATTAACCTGCAACTCCTAGCTTGTTGTGTATCACTTAATAATTAACCTATAACCCCTAGCTATTGTGCACTTGGTCAAATTAACCCTAACTCCCTAGCTATTATGCACTCTGGTCAATTAACCCCAACCCCTAGCTATTGTGCAGCAATTAATAATTAACTACAACTCCTAGCTATTATGTACTTGGTCAATTAACTCAACTCCCTAGCTATTGTGTACGCACAATTAACCCCAACTCCCTAGCTATTGTACTCTAATAATTAACCCCACCCCTGAATATTATGATTTAACACCATCCAACTCCTACATATGCACTTGGTTTCAATTAACCCCAACCCCTAGCTATTATGTACTTGGTCAATTAACCACAACCCTAGCTATATTATTATGTAATTTAACACCAACTCTAACTCCCTAGCCATTGTGTACTTCAATAATTAACCCCTAAATTCTATAAATATATTGTGTATCAATAATTCAACCCCAACTCCCTAGAAGCATTATGTACTTGGGTTCAATTCAACCCCCAACCTTAGCTATTATGTACTTGGTCAATTAACTCAACCTCAGCTATTGTGTACTTGGTCAATTAACCACAACTCCCTTAAGCTAGTTATGTACTTGGTCAATTAACCTCAACTCCCTAGCTATTGTAATTTGGTCAATCTAACTACAACCTTAGTTATTATGTACTTGGTCAATTAACTATAACTCCCTAGTTGACAGGTACTTCCTAATAATAACTACACCCTTAGGCTTATATGTGTACTTGGAATAATTAACCACAACCCTTTAGCTTAAATTAGTGTAATTTGGTCAATTAAACTACAACTCCCTATTATTATGTGTATTTATCAATTAACCACAACCCTAGTCATTATGTACCTATCAATTAACCACAACTCTAGCTTACTATGTACCCTCAATAATTCAACCACAACCCCTAGCTATTATGTACTATCGACCATCCAACCTTAGCTTATTGCGTACTTCAATAATTAACCAACTCCTAGCTATTATGTAATTTGGTCAATTTGTCTCTAACCCTAGCTTATTACATGCACTTACTAATTCAACTTAACCCCTAGCTATTATGTACTTGGTCAATTCAACCACAACCCTAGTTTATTATGTACTTGGTCAATTAACCCTAACCCCTAGTCATTATGTAATTTGGTCAATTAACCCCTAACTCTAGCTAATATGGGTACTTTGGTCAACTAACCCCAACCCCTAGCGATGGTGGGCCTAATAATTCAACCCCAACCCCCAATATTTTGGCTAAGAACATTCCTAAATCCGCCAAAATCCAACACCATGCACAAACACTACCACCCAACTGTTGGACTTAGCTGGAATTGGGGCACCCGGCCCCATGCAAAGTATCCCTGTCTGGGCTACACAGTATCGAGTCCATCAAAATCCAACAAACCCAGCTGTTGGAGTTTGAATGGTTTGGGGTGGTTAGGGTTAAAATAAACCCACCTGGTTCCAACAAATATTGATAAAAATCTAAATACTTTAAACGTACCAGAACGCAGCTTAAATTCAGTACCTGTAAGGGAAGACTTGGCCCATGCCAGGGTTTGAACAAAGTTAGGAAACCACAACCTAGCCAGAAACTGGTGTTTAATCAAGAGGGGGGGGGGGGGATGGACGACCACCCCCCTCCATTTTTTTTTTTAAATAAAGTTTTAAATAAAAAATTAACAATTGGCCCACAGTGAAATATTTGACCCCATTTTTACCTGTTCTATGACCTCAATCAAAATTATTTTCTGGCTAAATTTTTTCAGAAAATTGTTCCCTCCCTTGACAGATTTCTGGCTACAAGCCTGGTCAAAAATGATCCTGCCCCCCTAATAAAGTCCTGCACAGACCCGTTTATTTATTATTTTTATATATACGTACTGTACCTCGCATTGCAGCTTCATGAAGAGCCGTTGATAGATTCAACGGAGGGTTGGTCAGCGCGTCATACCTCAGAAGCAATCTGACACACTCAACATTGCCGTAACTTGATGCATCGCACAGCGGTGTGGAGGCATCAACGGTCATTGCGTTCACCTGTTTAGGAATGGGATGTAACTATTTTATTGCAGAAAAGGGAGGGGGTGGACTCTTACAAGGCAGAGAAGAAGGCATGTGCCACACCCGTTTTTGATACAGTGAAGGAAGAGATAGGCAGGTGCCACACCCCTTTTATATATTAAGGTGCCACACCCCTTTTATATATTATGCCACTTTTATATATAAAGGTAAAGAAGGCATTTGCCACACCCCTTTTTGATACAGTGCTAGTGAGGGAAGAGGGAGGCAGATGCCACACCCCCTTTTATATATTAAGGTGCCACTCCCCTTTTATATATAAAGGTAAAGAAGAAGGCATTTGCCACACCCCTTTTTGATACAGTGAAGGAAGAGGTAGGCAGGTGCCAAACCCTTTTATATATTAAGGTGCCACCCTTTCATATATAAGGTAAAGAAGAAGGCATTTGCCACACCCCATTTTGATACAGTGAAGGAAGAGGTAGGCAGGTGCCACACCTCTTTTATATATTAAGGTCGAGAAGGCATGTGCCACTCCCTCTTTTTGATGATGTGGATGAAGGCATTTGCCACACACCTTTTTTGATATGAGATGAATGAAGAGGCGTGTACCGCAGTTGCACATGCCTACTTCATCCACCTCAATAAAGGGGGAGTGTCCAAAAAGGGGGAGTGTCCAAAAAAGGGGAGTGGCAGTGCAAAATTTTTTTTGGGGGGAAATATATTTGTACGTTTGTAATGCTAATGC
Source organism: Zoroaster sp. YZ-2022 (assembly GCA_029582265.1). Taxonomy (NCBI): domain Eukaryota; kingdom Metazoa; phylum Echinodermata; class Asteroidea; order Forcipulatida; family Zoroasteridae; genus Zoroaster; species Zoroaster sp. YZ-2022. The sequence continues at coordinate 8,391,912 of CM055820.1, forward strand.
TGTGACCACTGAACGCAGCTTCATGGAGACTTGTGCGCATCCCCGAGGCAAAGTCACCTGATGAGACAAAAAGATGAAGAAAAAGTTTCTAGTTTGCAGCAGGTAATTTTTAAAATTTAAATGGACAGTCTCTTGGCAATCCTCGATACTCGAGAAGATGTCCAACCACCACACAGAGAGGAGGTGCTGTGCAGTTCCTTCACAGGCTGACGGCACTTGGTGCAGCCTGGCTGAGGAGGCTGGTTCTAGCTGTGCAAATCTTGCCACAGGCAGTATGTAAGATCGGCCAGAGTTTGGGCTCGAGCCTGTCAGCCTGTCGCTTCGCAACTCTCTCCTTTCTCTTCCTCCGTTTCTCTGCCATTCTTTCCACTCACTTCCTTTCTAGCATTACTACTCCATCTCGGCATACTGTGTGCGCCACAGGCCGAGCGACCTCCAGCCTGGTCTTCCCATGTTCTGGGGTTCGATGGTTGACTGTATTAGTGTGGCTTTGAGGCAAGTCTTTGCAGTGTTTTCTTTGATTGCCAACAGCACATTTACCGGTTGAGAGTTCATCGTACAATACAGGGACAGTATCATCACGATCAGAGCAGACTTTCAACAGTGCATGGAATTAGGGGTGTGCATTTTCAGATATTTTTGGAACCGGATACCCGAAATCAGGAAACTTTGGATACCCGTTGTCATTTTTGTTGAAAACATGCCTCCGGCGGTGCACAAATAATGTAAATGGTAACAAAATTGATCTTTGTAATACAGAGGATACCATATTACTGTGTCGTTTTTATTAAAGTAAAACAATTAGGCAAACATTCCCTCCTGTGCTGCTGGTTTGATAAGTTGTTTGAAGCAGCCACTGCCAGGCCCTTTGCAGCCTTAACGATTCGATACAATGTATCACAAACAGTTGAGAAAAAGTGTATGGAAAATGTCCCAAAATACTACAAAGGCTTTATTGGAGTGTAATCTCTTGAATTTAAAGATAATTGTCTGTAAAAGTGTAAACAAGAGTTCAAGAGTCACATATTTCTGTTCGCACCGCTCAAATGTTAAGTCCGAATTTTAAAAAGTCATTTACGGGTAATTGGAACCGAAAAATGGAACCGGGTGATGACCGTTTCGGTCGGGTATCCAGATACCCTGCACAGCCCTACATGGAATCAGTGTCCCAGTTTAAGATGAATACAGTGACTGGAAATTACTGGCTCATTTATGCAGCAGCAACAGTAATATGACCTTATCATTCCTTTTATTTCATTCTTATTATTACAAAATTGAGACAATGCCTTTTGCAGGGGGTGTGATTTGACAAAAGTAAAAAATCCTGAAAAAATGGGTAGTGGTCCTGGGTCTCCCTTTAGTCTAGAGGACAAAACCCCCTGAACCTCCTGGATATTTAATTTTAGAGGATTTACAGACTCTCCACATCCCCACAAACAAGAAATTAGAGGTTTGGGAAAAATACAGCCTACTTCTTTCTTTCCTTGGTGGCTAGTTCTCTTCTTTTCAGAAGATTTTGAGGCAATGAGAGATTTGTAAAAATCCTGATATCAGAAAAAGTCCTGAGAAATCACAGGTCTGCTTTTGGAGAGTATTTTTGTGCACTTGTATCCATGACAACAAGACTCACATTTATGCATAACACTCACCATTTACAGTATCATATGACATTTCTCCTTCCAGAAAATGTGTCCAACCGAAGTACGACTGAGGCTTATTATGTTCTGGGTAATAATGCAGATAAATGAATATAATTGTTAAAGGTGCGGAAAAGGATTGGTATTAAAAATCTCCTACTTTAGCTGAACTTTTGTGGCAAGTAGCTATAGTGGTCAAAATCAGTCAACTGCCTGTTGAACCAACTGTGCATTTTTGACTGGTTTTTACTGTCATTTTTGACCACCCTGAACAATACCAGACAATGCTTTTACCAGTCAAAAACGGTCGACTCATTTTGACCTGTAAATGTACTAACTACGCATAAAGGTTTGAAAGTGTTCGACTTTTAAGTGCACTAGATATACCTTGGCAAGTATATCAACATTTTGACTGATTTTGACCCTTGTCATGCTTGTTAGGCAGTTTCATGTAAATTTGAAGTTGCTTCAATTCTTTTAAATGTCATATCACTGGATAGAGCAAAAAATTATAAAGAAAATGAGGGGTCAATGGTCATGATAGGTTAACCCATGTTAACCCTATGCAAAGTTACGAATTTTTGTTGATTTAAATATTTGGTCATTTTGGAGGCCAGTTTCATTTGAAAAGTTGTGACCGAATTTGCCTGCAACGTATCCTTGTAGTACTAGTAACATTAACAAAGTGTCTATATAGCATGTCCCCCTTTTATAACAAAAAAATCTCATTGAATACCAAAATCCACCCGTGCGTGACACCCCGATTCAGCGTGCGTGACACCCCGATTCACCGAGTCAAATCGCCGATAGCGGTGATTTTTTTAAAGTTCGGTCTTCCACGCCATTCTTGACTGGACTAGGCATTTTCAGAAGCCAAATGTACTAATCGGGACACACGTTTTCACATCGTTGCCGATTGTTTAGGTAAAAAAAAACTACGGTGTATCCTTTTTTCGTGGTTTCAAGTTTCGTGAAGACCATCCAATACCTCTAAATTGATGATGAATTTCCGTCATGCACAATGATGAAAAACGGGTCGTAAACACGGCGATATTTCTAACGTCCGAGTTCGGATATTTTGCATTGAAACGAAGCAAAATTTATGAATGAATCTAAGATGGCGTCTACTGATACTACAGCATGCAGGACCGAATCACTGTTTAAAAAATAACGATTAATCCGCACAGCGACAACGCGAGCTACGGACAGCCAGGGGGAACGTTTTCGCGAGAACCCGGATGTGAGTGAGTCGGTCACAATCGCGATGTCTAAAATTAGCTTTTGACGTGCGCCGCCAGCGGCGGCTTGCGTGAATCTGCCTACTTCTAGTCATAGAAGGGTTTTTTAAAATGGCAATTCAGTTGACATTAAATATTCGACCATTTTGTTATTTTAATAACATGTTGTTATTTTAATAACAAAATAGTCAAATTTTGTATGTCAAACTTAGGCCTACTCTGTGTAAAGCTGATGAAGGTATCAATCAAGTCCCTAAAAACAATTTTGTCCGAGATCTGCTGAAAGTTTTTAAGAAAAGTGAAATAATTTCCAGTTCAATTTAAGGAAAGAGTACTCTTTCCTAAATTCCATGTTAGATTGACTATAAAAATAAATTCAAAATGAACTAGAGCTTAAGTGTTTGTCGGAACAAACACTAGGTGTTTGGGTTAACTTCCAGTACAAGGAAATGATCATTGATGACATCACAATCATATTTTGTTTTAAATATCTGAATGCATTTTCACTGTATAAGCTGAAACTTTCACAGATTAGTTGTTTAATATATATATATATATATATATATATATCTTAATATATGTATATCTTGATTAAAAGAGAGTAAGCATACTCATAGAAGCAATTATGCCAACATTACCAATGTTGTACCTTCCCTGTAATTTGACTCAAAGAGAGTAAGCACACTCATAGAAGCAGTTATGCCAACATTACCAATGTTGTACCTTCCCTTTAATGTATATCTTGATTCAAAAAGAGTAAGCATACTTCACATAGGGGTATGAACGTTTGCCTGATGATTTGTGAGGCCTGTCTTAGCCACCATACTTTGTGTATGGGAAATTTGGTCCCCGCATATATACATAACAGCAAAAGAAACGTCACCCCCTAAATTTTGATAAGTCTGAGAACGTGTTTAGCTTATGTGTCCTCAGACGTCATGCGTGACGAATTTTGAGGTCAACCAAATTTTCCACATTGTGTTCGTGTTACACTCCATACTCATAAGTTTTGAGGCTTTGCATGGTGGAATATCGATATCGTTTCGGTTTGCGGTAACACCATGTGTTTATCTCAACTAACGTGAAGCTGAGATACAGGTTCTGAAAAGAACCGTATCGCACAATCGTATCTCAACCTTCGTTAAGTGAGAAAGGTTCAAGGGAGAACCAATTTCGGGCAACTCGTTATTCTCTACTGTCGCTAAGTGAGAAATATGGTTCAGGGAGAACCATGGGGATTTCACGGGTTAATATGGTTCAGGGAGAACCATAGGGACTTCACGGGTTATTCTCAACGTTTCGATTAGCCTGCTCTAATCTTCTTCAGGAGAATGAAGAGGTTTGCCGATGCAACTCCTTAATTAAGTAGTATTTGCTGGGATTATGTGTAGAATGGGAAGTGTTCCGATTGGTGCTACTGTTGTGTGATGTGTTGTGATTGGTTGCCACCGTGGCATTGTTCTTGTTGTGTGTGTTTCCTGCTGTGTGTGTGTGTTTCCTGCTGTGTGTTTCCTGCTGAGGCGTATCAGTTGACAGTGGGGTGTGGGTGTTGGTGGATGGTAGGATTGAATGCCAAATGTTGCTGATGAAATAGCCGATGTCCTGGGGGACAGTGTCATGTTTATGAATCTCAATAGCCTCTCTGATACGACGGGTGTACCAGTGCTTTTCCGGGGCTATGATCTTTGCATTCTGCCAGTCAATGATATGGTCCAAATCGGTGGAGTGTTTGATGATCGCAGATTTGTCACATTCCTCTGCGGCCGTGGGCCTTGTGTTCCTTGATCCTGGTCGTAAGGTCTCTGCCGGTCTCGCCAATGTACACTTTCCCACAAGTGCAAGGAATTGCAAAACCCCAGCTTGACGGCTGGGATCATGTCTGTCCTTGTGGGTGTGTAACTTCGTTTCCAACTTGTTTCGAGTCCGGTAGTAGACCTTAATGTCAGCTTCCCTCAGGATACGCTGAATCTTGTGTGAAGTGTGGCCGATGTACGGTAGCACGGCAATGGGTTTTTCGGTTGCATCAGAGGATCGTGGAGCGTTCCTATTCGGGAGGAACTTAAGCTTATCAGGTCTGTACCCATTGTCTCTTAACACGGCGTTAAGATGTTTCAACTCGGATGGCAAGTGCTCTTTTATCACTGATAGTGTGTGCCCTTCGAAGTAGGGTGCGATTCACGGAGGATTTCACGGATGGTGGGTGGAACGACCGGGCATTTAGGTAGCGGTCTGTGTGTGTGGGTTTTCTGTAAAATAATATAAAAAATTAGGGTTGACGTTTCTTTTGCTGTTATGTATATATTTATTACCTATTTCCCTATTTACAAAAAATAAATAAAAGCGCGTCACTGCACCAATTTTGAAGCCGACCGATTACCGGAAACAGGATACTTTTTTGGGGGGGCCTAAGGGTTTTAGATAATAATTGATTGATTTGATAATCTGATAATAACTAATGTTGTACCTTCCCTTTAATTTGTCTACTACAATATAAAAAAAAAAACTTTTTGTAATCGGCATCATGATTACACATCAATCATTCATTTTCATGTTTCATTTATTTATAATTTTTGTATTATTGTGAAATCGAAACTGAGCTTGAAGGTCAGCCATGTGTTAATCACCAGCAGGTGGCGATGGTTGGTTTCAATGCAATTTCACTGGCGTCTAATTACTGGCCCATGAAATAGAACCCGATCTTTTCATATGTAATTCAGAAGTGCCCCAAACAGTTCAGACATTCTGATTGGTTGACAACCGGTTATATATGAGTGAGTTCAACCGGTCTTTTAAAACCATCCTACTACTAGTACTACAGGGGTCAAAATCAGTCAAAATGTTGATATACTTGCCAAGGTATATCTAGTGCACTTAAAAGTCAAACACTGTCAAACCTTACGTGTAGTAAGTACATTTACAGGTCAAAATGAGTCGACCGTTTTTTTGACTGGTAAAAGCATCGTCTGGTATTGTTCAGGGTGGTCAAGTGACAGTAAAGACCAGTCAAAAATGCCCCGGTGCGCACATTTGGGTCAACAGTCAAAACAGGCAGTTGACTGATTTTGACCTCTTCAGCAACTTTCCACTAAAGTGCAGCTATAGTAGGAGGGTTAACAGTATGAGATAAACCTGCATGCATTTTCACGATTTTCTCGTTAACGGCACAAGTATAGATGCATTTTACTAAAGTGCATACTGGCTTAAATTGCATTTATGTATAGGTACTAGCAAAGACCCAAGCCTTACAAATATATGCCCCAAACAGTTAGACAGAGATACCACATTTCTAGATTTAACTAAACTTGTTGTTCAGTTGTACAGATAAAAAAAAAACTAGAGCTTAAGTGTTTGTTGGAACAAACACACGGTGTTCGAGTCCACTTCCGGTTCAATCAAATTATCAACGATGATGTCAATATCATATTTTGCAAAGGTGTATCATCTTTTATTATAACAATATCAATTTCATATTCAAAAATATATCAATTTTGCATTAGAATGTGTTGACTTTAGACTTCCTGTTTAGACCGGAAGTAAAGGTCAGAACAGGTGATTTGAAGGTCATATATATGACACAATGAAACTTCCTCATGATCATGAAAAAATAACGTTAGTACTTGCTTTGGTTCAATTTCTGACATTGGAAAATAATCCTTTTTTTTTAAATGCCACTAGGGGCGCTCTGAACTGTTATCAAACATATTTTTTGAGAATATAAGATGTCACTATCACTTTATTCGCAGAAGTCATATTCAAATTTCCTATGATTTTTGAGATTATTTTTCTAAACCTGCCACAAGATGGCACTGTGACAGGTGATGACGTCATCCTTCACATTTTTTAAAAGGTCACATGTCAATAGTAATTTCGTCCACTGAAGGCATATACCATATCCGGTTTCGACCGGAAAGAGAGGTCTGATTGGGGTCATGTCTGTGTACGAAATGTCACATAATTCAAGATCTGTAAGATGATGCAAAGATTGTGAAAATATCTTTTGTGGTTCATGAGATATGATTTTTGGAAATATTAAAATTTGATTTTAGTGTATTTCGCTATCTGATGACGTCACCATGACGTTACAACTTTACCTGCAACTATGTCATAAATTTATTGACAACTACATGTTATGGTATAAGTATCTGTCAAGTTTGAAGGCTCTGTGAACTTTGGAACTGTTTTTTTTGTTCGATAAATCTCATCGAGGAGAAAGGAGAAAAAATAGCAGAGATTGTCAAAATTGCAATTACACAATTTAAAATAAGTAATGCCAGTAATTAATTTGATTACAATATCAGAGATCTGTAAAAGCCTAAATGAATGTCACAACAATGGTTTCGTCTGCTAGTTTAAAAGAGGGCGCTATGCACATTTAGCGGTTGGACATAATATCATGTCCAACCGCTAAATGTGCATAGCGCCCTCTTTAGTTTGTATTATTGGCGAAAGAAACAGCATCGCCTAATTTGTTTATTACCTTTAAAATTGTATCGTAAACTACTTTTTTATTCTCATATATTAAGTTATGGTCACGTGATTAAGATGAAACTTTCCAGTTGTCTTCAATATTGACAGATTGTTTATATTCGAACTTAATTCTGATCTATAATTTTTGAGATAGAGAAATAAAAAAAATTTCGACCTGTTTTAATTTTCCGTAGTGACGTAGTAATGACGTCATTGATCATAGTTTTGATATGTATATATTTCAAAGAATATTTCATACACAGGAACCATGTCAAAATTCCCATTCACATTGCCTCCAAATCTCAATACGAGGCCTGATTTTTCATGAAATAAATATCTTGGAATAATTTGAAGTATACATATGTCCATCATCATCCATTTGTTCTCCAACTTACTGAGCAGGTAAGATTACATTATATAGCTTTAACACCCTATTTTTATTTTTCCCCCAGCTTTGTCAAATTATACATCAAATTGAAGCTATGAGATATAACCTTTTAAAATCGTTACTTCGTGTGCCACTAATTTGACCATCAAAGCATTTATGGTAACTCATTTCACAAGAATTACAAGCTATTAATGTAAAGAATTCAATTGTGTTTTTTGTTTTCTAATAGGTCATTTAGTTCCTGAGATATTGGCTGTTGAACTTGGAAAAGTTGTGAGATTTAAGCAATACGTTAGAAATTAACAAGTGTGACTTGGAAGACTATGTTTTTATTTTAAATTTGATGTTTTGTGGTCAGAATATAAAAATAAAAATAAATAAAAGACAAGAGTTACCTTCAGGAGGTATGAGTTTTCATAATATATAATAAAAATAACATATAATGTGCTATACTGAATACATTAACTTGCTTCAGTCATCCAATATAATTTTAAATTCTTCCAACCGTAAGTTCGGTTCAATCATGTGAAGTCATACACAAAATTTTCCTCATAATATGGGTGTCAATTGTGCCAAATTTGGTAAAATTCTAATTTTTTCTGAAAATAGCAAAAATATACATGTACAGAATAGTGATTCAGAATATTTCTTCACTTAAACCTTTCTGGTTTCGAAAGAAAGGAGAGGTCAGATTAGGGTCATGTCTGCGAACGAAATGTGGCATAGTTCAAGGTGATAATGATAATGAAACATATTATTTGGTTATTACATGAATTAAAATTAAACAAAATTCACTGACCATTTTAGAAATTTGCTAACTGGCTAACCAAAACCAATATTTAAAAGTAAACACCCAACAATTTTGGAAAAAAATTACCAACCATTTTGTTTGTCTAGACTCTTTTTTGCCAAATTTATTGATGCTTTTCGTTTAAAAATTGTACACATTATTCCATTTGCAAATGTAAATTTAATTAAGTTGATAAAATAATAAAAAGAAAAGAAATAAAATACATGTTAAAATACATACGTCAAATTTAATTGATTTTGTATTTAAATTAACTCAGTTCCTGAAAACCTTTTGTTAAAGGAGCATTGGCAAACTGTTACCCTGAAATTGATTGCCCATAAACTAAAACAAAAAAAGAAATAAAATAATGTATCATCACAGCTTGATCATTACACATTTTTCCCCCCGAGGTGAGGTGTGTGCAGGTCTTGTACAATACAATGACAAATTCGAACAAGTGTTATAATATTTAAATGTTTGGTTCAGTTTTTTAAAACAATACTTATAGGGAAGAGACAACACAATGTAATTTAAAGGATAACTGTAAAATAAAAAGAAACAAACAATACTGAAATGATCTTCTGATTGTTACATGTATATGTATTTATTTGTCATTAACTGTTGAAAATACATTTTCATAAATAGTCATTTTAAAGTTATTGTTTAAAGGTGGCAATGTCTTCACGATCAACAGGGCATGGAATCAGAGTTCAAGTTCTAGTTTAACTCAGTGACTGAAAATAATACTCACATGATAAGGTCATATTCGCGTTGCTGCTGCATAAATGAGCCAGTAATTTTCAGTCACTATGTTCGTCTTAAACTAGGACACCAATTCCATGCCCTGTTTGTAGAAAGTCTGCTCTGATCGTGACGATACTGTCTGTTTAACCAATTGTGTTTATGGGATTGATGGTCAGTACTATCCCAATGCGAGCATACAAATAAATAGGAACTTTAATTGGGTGATCTGGCAAAAGGTATTCCAAGGCTGACACACCCATGCAATAAAGATTGGGGGGGGGGGTATGTTTACTATGTTTATATGGCCCAACTGCCAGGGATTCACTGTCGGCAATATACATTTTACTAGATCACCAACAGATATTGCTTAATAACTACATTTGTGAGGATGTTTGGGTCCAGTCAAAAATATAATAAGAATTCCTCAGTACTATTTTTGTTCTAACATGTTAAAGAAATTCCTAGAAAGACCTAGATATGTCTTGAGGTCCTAAAAAACAATTCTCTTGAGGGTAAAGACTGCCACAGATAGGATAAGTCCATATAATAATTTGAATCATACATTAACTCCTTTGATGAATGGATAAACTTCAAATGCTGGCCATTGGATCACAAAGTTACACAGACTCTGACACACCTTGTAGCAGTAGCACAAATGGATACCGTTGATCTGAAATATAAACGAATCATGTAAAAACATTAAATGTTTTCAAAGAGGGACGAAGAAGAATGGGTCATGCTAACAAAACACACATAACTTAGAATGCCCTCATATGTTATTATCAGGATGATGGATTGATGTAACTTCAGAAAAAATTATGCAACTTTAGAAAAATGATCCCTTCAGAACAATGCCATTAAGTTAGGTTTTACAATGGAATAGAAAGTTACATGTGACGTCTTCCTTCCTCCATGATGTGACTGTTTCATTATCTCAATAAAGGTGCTGATATTTGTTTCTGGTCTACTTTAGTGAGAACATTGAGTGCTAGTATCAAGTAAACTGCAATGCAGCCATCACCACACAAGACATAAGCACTACTAGTATTATGAGGAACTACAGACACTATAGTGTAGTTAAATTAACTTGTACTTCTACCAACTCGTACTCCACCGGATGTCAACCCGTACACATGCCAGTAAATATTCAGTAATAAATATTTTTACGGGTCGAGTTGACCAAAATGAGTATGAGTTGGTAAAAGTACGAGTTGGCACACATACTAGTTGACCTGTTTTCACTGGGAAAGAATACAACATTGTGGATAAAGTTTTAAAAGAATTGCTTTTTGAAAATAAAAATCACAATCTTCAATGTAGGTTGGTGGGGTCATGTGAGTGGATCATAGGGCAGTCAGGAGGAATGCAATTCATCCACACACACACACACACACACACACACACACACACACACACTCTCACATATGCCCACTTGTGGGGTACTTCTTTGTTTCGTTCTATTATCCCTGTTTTCGTTCTATTATCCCTTTTCTATTGAATTCCCCTGTGGGGTACCAGCATTTCTAAAGATTCTCTGTGGGGTACCATTGTTCCATTGTGTTTGGTACCCCACAACGAATGGCGTGTAAGAACACACACCCATACATGTAGACCACAGCAAACTGAGGCGATACTTGGTATTCTATCAAACGGAGGACAGTGGTACAATTTGGGTAGTATCTATCAAATTGAGGACAACATACACAATCACTGTCTGTGAGGATTACCTGCACTTTAGGCATATGGCATAATGTTTTCTTAGTGCTTGGGAGATATTAACTATCTGTAAGCATCTTCCGCATAATTAGTCAGCATAAATAGTCAGCATAATTAGTCAATGAACACAGGAATGATAAATCTGCTCGCTGGGCAATTTGGAGGTACATTTGTCTTTTTGGCTTAACTTGTTTTTCTATTGTCTGTTCACAAGGCGTACAATACCTTTTCAGTTCACTCTAACTTTCAACTTTGATAGAGCTTCATTGTGTTTTTGCAAAAGTCTTTAATGTTCCGCCACGTTCGAGTCGCGAGTGCCACAGGACAGGCGTTTCAATGTCACGTTTGCGGGTAGTTTCTTCATCAGAAAAATCTCTGTAGTCCCTCCATGACGTCTCTCCTCTCTTCTACAGTCCATGGACGATGCTGCCCTCTTCGAGATAACGGGGAGGCCCGACTAGTGGATGGGACACGGGCTTCTGAAGTTCCTATAACACAAAGTAATTAAAAAGACAATTTAGACATAGGAAATCATTCACTCTCGGTGCAGCCAGCTAGAGACAGAGAAAGAGTAATAATAATAATAATAATAATGTGTGGACTTATATAGGCGCGTATCCACCAACTGAGTGGTGCTCAAGGCGCCTATTATTACCCCTGCTCATCAGGCTCATAAATCATTCCTGAAACCATCTCAGCTCCCTGGGGAGTATACAGCTCAATTGCTGCCATTACAGCACATATAGGGCTAATCAACCAACTCTGCCCTCACAGGTACCCATTTAACCCCTGGGTGGAGAGAAGCAATTATGGTTAAGTGTCTTGCTCAAGGACACAAGTGTCACGGCCGGGATTCGAACCCACATTCTGCTGCTAACACCAGAACTTGAGTCCAGTAAGCTAGACCGCTCGGCCACGACACTCGAGAGATGGACTGAAAAACAGATGGAAACAAAAAATATAAACAGCCAAAACTTACTGTTATCACTAGAATCATCACTCGAGTCACAGTAGTCAGAAGAATCACTGCTGCCGTCATCAGTGGTGAAGCCCTCTGCAAATAAATAAAGAACAACAAAGAAATGATTAAAGTATTTCTGCTCGGCGTGAAATGTGCTGGCCACGGTGGAGGAGGGGCGAGAGGGATGAGAAAATGTCGGTCACCTACATGTAGAGCAATTGGGAGCGAACAAAAAAGTGAGGTACACACAGAGGAGATATTAGTTTTCACAGTGGCTATACGTACCTCCAGTGACATGTAACTCTTGCAGTGATTTGCCATGCTGGGACTCCAAGTTGCCCCTCTCCAAGCTGAGGAAAAGTCGTGACAGTTGAGTAACCCTCTGGACGGTATCTGGCATCTGGTAGTATTCATGATGGACTGCAAGTGACCCATGAAGTCTGCCAGGGTTTCAGCTGATGGTCCTTCAAGGCAAGAATTTGTGATGCAGTCGCCACATGTTTCGAAGTTTGGTAGGCGGATGCTGTCGGCATTGTCGAGGCCTGCATCGTTTGCATACGCTCTGAGACAGTCACTTCCTCGAATATGGCTCATGCCTCCATAACAAGACCGTGCAAACAAGTACACGTTATCCTGTGCAACTCCAGCTTGAATTCTCTTTGCAACCAGAGCATTCAACCACGTCATGGCCTCGTTGCTGAGAAGGACCGGCACAGTTCTGCCCCTCTTACCAACTATTTCAGCGACTTTGAACATTTTGCAGAGGTGCCTTTCGAGATCAGTGAGCACGCAGTCCCTATTGACAACAGATGTACTGTGCTTGTTGAAATCTTCAACTTTCATCTTGGAAACCTCACCCTGCCTCCTGCGATTGAACATAATGAGGCTGCACAGTGTGACCTCATTCAATATCTTCCAGGGTGCGATGACTTGTTTCCCCCGGGCAGCTTGAAGGAGTCGCAATTGCCTGTCACCAGTGTCATTGAGAAAGCGATGACATTTTAACCACATCAGCATTTGTGGGGAGAGCGGTTGGGTTTATTACGCTTTCCTTGGTACAGTGTTCTGTGCGCATGGGTGGACACATGTTCTCTCCATTTCATTTCACACAATTGCAGGAACTGGTCGGATGTTTGTGCTTTGTGCCTTTCACCGGACTCCAGAGCATTTCCTTTGAGAATGACTGCACATTTCTTGATGGAATGCCCAATCTTCAGTGCTAGAGATGGAACTAGATTATACAACTGGTTGACTTCACTGAAGCCTGCGATATCCTGAACAGCCTTGAATATATCATTGAGGTGGTGGGGATGGATGAATACTTCAAGTGATGCATTTGGTAGGTTGGTGTTTTTTCGCAGTTGGATGACGAGGCGACCCAATTCGCGTAGCTTGTTTCGGATATAGCCATGTTGAGCTACGTCGTGGCCGAGCTTCAGGTATTCACGTTTGGCTACTTCGATAATCAGTGAATCGGTTTTGACTTAAAACTTTGTTCAACTTGAAAGATACACCAACAGGAGGAGGTTTCAACAAATCACTCTTGTGAACCACTCGTCCACGCCTACACCCTCCATCAGTATGTGCATTGAGCACAGGCTTAGTTGGAGCACGGTGTCTCCAAAGATCCTGCGTACATAATAACCAAAACAATATATGCACGGTCCATAGTCATGGGGATCTGCCTTATGATTGGGCCTATATGCCACAATGAGGACACCCTCACCCTCTCGAAGTACTTTGCAATTGTGTCTGTGATTACCAACATTATGTATTTTCAACAGAAGATTATTACGGGCACTACGGTCGGTCTCCGAGGTAATATCTACAACCTCTTTCTTCCTTATGGCAAGACCGAAGATGACGGGGCAACTTAGCCTGAGGTTCGTCACAGTAAAAACAAAAGTGTTTTTTGTCCCATTTCCTTTGACCACCCATATTACTGGTCTGCATGACTGTCACGCCGCAGTTCTCATCGGGTTCAAAATCGTCAGGTGAGCTGTGTGGCTCGTTAGTCGGGCTGCTATGACATCCCGAGGCTTCAGGAGTAACACTGGAAAGGGTTGGTTGGCCACCGTCATCCCTGCACTGTGGCGATGATGGGTGGACCAGCTAGAATGAAATAAAACAGACATATTTATCAGCAGTGGATACACGCTATTTTCGATCTGGGAAGGCTGCAGTGAAAGGGAAGGGGGGAGCTACGGCCAAACCCATTAACCCTCCTATTATCAGTGTAGTTCTTCACAAAGTGGACCCATACTTCAAAATGTCTCAACTGGGACATATTGTAGTGCACTTTCTTATCTAATGATTAATGGCATAGCCTAAGGCTCTTCAGAGAGATGAGGTAAACTGAAGCAGCCACCTGCTTTGTTTCATTGCAAGGCTAACTTGAAATAAACCAGTGCAGTAAATTGCGGTATACGTACTGTGTGAGGATCAGAACAGTTTGGTTTTTGTCCCATACCCAGGGGCATTTGGGTATCCATGAGTAGTATGTTAGATGGGGTTCTAGGACAACTACTAAAAATGATTTTTAAAAATCATTTTTAGTAGTTGTCTTAGAACCCCCATCTAAAATCTTTTTTTTTTTTTTTTAAATCATTTTTAAGGGGAATTCCCTTTTATGACGATTTAAAAATAAAAAATTAAGATTTTAGATGGGGGTTCTAAGACAACTACTAAAAAATGATTTTTAAAAATCATTTTTAGTAGTTGTCCTAGAACCCCCATCTAACATACTACTCCATGTACCATTCTTGTGTACAGTATGCAATATTTTGAGGCATGCACACAAAAAGCATTGTGTACTTAGCAGTTCTTTTTTTGCAGTATTTTGGAGACTGCATGTATACAAGGGTTAATGGCATAGCCCAAGGCTCTTCAGAGAGATGAGGTAAACTGAAGCAGCCACCTGCTTTGTTTCATTGCAATTGGCTAACTTGAAATAAACCAGTGCAGTAAATTGCGGTATACACGTACTGTGTGAGGATCTGTGTGAGGGTATCCATGTACCATTCTTGTGTACAGTATGCAATATTTTGAGGCATGCACACAAAAAGCATTGTGTACTCAGCAGTTGTTTTTTTGCAGCATTTTGCAGACTGCATGTATAGAAGGTTAATGTGTGTGTAAGGTACTTACTTTACAGGGCAACTTCTTTTGGTGACGACCCCTGCGTTCCATGTTGCTAAAGATACTTATAGCATACGCATTGACTCACTGGGGAAAAATAATATAAATCACAAACCTGAATTAGCCCTCCTACACATAGAGGCCACTGTAAACCACAAAATGTCCAATGTGTTGTACACACATTGTTTGTGCATATAAGCCACACTGCCCCTTTGAAGTAATCTCCATTGTACAGACAAATACACATGTATACCACAGTTGACCTTTTATTGTTAGCAGGTTAAACCAAACTCCCAATAATAATTCACCATCAGCCATTGAGAACAATAAACCATACAAAGCCCCCATCGGGATTTTCAGTAGTTATTTGGTAAACACAGACTCTCCATAGTAACCTACCACCAGCCACTGAGTCTGGAACAAAGTATTATGCCCTGCAATATGTCAATCACAAACCACTAAAACCAACAGACATATGAAGCATTATGTTACTATGCAGTATAGCTATGAGGAGCCACTGCCTACCATAGCAATGGCTTGTAGTGGCCTGCATGGCTTGCTTAAAAGATTTCAGTAATTGCAGGAGGGTTAATACAGACTAACCCTCCTACAATCAGTGAAATTTTTCAGGCAAGCCATTCACGCCACTACAAGCCATTGCTATGGTAGGCAGTGGCTCGTCATAGCTATATTGCATAGTAACATAATGCCTCATATGTCCGTTGGTTTAAGTGGTTTGTGATTGACATATTGCAGGGCATATTACTTTGTTCCAGACTCAGTGGCTGGTGGTAGGTTACTATGGAAAGTCTGTGTTTAAAAAATAACTGCTGAAAATCCCAATTAAGGCCAAATAAAAAAATAAACATGTTTAGCGTCCTGCCTTTTTGAAAAAAGGAAGGAGGAGGGCTTTTTTTTTTTTTTTTTTTTTTTTTTTTAAATGGCCGCCCGACACATTTTTAAAGACAACCGGCCGGGCTATTTTTCAAGATGGCTGCCAGCTTTTTTCAAAATGGCCGCCACTTAGACTCAGGAAATGACATATTGGCTTCTTATGGGCAAGATGCAACAGAAAATGAGACCAAAATAATGCCACTATGCAGAACCGAACATCTCTTCAATTGCACCATATGATGGCACTTTAGCCTCTGTGATGTCGCATTTATGGGAAGTGAATAAGTTTTTTAGTGACACATAAAGACAAAACAATAAAAGTAGCAAATGAAACAATTTTCATATCTAATCACCTGTTTCTTCACAGATATTCAAAGGCCTATAAGTTCTCCAATGGTTTGTGTCAAATTTATGTTTAACTTTTATATCATCAAATTGGCAAACATTGTTCATATTTAGCATCAATCTTACCCTCTTTGTTGGTCATGTCAACCACTCTACATTATCAATATTCCTAATCACCCGTTCCTTTACCAAGGTAAAGTTTGAGATACACATGTATTGTTTCTTCCATGATGTATTAAATGTATATTACATTTGCTAGATATGAGGTGTTAAAAATATATGCCATAGTGCAGGATACACATCCAACTAGCCAAAACTATTCAAGTCAGTAAATTTCTAAATACACAGTCTGATATTTTCTGGCAGCTATTGCTGGTATGACCTTTGCACCAAATCCAATGTCATATATGAAATCAGTCTAACTAGGGACAAAAGCCCTTGTATTCTTTCTGTGAGGTTGTTTACCACTGGCTTTGCAGATGTCACATAGTGGATCTTGACCATCGTTCGCTTCCAGGCTATGTTCAGACCCGCAATAAAAACACAATGGGTCGCTGAATGTCACAAAATAAGCTGCCTCAATTGGCATGTCACACGGTGTGCTAAAGTAAAAAAAAAATACGATCTTTATTTATTTTAAAATTTATTTTTTTCGTCTGAGATCGTTAAAATGTATCCTTTTTTTTCGTTTAAAAAAAAAAAAAAAAAAAAAAAAAAAAGGAGGCGGCCTCTAAAAAGGAAGCGGGCGGGGACGCTAAACATGTTTATTTTTTTACTTGGCCTTATATATGTGTTATATAATAATAATAATAATGTATAGATTTATATAGCGCACGTATCCACCAACTGTGTGTTATATATGACTTATATATGTGTTATATATGACTTATATATGTGTTATGTATGACTTACATGTGTATATATGTATTATTAATGACTTATATATAACTTAAATATGTATTACGTATAACTTATAAATTTGTTATATATGAAATATATATTTTTTATATATGACTTTAAATTATAATTGAGTTATATAAGGCTACCATTATGATTGATACAACTAAATACTGGTGGGTATTTTTAAATGTTTCTTTGAAAATGATTTTACCATGAGGGGCATTTGAAGTCTACAAATATAAAACCTACATTTTAAAGTGAATGTACAACATTGGCAAATGTTGGCAAATCTGCTTCTACAAGAATGCTTACGTTCACCAACCTGTGATGTGATGTAAATTTAATTAACGAGAAATTCGTGAAAATGCATTCAAAGTTTATTTCATGGGCAAATATATAAATGTGTTTTTTTCCCCAAATTTTACTAAAGTTATATCACCTGAGGCAGAAACGTTTCAATAGATATTTGATGCCATCATCAATTTTACACCAAGTAAGTTTAAAGTAATTCTGAGAATTGTTGGTGTTTTAGCAGAAAACAATATTTTACCCTTTAACTCTCCTACTACTACAAGGGTCGATATCAGTCAAAATTTTGATATACTTGCCAATGTATATCTGGTGCACTTAAAATTCAAACACTGTCAAACCTTACGTGTAGTAAGTACATTTACAGGTCAAAATGAGTCAACCGTTTTTTGACTGGTAAAAGCATTGTCTGGTATTGTTCAGGGTGGTCAAAATGACAGTAAAAACCAGTCAAAAAATACCCCTGTGTGCACATTTGCGTCAACAGTCAAAAACAGGCTGTTGACTTATTTTAACCTCTGCAGCAACTTCCCACAAAAGTGCAGCAATAGTAGGAGGGTTAATTATTGAATTATTAATTTTATTTTATTTTTGTCGCGTAAATTTCTTGTTGCTGCATATGTTTTTACAGATTTTCCCAATCTCTTTGTTTTTATATGAAGGCTGTCCCATCACCTACCCATAATACATGTTTTAATAAAGAAGGCCAGGCTTGGCCCTGCAGTGTCACTTATTCGGCCATTTTGATGATTAATGGTAAGTTTATATTGGTTTGATTTTTTTTCCTACACCAATATATTGTATGAAACACTGTATACTCATGAAAAAACTCCTCAGATGAAAAAAAAACAAGTGTTACGTGCACGTCACCGGATTTGTTATCAGGGGTGTACGATTTTTTATATTTCAAAAGTTAATCGAGCAAAGACCCTACCCTGGTTGGGGTTGGTTCAGGCACTGAATCGCCCAGTAGCTCTACGATTTCAGATGTATACTACTCAAAACAATTTAGGGAACACCGGAATAATCTCAGTTAAAGCAAGATCATTTATTTCAGATAAACACAATGTTTCACAGAATTGATGAGAACAACTGCACAATGAAACAGATGATAAAGGATGCATGTAGTGATTACACATTTCATGACATGACTACTGAAAGAGAGAGGGGGTTGCAAATGAAAATCCCGGTTCATGGAACATTTCAAACCTATTTGATGTTAAAAATCCGGTGTTCCCTAAATTGTTTTGAGTAGTATATTAGGGATCCAAAATATGGAGTAAAAACAGTTATTTTAAAAGAAAAGAACTGCAATATTTGCCTTCCCCTAAAAACAACAAAACAACTAAAAATGGGATGCGTTCGAAACCCCAATATCCCTGTGGTGACACATGTGTTACCGTCCAATTTAGATGTTTAAAAGGGCTTTACTGCCATAAATCCTAGTGGGGCACACAAAGTTGTCAACATTAATAAACTAAGTGTATAGTGGCTTTAGTTATAGCCCCATTTGCTTACACATAACCTGAATCCTTCCTAACTCCCTAGGCCCATTTGCTTACACATAACCTGAATCCTTCCTAACTCCCTAGGCCCATTTGCTTACACATAACCTGAATCCTTCCTAACTCCCTATGTCCATTTGCTTACACATAACCTGAATCCTTCCTAACTCCCTAGGTCCATTTGCTTACACATAACCTGAATCCTTCCTAACTCCCTAGGTCCATTTGCTTACACATAACCTGAATCCTTCCTAACTCCCTAGGCCCATTTGCTTACACATAACCTGAATCCTTCCTAACTCCCTAGGCCCATTTGCTTACACATAACCTGAATCCTTCCTAACTCCCTAGGCCCATTTGCTTACACATAACCTGAATCCTTCCTAACTCCCTAGGCCCATTTGCTTACACATAACATGAATCCTTCCTAACTCCCTTAGGTCCATTTGCTTACACATAACCTGAATCCTTCCTAACTCCCTAGACCCATTTGCTTACACATAACCTGAATCCTTCCTAACTCCCTAGGCCCATTTGCTTACACATAACCTGAATCCTTCCTAACTCCCTAGGCCCATTTGCTTACACATAACCTGAATCCTTCCTAACTCCCTAGGCCCATTTGCTTACACATAACCTGAATCCTTCCTAACTCCCTAGGCCCATTTGCTTACACATAACCTGAATCCTCCAAAATCCTTCAGTAGTAAAGCAAGCACATGACATGTATGTACACATGTATTTCTAATCTGTGATACATGTACATGGCCAGGGACTCTCCCTGCATGCATGGAGCATACACAGTGTCTACTGACCCAAGCACTGACCTTGCAATCACTACAACAAACATGGATGTACATGTACCATGGAAAGGCAAGTATGCCTAATAACCTCAATCCTCCAAAATTCTTCACTTTAGCAAAGAGCATGTAGCATGTAACCTCAATCCTTCAAAATCCTTCACTTTAGTAAAGATGATTTTGGAGGATTTGGGAAGGTTAGGGTTAATCATTATTAATCATGAATCATTATTTGTGATCTTTCTTTTGGGCTCAGCTAATAACCACTGCCAGGATGGCCACTGCTCTGACGCTGTGCATGTTGGGAATGAGGCTACCTGTGTATGTCAGCCAGGCTACATGAGAGAAGACGGTGATCGCTGTATCAGTGAGTACACTTCTCAGACCTGTAGACTGGAGGAGGGGGGGTGGGGGGAGGGGTGGGGTTGGGTTTCATGTGGTGCAAACATGCCCCTACCCACGTACGTTTGTTTATGGTGTAAACCTAGGACCTCCTATTGTTCCCCTCTTTGTTGTTGGACTTTTTTTAGACATCTCCCATTTGATTTCTACACGTTTTTTCAACCGAGGACATTTGAAAACAATAACCGCCAACCGAGGACCCATTGTTTCCCTTTTATTATAAGTCCTCAGTTTACACCATAAACAGGTACCCACATTGTTCCCTTTGTTGTTATAGACATCTCCCATTTGATTTCTACACGTTTTTTCACCCAAGGACATTTGCAAGTAATAAACGCCAACCGAGGACCCATTGTTTCCCTTTTGTTATAAGTCCTCGGTTTACACCTCTAAACAAACCTCCTTGTTTGGACACGTGAGTTCCACTTGCCGCACATAAACATATAGGAAAAAAACAAAAAAAACAATATTTGAACATATCTTCCTGCGGACTTTTGAGTTCAATCATTTTATACAAAACGCACCCACCCATTATTAATCCAGCCTTCCAGATTATTATTATTATTATTAACACCCAAGGGATTGTTGGAAAGTGCTCAATAGAAAATTACATTATACAAAATTACTATCAAAGATAATACTTAATAGTTATTCTTATCTTAATTTAAAGTTATCTAATCCGTTATCTTTTTGTTTTTCTTCAGAGGACCCTTGCACACCGATGAATGGTGCCACCCAAATACCTTATAATCCATGTGGTTTAGGGAGCTGTATCATTAACAATGACAAGAGAAGTTACTCCTGTAACTGTAACTATGGATACACATCTGTGGATGGAACTTGCAAGGGTAATTCTTTCGTTTTTAACTTTAAAAAAAAAATCAATTTTGATTTTAATTAAATAAGTAGACTTAAGTTATATCGCTAATATCTCACTTGATTACTTGTAATGAATTTTTATCTTGAAAATCGTCGCATTATGTAAATTTGACATTATGCAAATCTGATATGTAAATTATTTAATTCTGCCAGTTATTACACTTATGCAATATGACAATCACAGTATTGTGTTGTTATACGTGGAGTGCTATGGTCGAGCGGTTTAGTGCATCGGATTTGTGTTCTGATGGCTGAGTCGTCATAATGTGGGTTCGAATCCCAGCCGCGACCGGGGTGCTTGTGTCCTTGAGCAAGACACTTTACCATAATTGCTTCTCTCCACCTAGGGATAAATGGGTACCTGTGAGGGCAGTGTTGGTTGTTGTGTTTGATTAGCCCATATGCGCTGAAATGGCAGCAATTGAGCTGTATACTCCCCAGGGAGCTGAGATGGCTTCAGGAATTATTTATGAGCCTGATGAGCAGGGGTAATAATGTAATGCGCCTTGAGCACCAGTTTGGTGGATATGTGCACCATATAAGTCCATATTATTATTATTATTATTATTAAACATACTTGGGAATAAGAATTCACCACTAATCTCAATGAGAAAACTAAATCCTTTGTTGTAATCTGTAGTTCTGACAAACTATTTTCAGTTGATCCTTGCGTTCCAAATCCATGTGGTAATGGAACGTGCCATCCTCTGATCTCATCACCCCAGAGTGAAATGGACTATTCCTGCCAGTGCCAGTCTGGGTATATGGAACATTCCAAGATGTGCAAAGGTTTTATATGGGTTATACGGTCCTCATATGATATTTGCATGATCGCTGTAAAATTGCTGCAGAAACTAAGCTGAACCTTATGTTAAAGTCAAGTGTTGCACTCTTTTAACAATGAAAACTGACTGACAGCCCTGTATTTACTCATCTGTTTAAAACTGATCATCTAACCACAAAATACCATCCATTAATATTAATCTCAGTGGCAGATTGAGGGTGGGGGTGCTTCTTAAATCTCCCCTGCCTGCCTAAGCCCCTTCAATTAACCCCCCCCCCCACCACTCCCTCTGTTCTTGAAATGAATTCCCCATTGGAACCTAACCCTCCCCCCCTCTATGATGTTGCTAAATAAAGTTGGATTCAAATACTAGATAGTTGCCATGATGTGATACTTTATTACATGTTGAAAATACATTGACCATGAGCTTGACCTCATTAGCATGCAGGTCATATGCAGAGAGTATGGTGCTCCTAATACAGTTTGGATACTACACCGCCATCCTGAATTTCGAGATATTAAAAATTTGTGTGATCCATTGAAGCTTATGTCCAGCAACAATTACTGAGCGATTGTTGCAGTGCTTATACTTGAATGCAATACATCCCAGTCACGTTGAGAACCAACCAACTGCCACTGTACCGATTCCATCAAAGTCCAACAATTGGGTACCTTTTTACTGCATGTTGATGAATTTTGGGAGGATTTTGGATGGTTTCTAGCCAAAATGCCTCAGGGCGTTAGGGTTAAACATTTTCATTTGCTGTATCCACAGGCTAGAGGCGGATCCAGGGAGGTCAAAGGGAGTCATGTGTCCAAAGCTGCCCCCCAAACAAATTAAATAAAAACAAATTTAAATTTAAATAAAATATATATCCTTGTACGTTGGGTTAGGAAGGTATACCCGCAAATGCATAATGAGCTACAAAACTTTGCACTCCGGGCCCGTGATTTCTCAGGATTTTTCCTGATTTCAGGATTTTGTACACATCTCCCAAAAGAGAAGTAGCCACCAAGGAAAGAAAGAAGTAGCCTGTATTTTGTCCAAACCGCCAGTTTCTTGTTTGTGGGGATGTGGAGAGTCTGTAAATCCTCCAAAATTAAACATCCAGGAGGGCTTTGTCTTCTTGACCAAAGGGAGACCCCGGCCCGCTACCCAATTTTCAGGATTTTTTTGTTCTTTTGTCAAATCACACCCCAGGCATGATTTGTTCGAAAAATGCTGATATTGCATCAGAGTGTGCTTGGAATAAAACGAAATCTCCAAGGTCTACACCCCCTGCTGTAAACAGTTTCATGCTTCATGCTCACAAGCTGCTCCCCCCCCCCCCTCCCCTCCTCCAGCATTTGGCCTCCCTGAAACTTTTGTTCTAGATTCGCCTTTGACGAAAAGACAATTGCATGTAAGCGCTGGATACTCACATATTGTCCACAGATTCAAATGAAACGAGCAAACAGAACTTTGTGATAGAACGTCTGTCCAAGTTGAAAGAAATAATTTCACAATTCAGAATATTTTGACGCCAGAACAGTACATCTATCCAAACTGAAAGACTGTGACAAAGTGATCTAATCCACACATATCCCGCTAACTGTTAGCGTCCCGAGCAACACAAGAGCTGCACTAATTTGGTTAAATGTGGCCGAGCGGTCTAGCTTACCGGACTTAAGTTCTGGTGTTAGCAGCAGAATGTGGGTTGAATCGGCCGTGACACTTGTGTCCTTGAGCAAGACACTTAACCATAATTGCTTCTCTCCACCCAGGGGTTAAATGGGTACCTGTGAGGGCAGAGTTGGATGATTAGCCCTATATGCGCTGTAATGGCAGCAATTGAGCTGTATACTCCCAGGGAGCTGAGATGGTTTCAGGAATGATTTATGAGCCTTATGAGCAGGGGTAATAATATAATGCGCAGAGCACCACTCAGTTGGTGGATACGTCGCTATATAAGTCCACATTATTATTATTATTATTTGGCTCGCTGTGTGCCTAAACATTTGCATATGACAAATTGTAATACATCCCATAATTATATTACCAAATGTGGAAGCCGCAACACTTTTCCCAGCGAAAACATGTTTACCTAGATTTGTAAGAATTTGCTGCACACACAAATGATATGTGCGTGTCATTAACCCTAACTACCCCATATCCTCCAAAAATCCTCCAAGGGGCACTTTTTTGGAAAAAAAATTCAGCACTGTCGGAAACTGGTACTTTCACCTCTTCAGATGGGGCAAAATTACTACCTGGCAAAGTAGTACAGGCCGTAAGTGCTGAATATGAAAGATCAACGAAAGTGCATGGTTGCATTTTGAAGATAAGGGCATGTTTCCAAAAGTGCACTGGAGGATTTTGGAGGATTCTGGAAAGTTCCTCCTTCATGCACACTTAACGTGTTAGCATTTAACCTATGCCTGGCAATCACATAATGTGACGTGCATGCAAAAAAAGAAACACACATTTGGCCCTGCGTATAAAGTTATTTTATCATTTAACGATAAAAGGTGAAATTTACATATAGCAAATTGCACCAGGTTATTAATGCATTTAGGCCTTGTGAGAAAACCTCTTAAAATGTGGAAAGTCAATTTACTGATGTTTGCTTAGAGCCCCTCTTAATAAAGATGTACGTTCTATGATTGTGTTTCGATTTGGTACTGTACCATGGTACTGTACAGTACAGTACAGTACTACCATCATAATACCGTGGAAGTGTCCAAATTGTACCATGGTAAAACCATGGTAAAAGGTACCATGGTAATACCATGGTACTTTTTTATAAGGGATTGTTCTTCAGATTTTGTTCTCAACAGGTCATGCATATAACAGATAACTTCTTAAAAGTAGTGAAATTATAGACAGTTCCCAGATAGATGCCATTTTTACGGGCAACTTGGATTTTTAGCTATTGAACTGCGTCAATTAGGTTCCAAATTGCCTACACAGTCAAGGGCATGCACCTCACCGACAAACGGCATTTGTTGAAACGCCCGCGTGCCACTCACAGTTCTTAAGCATAACTTAGATTTGCTCATCAAAATTACAGGCAACTTGGTTTTAGCTATTGAACTGCGTCAATTAGGTATTCCAAATTGCCTACACAGTCAAGGGCATGCACCTCACCGACAAAGCGGCATTTGTTGAAAGCATCGCGTGCCCTCACTGTTCTTAAGCATAACCCAGATTTGCTCATCAAAATTACGGGCAACTTGGATTTTTAGCTATTGAACTCGTCAGTGGGTATTCAATTGCCTACACAGTCAAGGGCATGCACCTCACCGACAAACGGCATTTGTTGAAACGCCCGCGTGCCACTCACTGTTCTTAAGCATAACCCAGATTTGCTCATTAAAATTACGGGCAACTTGGATTTTTAGCTATTGAGCTGCGTCAATTAGGTATTCAAATTGCCTACACAGTCAGAGCATGCACCTCACCGACAAAGCGGCATTTGTTGAAGCATCGCGTGCCACTCACTGTTCTTAAGCATAACCCAGATTTGCTCATCAAAATTACAGGCAACTTGGATTTTTAGCTATTGAACTGCGTCAATTAGGTATTCCAAATTGCCTACACAGTCAAGTGCATGCACCTCACCGACAAACGGCATTTCTTGAAACGCCCGCGTGCCACTCACTGTTCTTAAGTATAACCCAGATTTGCTCATCAAAATTACAGGCAACTTGGATTTTTAGCTATTGAACTGCGTCAATTAGGTATTCCAAATTGCCTACACAGTCAAGTGCATGCACCTCACCGACAAACGGCATTTGTTGAAACGCCTGCGTGCCACTCACAGTTCTTAAGCATAACCCAGATTTGCTCATCAAATTTCAAAATTTGCTCATCAGAATTCAAGATGTACTCATCAACGTAGCATGATATATACACACACAAAATATGTATGCCTGTATAATGCAAAATTGTTTAAACTGTGAGTTTAAAAACATGTTTTTTTTAGTTTCCTTATGACATGACCCGTCTCAAAACAGGGAAAGCTCAATTATTGATAGTTACTCTTTCATGTTTCCTCTGCGTTTTTCTAATCAGTCACCATACCAAATTTCCCCTTGCTACAGTGGATCCGTGCTACCACAGATCAGACGTCGAAAGCAACCCGTGCGGTCACCACGGTGAGTGTCAACATGCATTCCGGTCATACGCGACTGATGAAGCCAGCGTCACAGTCCCATACATATGCGTCTGTGATTCAGGCTACGACTACATCGTCTCACAGCAAACGTGCCGAGGTGAGAGATGAAACGTTTAGGGTTATAATCTTTAGGTATCACAGGGCAACCATTTTGTTTTTCATCCTATCACATGGGCGGATCCAGGGACTCAAAAAAAGGGGAGGCACACTTAACATCGTAGGGTAAATTTATGTGCATGACGATAACAAAAGAGGAGGGCCAAGTGCCTTTCCCACTTTGCCCCTCTCCCTGGATCTGCCAACGACAATCCATGTGACCATACTGAGACTGGATACATAATAGTCTGGCCTCCTAAAGGGACAGTATTGTCATGACCAGAGTGGACTTTCGACAGGGCATGGAATCGGCGTCCTAGCTGTTAATGAACTCTGTGACTGAAAATGCGCTGGCCGAGATGACAGAGCACGATAAGATCATATTACCATGACTGCTGTGTAATTATTTTATTGCATCCTGTTATTTAAGCCAGCGTGTGCTCGTGGGTGTGTTATTTTCAGTCACTGATTTCATCTAAAACTAGCACACCAATTCCATGTCCCGTCGAAAGTCTGCTCTGATCGTGACGATACTGTCCATTTGAAAAAGTAAATCTCCCCCCACAAACACAAACATTTGAGAAAGTTCTGGAGACGGAGATTCCTGCCAGCTATCATTGAACTCCACAGGAGCAATGAACCTTATATCTTGTTTCACTTATAACTTGTTAAAACTTGTTAAAACTTGTTTCACTTATAACTTGGTAAAACTTGTAGCTTTGCATGGTGAAGAGGATATAAGTAAGACTAATTGCGGTGACACCATGTGAAATTCTCTTTTGAGTAGTAATTAGTTCTGAAAAGAACTGGAGGTTACAACTCAAGGTTTCAATCAGTATGCTCTGATCGTCCCCAGGAGAATCACTTATAACTTGTTTCACTTATATTAACTTATTTCAATTATATTAACTTGTTTCACTTATATTAACTTGTTTCACTTATGTTAACTTGTTTCAACTTGTTTCACTTATATTAACTTGTTATAACTTGTTTAACTTATATTAACTTGTTATAACTTGTTATAACTTGTTTCACTTATGTTAACTTGTTATAACTTGTTTCACTTATGTTAACTTGTTATAACTTGTTTCACTTATGTTAACTTGTTATAACTTGTTTCACTTATATTAACTTGTTTCACTTATATTAACTTGTTATAACTTGTTTCACTTATATTAACTTGTTTCACTTATATTAACTTGTTATAACTTGTTTCACTTATATTAACTTGTTATAACTTGTTTCACTTATGTTAACTTGTTATAACTTGTTATAACTTGTTTCACTTATGTTAACTTGTTTCATTTATATTAACTTGTTATAACTTGTTTCACTTATATTAACTTGTTATAACTTGTTTCACTTATAACTTGTTTGATTGATTGTTTATGTGTTTTAGCATCAACTAGTCTTCTGGTAAACGTAGCTGTGATCATTGTCAGTGTGTTAATAGCTGCTCTGTTGATTATGGTGTTAGTGGTGGTGAAGCGACGTAAAGATCCAGGCAGTTTCGTCTACCAGGCATTGCAGTCTTGCAAGAAAGGTGAGGGAGCTTCACTGTTATTGTCATTTCTAACTCTCCACAATTAAAGGGAAGGTACAACAACAGTAATTCCCGAATTACCGCATTGCAAATTATAATCTGAAAACTTGGAACACGTGTCAATCATTCTGAGACACTAATCCATCTGAAGCTCTTACGTCTTGGAGAAAACGGGAATTATGTTGACTTTGCAAAGGTCGAGGTGCCGTTCAGCAACATTTTGTGGTTAACGTTTTACAGGTCAGTTGCACAATATATTTCTTGAAAACTAGGAAGTAGTCTTGGTTCATGTGTTTGTATGTTTTTGATACACGATCCGGCGGTAGCGACACAAACATTACAATCACGAACCACTACAATCATGAACCACTACTACCACACACGAACCGCTATCAAACACAGCCTTGGGAATTTCATAGAATCTCCCCCCGAAAACGGGGGGGAAACCACTACGCATGCGTCAATTTGAAATGCTAGCGCGGCCCACATTTTTGGTGGAGCGCAGCGCGCGTAAGCAGACTGCCGTGTTCACTGATCGACAGCTTCCGGGCGGTTGTTGTTTATCGCGGCGTGCGCACCAAAATGAGCCTGCATCAAATGACGCATCATGAAATTCCCATTTTCGGGGAGATTCTAAAAATTCCCAAGGCTGTGTTGATAGCGACCGTCGTGTGTCAGTTGTGATTCGATTGTAGCAGTTCGTGATTGTAGTGGTTCGTGTTAGCGCCATCGTAAACATCGCGGCGACGGATTGTTTATCAAAAGCGATGCAAGCTGATCTTGAACCAAGACTATATACTAAACAGTTGAAATGTACATTACCAAGTACCAATAGGGCCATCCTCGTCCCCAGGGTCTACCTCGTTCTCACTACTAGACGCTAGAAGGACAAGCACTCCGCAACGCTGATTGGTTACTTTAAAAAATACGGGAAAAAAACACTTTGAATATTATTTTGAGGAAACAAAATATAAAAATTTAGTTCTTCTTTATACTATTGTGCCTTTTGCTCTTAAAAAATGTAGGTGAAATGCAAGTCT
Organism: Zoroaster sp. YZ-2022; assembly: GCA_029582265.1. Taxonomy (NCBI): domain Eukaryota; kingdom Metazoa; phylum Echinodermata; class Asteroidea; order Forcipulatida; family Zoroasteridae; genus Zoroaster; species Zoroaster sp. YZ-2022. The sequence goes on from CM055820.1 coordinate 8,420,645, forward strand.
TCCAAATATTTGTGTGTCTGTGTACGTTTATCGTTTAAACACAGGCTGTTTCGCGGAGCAGTGCGCTCACCAATCTGGTGAGCGTTATGCCTAACCTCCCCCACCTTGAGTGATTTTGGAGATTTAATCCCAACTCTGCCCACCCCCCCAACTTTTTAACTACCTTCCACAATTCCCTGCAACTGTTTCTTAAGTAGAGATTTTTAGGTTTCATCTTTCTGCTGTTGTTTCATCTTCCCGAAATGTCTACAGGTGATGAAGGAATAATGCATGGCACACCAAATAATTCCCTTCATCAAGTGTAGATGGCATTATTATGAGTGCTACAAATAATGAACAAGGTAAGATGAAAACTGGGATGACCAAATTGGTAGACAGACAGACAGACCTCCCGACAGCCCCATAGACACTGACAGACAGACAGACAGATAGATAAGACAATTTCAGGGTTCCCAGTGCGTAATCTACCAAATGTAGGTTTTATAAATAGGTTTTTAAGCAACATATAGGTTATTATAGGTTTACCAAATGCCAAAATATAGGCGTTTATACGTTATTTCCCGTGATTGTGCAGTGTTAAGTAACAAGTTTTTGGTAAATTGCCTACCTTCTGAGTACTTTTTGCAACAAAGTACATTACCCCATACCCTGTCCGGCAGAAAATCTAAGAGCAGTACACATGTTACAGTTTGGCTACTGTTTTGGCTTCATCTCTTTATACTTGGGAAGTGCTTGTTAACAACTGATTCAGTTCAGTGAGCACACATTCCTCTCCCCCCACTCCCAAGATCCCAGTCCCACCACTTTCCCGCCTGCACACTCCAAAGCACTAATCGTCCAGCAGCCTACTTATGCAACAGCACTTCCTGGAGTCCGGCATTCTCCTGAAAACGATCAGAGCATACTGATCGAAACGTCGAGTTGTAACCTCCAGTTCTTTTCAGAACTAATTACTACTCAATTGAGAATTTCACATGGTGTCACTGCAAATAGTCTTTACTTATCCTCTTCACCATGCAAAGCTACAAGTTTTACCTATAATTGCTTTTCACTTCTCCAATTATTCCCAGAGAATTGAAATTATTCGGCCTCTGAAAGCAGTGAAGGTGGTCCTACTCTGCACCATGACCATCCCATTCATGGAGGCGCGGTGCAGAAATTTGCCACACGTTCCTTAAGGCAGAGTGCATGTGTGATGTTGAAATGCCGATGTCGTGCGAAAAGAATATTGCACTAAAGGGTATGTATTGTACAATGGTATTATTTGTCCGGATTTTCGGATTTTTACAAATGGCAATGTTGTGATCCTCCGGATTTTAAAGATTTAAGCAATAAAGGAAAGCAAAGCAAATGCTCAGAACTATAGATTTCACCCCAGCACTGTTCACAACAGCAGCCCCAATACCCCTAGTAAAATTTACGTGGATTTTTTTTCAAAACTGCCCAATCACACCCCTGTTTATTATACATTTCTGGTAATGAAACTGAGGATTCTTCAAAAGCACACTGAAGCACTGTAGCTCAGAAGCCCAAGGAAACCTGTAAACGAGGGCGCTTGCTATGTGAACCAGAAACACCGGGGTAAACCCCTACTCTTCCATGATAAGTGTTCTTTATGTGCATTACTTTAATAATAATAATAATAATAATAATAATAATAATAATAATGTGGACTTATATAGCGCACGTATCCACCAAACTGGTGCTCAAGGCGCATTACATTATTACCCCTGCTCATCAGGCGCATAAATCATTCCTGAAACCATCTCAGCTCCCTGGGGAGTATACAGCTCAATTGCTGCCATTTTGGCGCATATAGGGCTAATCAAACACAACCAACTCTGCCCTCACAGGTACCCATTTACCCCTGGGTGGAGAGAAGCAATTATGGTATAGTGTCTTGCTCAAGGACACAAGCACCATGGTCACGGTTGGGAATCGAACCCACATTCTGATGACTCAGCCATCAGAACACAACTCCGATGCACTAAACCTCTCGACCATGGCACTCCATATGACTTAATGTCCCATCCAAAGGTCAAAACAATTATGGTTAATTGTCTTGCTCAAGGAGACAAGGGCACTGCAACCGGCCAGGCCAGGATTCGAACCCACATTCTGACAACACCAGAACTTGAGTCCGATGCACTAGACCACTCGGCCCACAAGAAATAGTCATTAGGCACGAAGCAGTCACTTTCAAGTAAGCTTGATAGTCGAGTGCGTAAAATTCCTCACATTTTTTGAGTAAATTACTCAAAAATTACTTCCCGTCATTGTGATGAAAATATATCACTGAATTATTAAAGGGAAGGTACAACATAGGTAATTACCAGATCATTAAATTGACAAATTTAAAATAAAAAAACTTAAAAAAAACTGACTTGGCACAAAGTTGGTACACATATATGTGACCCAGCATGACAAAACCCACAAAAACGTCCCAGAAATAAAAAATGAGTTATTGGTATCATATGAAAGGGCAACTCTTTAGCTTTTCAGTGGTGAACAAATTATATCCATCATGCATTCTGTTGGAAAGTTATGGACATTGAAAGTCGAAAAACAATGAAATTACGATTTCGAGAAATACAGGATGTTTTGAAAAAAAAACGCACTAACAACTGCAAAATAGTGCTTGGAATTTCGCTTTTTCACACACTTATAAAATCGATTTCAGTAATTTTGTTTGCAGGAAATTGTGAAATAAACATCCGGGAACTATAATCAGTAAAAACCCCAAAAGGCCGTATAACACCCCATTGGTCGAAAATTGGCTGTATCTTGGATTGGGGTTCAGCGACTTTTTGCGGGTTTCGCCATGCGGGGTCACATATATATCAACCATATCATGTGAAATTCTTTGTCTGAATTGATTTCATCTCTGAAAACATGAATTATTTTGTTGAAAAATTGGTAAAACATTAAAATATAAAACTTGTTGTGATTTTTTATGAGGTTGGTTCAATAATATTTTCTTGAAATGAGCCTACGTTACCTCATCAAGCAGAGATGCCAGTAGCTCTTTGCTCCAGAGCTGGAAAAAAAATTTCCCTCAAAGGAAGAGCAAACGTTCATTCATGTGCACGGAAAGAAAATATCCCTCGTTGTCTTTTGATTCAAGCCAGCGCCAATTGAACCTATTTTTACACTAGCATTGATTTTTTTTCCTTCAGATCCACACCTCTTCCAACCTCCATTACGGTAGCCAAGTTGAGTAAAATCAGTCAAAAATTTCAGAAAATGAGTGCGGCGAAACGCAATCTTTATGATCACGTTGCGATCACCATGTATACAACGCATACATACAACACACACAACAAAGGTGAACTTTTTTCCGGCCAGACGAAAGACGGAGTGCCGGATTTCTTTGTGAAAAATATGAAAAAGCCGGAATTCTGGCAATAGCGGAAAACTGGCATCCCTGATCAAGGAAAGAAAAGAATTTTACAGTAGTTTTCAACAATGTTTTTTTTTTTTAATACCGAAATCTAACAAAACCTTTCTTCACCCTACTTCTCAGGAAGGCGGTGGATTTCTTACATCCTCCGGTGGGCTGATAAGGTGATCCTCTTGTGTTCCAAGGGAACTCGAATCAAGTGGCGAGCCCACTGCAACTCGGCCCAGCCTCCTGACATGTTCATCCGAGCCGTGTCCGTCATCCTGAAAGACATCACCTCAGTCAGTCTGTCTGATAAGTACTGCATCTCCTACTTTGATTACTCGTCACGGGCAGCGTCCCGAACCGTTGTCCGTTGGCGGTGTTCTGCCTCATGAAACACATGGATGCGTTGTTCTTCCGGTTACATAACATGGCCGGGTGGGCCGAGGTCGCAGAAGTGTGCCCGAATCTAGAGGAGGGTAACTACGCCCGGTGAGCATGGAGGCGGGCCTTGCGAGCGCCATCAAATGTATGCATGACTTTCAGCGGGAAGAGGTGGATTGGTTTGAGAGATTTAACAGTGAAGACATGCTACCGACCCGTAATGTGCAGTTTTCATTATTTCCAAGTCCCCTCGTTGATACCGTTAGCCAGGTGGATGAGGCGGACTTTGATCAATCGTTGATGGAATTTGAGACCATGGAGTCGTCTCACGTCTAAAACAAATCAAGTGTCTGTTGGAAACCATAAACTCTCCAAAATTCATCAAAAGCCATGCAGGAGCTGGTTTTTTTTTTTGATTCTGATGAATTTAGAATTGCATCTAGCTCAGCTAATGATAGTTGATTTGATTTTTGCCCTTACACAAACGTGTAAGCGTCTGTGAAAAAAACTCCACAGGCGACTCGAGCGGGATTCAAACCCACAACCTCCTGCATACTAGTGCAGATATCGTAGCCTCTCGACCACCGAGCTTGCCCGATGACGATTGGCCAGCTAGAATCTTATATAGCAGCGGGTTTCCGTGTTATTTATAGATTGATGAAATTCTGCTAATGATACTTCGGTGTACCAATTTAATCAAGGTCCGTCAATTACACAAGATGACAGTGTTACTGCATGGAAGTCGAGTACTTTTTCATGAGTACGAGTGCAGAAAAATGAACTTGAGTACTCCAACTCAATGTAGCTATAGCAGGCCTGTGCTTTCTCAGGATTTTTTTTCTTCTGATTGCAGGATTTGTTACAAACCTCCCTTTGACTCAAAATCTTCTTTGAAAGATAAGTAGCCACCAAGGAAAGAAAGAAGTAAGCCTGTATTATGTCCATACCTCTAGTTGCTTGTTTGTGGGGGATGTGCAAGAGATTCAGGGGGCTTTGTCCTCTGGACCAACGGGAGACCCACCAGCGGGTATTGAAAGAACAAAATCTGAAAGAATCTGAGGATTTTAAAGATCAAGCATATGCCCTATAATTAATTTTAAAATTAAAGTTACTGTACATGGTCTACAGGGTGAACAAAAGTTTTACTTTAAACAACTTTCATAAAAATATATATATATTTATATGACATAAAACACAATAAAGGGGGCCACTTTCCTACCGTCACGTTAGCAGTTTTTCTTATGGTTGTAATTTTTTTTTTTAATATCTGAAACCACCCAAAAAGAATTTCAACATTTGAATAGACATGCATGCTTATCCTACAGATAATTTAAGTTGATTATTACTATAATTTTTTTAATTAGCCTAAAATTTCCATCAACAAATGGACGGAAAAGTGAGGTAACTTTTTCCGTCCAAGTTTTATGGAAATTTGAGGGTAAAAAAAAATTTTTTTAATTAAAAAACTCAAATTAGTTCTAGTATAAGCCTGCATGTCCATTCACATGTTGAAACACTTTTTGGTCGGTTTCAGGTACTTAAAAATAAATAACAACCATTGGAAAAACTGCTAACGTGACGGATGCAAAGTGGCCCCCTTTATTGTGTTTTATGTCATATACAAGAAAAAGGGACCTAAAATGAGAATAAGCATTACTTAATGTACACAGTTATCATAGTGTTAACGCATGCACTTTGAGTGGCATTTAAGAGCCTTGTGTTTTGGTAACCTTTCATAAAATAAAAAAAAATAAAAAAAAATAAAAAAAGAAAGGTACAACATCAGCGGCGTAGCCCCCCCCCCCACGAAAAATCCTCATAGTGCCCAAAAAAACAAAAAAGGAAATGGAAAAACCCATAACCCATACACCCTGCCTCCCCCCCCCCCCCCCCCCCCCCACTGAAAAAGTCCCGGCTACGCCGCTGTACAACATTGGTAATGTTGGCAAAACTCCTTCTACTAGTCGAATCAAGATATACATTTAAACAACTCAATGCGGAGTCTGAGTAAAAAAAAAAAAAATCAATCTAAAAAGGCATTCGTAAAGACTAATTGCGGTGACACCGTGTGAAATTCTCAATCGAGTAGTAATTAGTTCCGAAAAGAACTGGAGGTTACAACTCGACGTTTCGATCGGTATGCTCTGATCGTCTTCAGGAGACACAGTTTTTACAGAAAACAATTTTGAACAAAACGTTGATGTTGGGGAAACTTTTTTATCAGGTTTTCTCGGAAATGAAAGCACCTAATAAACAGAACAATTTTTCCAAGTGATTGGTACCTTTACCGATTTCACTTAATAATTCGGTCATTTAGTCGTAATCAGGTAGATACCAATTGTCTACATTCCTTTAAATGTAAAGATTATTTATATAATATTTATATAATGGGTGGACTACAAGTTATGGATGATAAAATTGGCATTAGTTCCTAATTCTAATTTCTGTGCATTTTTTTTCTTTTTAAGGCCCCCAAAGTTTTAAACTTGTTAAAAAAAAAATCCTGGATAGAAAAATAAAAAAAAGACTCGTTTAAGAATGTTAAAATAATTCTTTCTGTATATTGAGATTCAAAGACCATATGTGACCTGTCACCATGAAACCCGGACAAAGTCGTAAAATTTTATTTTGAGTTTTTGGTATTTTCATATTCCCAAGTTCATAAGCTTTTGAATGATTATAAACTTGTAGGGGTAACCCTTTCCTGTAATCCCCTCAGGAGGGGATTAAGCTCCCCCCCCCCCAACATGCCCAATCAATAACAAGTCAATCAGAGAAAAGAAGGCTTTTGTACAGGAAGTCCATGCTTCTTGTTCACCAACATCGCTCCGAAAATAGGGTAAAAAAGTATTTTACCTTAACAGATTTAATTCATTTTTAAAGTAAAATGATAGATGAATATGTAAAGCATACGGTCATCCCAAAATCCAAAAATGGACGATTCCACCCTGAAATGACTTTGCACGCTGTTTACTCGAAATGGATCGGTGCGACTTTGTCCGGGTTTCGTGATGACAGGTCACATATACGTGTGCAGCTGTTATTCTTATAGTTGGTTAATCTTTGTTGAGAACCAAAATACATAAATTCAGGGTTATTTCCATTTTTTTTGTATTTAAAATTACATTTCACTATTATACAAACATTTCGCACAGTACTCTTTCACCTTCGTAAGCCTTATTTGCATATTGATCACATGACCCTCTTCTGTTTGGTAGTCGAACAAAAATGGTGTTCGGTCTTTCGCCACGGTTTGTCAACATAGTGGCAAATGCTAGATTTGGAGCTAATTTCTTTGAATCCAACCTGTACGAGTCCAACTGGAGCTACAAAGTGGAACTTTTCCCCATTACAAATTGATAACACTGGTCTACAGCCAAAATGCTTCCGAAACAAATGAAGTCAAACTTGACTAATTATGGGTTACTGAGAATGGAAATGATGCTTAAAATTGTTGATTGGCTCTAGTTTTCAAGATCTACATGTACATGTGTACACGTATGGGAATAGCGTATGATAATTCATGATTAAAAATCTGCTATGTATACCATATACATAGTACGTAAAATGTAAAAACTTAAATATCTTGGAAACAGTAGCCAATCAGCAATTTTAATTGTCATATTTGAATTCAGCACATCAAAATCCATAATAAATAGCACATTTTATCTCCGAAGCAGACAACTTTAAAAAAATTGTTGACCAGTGATAATCTGTGATGTTGCTATCGCAGGTTTGTTGGCTTTTTTACGGCCCAAAATGATAGAATCGGTTTATGTTTCTGCGAGTTAGGTTTACCATTGCAATTAAGGCTGTGTTGGGTATCCTGGATACCCGACCAAAACTGTCATTTTTCCATTCCCATTACCCTGTAAACGACTTTTGAAAATTTGTACTGACCATTTAAGCCACACTAATGGAAGTCTCTGATTTTTTTTGGATTTTTTAAAACATTTTTTGTGTGGGGAATGGGGATGCTATATGAGTCATTTTTAATATAGAGGCGGGAAATTATAACAGTGAGTTCACATTTATTATGACTCTAATAAAACAAGAGAAACTTGTGTTCATATTGGTTATTTTTATACATTCGGGAGTATTTATGTGTTATTACAAAATTGTTTATGGGTACCTGGGTACTGAAGTATCCAAAAATTTCCAATTTGGCAAGACACACTGTGGTACTGCTCATTAGCATAGCATTGTACGATCATCGTCTTGAACTGTCCATTAAAATTTGTGCTGTAATTGATATATATACATAACAGCATAAGAAACATCACCCCCTAAATTTTGATAAGTATGAGAACATGTTTGGCTTATGTGTCCTCAGACGTCATGCATGACGAATTTTGAGGTCAACCAAATTTGCCACATTGTGTTCGTGTTACACTCCATACTGATAATATTCTTCATTAAACAAATTATATTAATTATAAAATGAAAATAATAAATATTTTTAGGGGTGACGTTTCTTTTGCTGTTATGTATATTTTAATAGATACAGTATTATACTAATTAATGGTGATAAATCTGGTGATAAATACAAGAACAGTAAATTAGTTAAATGTGTGCATTAGCTTTTAACCCTCCTACTACTACAAGGGTCAAAATCAGTCAAAATGTTGATATACTTGCCAAGGTATATCTAGTGCACTTAGAAGTCAAACACTGTCAAACCTTTTGTGTAGTAAGTACATTTACAGGTCAAAATGAGTCGACCGTTTTTGAATGGTAACGGCATTGTCTGGTATTGTTGAGGGTGGTCAAAATGACAGTAAAAACCAGTCAAAAATGCCCCCTGTGTGTACATTTGGGTCAACAGTCAAAAACAGGCAGTTGACTGGTTTTGACCTCTGTAGCAACTTCCCACTAAAGTGCAGCAATAGTAGGAGGGTGAATAAGTCAATAATATTTAAATGGAGTAATGGTATTTTAATTATGTCAAGGCGATAGATTTAGTGTGCACAAAAGACGGAATTGTGTGTGTTTTTATATGAAGTACAAGAACAGTATATATAGATTATAAATACACTCACTGGCCAAAAGTATTGCAACATGCTCAAAATAGCACTTTACAAGTAACGGGTGAGATGATCATTTAATCTGATTTCATTGATCGTATATTACATAATTTCCGAGCAAGTAGAACAGTAAAAAAGAACACTGACTTCAAAACACACCGGCACTTTGAAGAAGTCTTAAGTAGTGTAAATAAAATAAAATAACATATTGTAACACAGTTCTCCAAACTGAACTTTGGGGATGTTGCAATACTTATGGCCAGTGAGTGTACATGTATCAAGTACTTTCATTTTAATAAGGCCATGTTTGCATGGAATTCAAGTATTGTACTTAAGGTGATAAATCTGGTGTGCACAAAAGAACAAATAATTTTTTTTTTTTTTTTAAGTATAAGAATCACAGCACAGCCAGCAAATACCTCATGGTGTCTTTTGTACATGGAGACCCCGTTGTATTTGTGATACCAGAAGTCTATTACCTAGAATACATGAAGTGTGCGACTCGTGTACTATAAACCTAGTCCACAGCATATCGTACTCCACGAACAATGGATTTGGCCCATTCGTGACGTTTCGCTCCACAAACTGACGCGCAAGGTCTCAAAAAAAAAGAAGCAGCGCAGTCGTCTGGCAGACCCGGCGTGTGAGAGAATTGTATCTCTCGCACGTGCACCTTGATCGTGTTTATCAAACACGCCCATGGTTCGCCTGCCGTCTAGTTTAAGATTGCGTCTAGCTCTCTAGGAGCTCGTTCCGCGTGGAATCGCCTATCCCGTGATGCCCCACGGCAGGCCGGGCACAGGGAACAAAACCCATAACCAAGCTCATTGTGCGTGCGCGCATTTGGAGTACAATGCCGTGGTGTGGATTGCATCAGGCTGGCACATTTCATGTAGGTCATAGACTTCTGGTTATACACATTCAAATGTTTTGTGTATATTAAACGTTTGGATGCTTGAGTTCTTTCGGGTGACACCTTCTTGGAAGAAGTGATGGCTCTGAGAAGAGCCGGTTGGTTTGTTCTCAACGTTTCGACTAGTCTGCTCTAGCCATCATAATAATAATAATGTGGACTTATATAGCGCACGTATCCACCAAGGCGCATTATATTATTACCCCTGCTCATCAGGCTCATAAATCATTCCTGAAACCATTCTCAGCTCCCTGGGGAGTATACAGCTTAATTGCTGCCATTACAGCGCATATAGGGCTAATCAAACACAACAACCAACTCTGCCCTCACAGGTACCCATTTACCCCTGGGTGGAGAGAAGCAATTATGGTAAAGTGGTCTTGCTCAAGGACACAAGCACCATGGTCGCGGTTGGGGATTCGAACCCACATTCTGACGACTCGGCCATCAGAACACAAATCCGATGCACTAAACCGCTCGACCATGGCACTCATCAGGAGATGAAGAGATTATTACATGGTGTCACCCGAAAGAACTCGAGTATCTATCTCCACCATGCAAAGCTTCAAATCCTACATCAAGTTTGGATGCTTTTTCCCAAACCCTGGCCTATACACTCAAAAACAGTATAAATGTGAAATAAGCCCCCTCAAAAAAGTCTCCGGTTTCTGGTCAAAGGTCGGCTTCAAAATCAGTGCAGTGACACATGGGTCATCTTCCTTTTTTGTTTTCGCCAACCAGTGAAATACATGAATACGCGGTTATTGGAACCAGACCAAATTTCCCATACACAAAGTATGGTGTCTATAAGAGAGGCCTCACAAATCGGGCAAACGTTCATACCCCTATGTGAAAAAGTCGTTTAAAACACAACGTGGCAGAATTCCAATTGATCCAGCAATTTTGGCTGCAGTTGGACATCATTTCATAGCATAGCAACAACAAAAAAAGAAAAGAAAAAATGCTGACGCACGGGTCTGAGGCGATGCCGCGGACACCAGAAACTGGAGACTTTTGTTTTACCTTTTTGATTCAAAACTGCCCTCAAGACACATTGAATGAGAGTTGCATAATTGTACTACATGTATATCTACCCTGTTCATAGTCTCTTTTTGTATTTAACTTTTACATAGGTAAAACTTGTAGCTTTGCATGGTGAAGAGGATAAGTAAGACTAATTGCGGTGACACCATGTGAAATGCTCAATTGAGTAGTAATTAGTTCTGAAAAGAACTGGAGGTTACAACTCGACGTTTCGATCAGTATGCTCTGATCGTCCTCATTCTCCTGAGGACGATCAGAGCATATACTTAACTTTTACATATTACTTAACTTTTACATGTTGTATCACTGCGCCATGAGTGTTTTTAGATGGATACCGGTGCATTACAAATACTTATTATTATTAATTGTACATTCAATGTACAACATGCATAATGTTGTCACAAAATGAAGAGCGCCCTCGTTCAGAAGTAAAAGAAGATCACTCATTAGACTGGTCCCCTGTCTTTATCCTATATCAAGGATATAGACAGGCTCCTGGCGTACCATTCAAGGGATTTCATTGGATACGTTGTGCTGAAGATCTGACGTCACGCTTTGAGGTTCGTGCGCTAGCTACCAACCAATGTCAAAGTTGAATCTCGGGGGGAAAAAACCTGGCGGCCACAGCCAATCTCTGGCGTAATTCACAAGCTTCAAAGTGTGACGTGAAATCTTCAGGCTATAGTCACTCATTAGTTCATGTATTGAGCATACATGTGCCGCACATTTGAGTGCGCATATATGCAGAGCGCATATGAACCACGTGACCTTTGGACTAGGGCGCCCTTCAGTTTGTGACGTCAATGCACAAGGTCTGTTCACATGTCATTTTGAAAAGTCTCCCTTTTGTAGAAAATATTTGAATAAATTGAATAAAAAGGTTCTATACATAAATTTTATAAGTTAACATGAAAATGTATGTTCTACAATCATGCAGTACTGTGTAACGAAATAGGTTAAATTATTAAATTACTGTTGCATCCATGCTATGTTGTGTCCCAAACCATCATAGTTCTTCAGGCAACTGATGACCCGCTGGGCTGGTTTGTGATAAGCCCTTTTCACACGAGCACCGATAACAAAGGTCCTTGGTAATGGGCGCCAGTTGTCTGTCGCCTCGGTCGTTTGCGATTTTTTAACAAACTTTCACACGACTTTCCACTCACGCCAAAACTAATGTCCCTCGTTTTCCATGGAGAGTCAAAGGTCATGATTGTGCAATCCAATATTTCACTGGTACCGCGCAGAGCTTTTTCACTGAACGCTTTCTGATCTTCTACGTTACCAGTGGTATTCCCGCGAAGATATACGCATTGTGCGAAGTCTAACATTACTTCTCCCCATTTTGCTTTCATTTCCTTCCCATTTCCCGACAATTTTATTCTCGTTTTATTATGGATATCGAATCAAGTATACTTGCAACAATTCAGACGGATTCACAGAGCCAGATTTCTAACGTAAGGCCATCCAACGAGAAAAATAAACGTGTCCTGGCCAAGAAAGTCTCTTGGATCATGGAGTTACGATGAAACCTTTTCATTCACTGATCAACGTGGACATACAAGTTGTTTACCAACACACATCCAGGATTATTGCAAGCTGATCTAGTGACGCGTCCTGCGCATGCGAAATGATACCGCCTAGAGCAAGGGTCCCCTGTTTGGGCGCACGAAGCGTTTCACACGACCTATATCGTGGCGATTTTAACATCAGTGCGATTTTTTGGAGGAGGTCTCGATCTCTGTTATAAATAACGAGGGTCCGTGGTAATTATTTAACAAGAAATAGCTTTCACACGACTGGGATTTGCTATTTTTTAACATGGATGCGATTTTTAGTCAACGTCCCTTGTTAAAACGGTCTCGTGTGAAAGGGCCTATAGACTACTTGGAATATTATAAGCTAGACATCCTGTTAATTTATAAGAACAATGGCCTCGCCCAATTATCACTCACACTATAGGTTCAATTAACACATACACAACAACCCTTTCATTTGTAATAAACAATTCCCCACTGTGTAACCATTCTGTCAATCACTAGCTGATTATCACCATCTAAATATCAGCGTCCTATCCCTTATATTCTGAGGTCATTTGTCTCTCTCTATCTCTCACTCTCTTGCTCTCCTTAGTTATCATCCCCTACTGTTCTGCTAGTCCAATAACTTTGTGACCCTACAGTCAGTTTTGAGTATAATATCTCTGTAACAGCCACGGAAAAATAAATAATTTATGATTCTGATATAAGCCCAAAAATCGTCTTAGCCGGTCTCCTTGTGTATTTGTCTCTTCTACAAATTAACGGCCAGCTCAAGCAATACATCCAAATTCAGTATTACAATATCTTGGATGGCCCAGTCCCAGCGGGACACCAGTTGCCTGAAAAAGTCTGATGGTTCCAGACGCAACAAGGGGTGCGAAGCCATTCACGGCAGGGGGTCTAGGGCCCGCTTAAGGGCCCCAGATTTTGTTTGTTTCTAGGCACTCTCTGACGCAATATCAACATTTCAAGACATTGTTTCAAAGTATTGTAGCTCATGATGAAGTTGTGAGTAACCTTTTAATTTCCAACCCATCCGACAACAATTTTATAATTTAAAAAAAAAAATTTTAAGGGGTGGCTTTAGAAAAGTTTTTTTGGGAGCCATGGCCCCCCCTGCCCCCTTCCCCCCTCCCCCCCTGGATCCACCGGCACATAGCTGAAAAAAGTTCCATTCATTGAATTATTTAGTGTATACATTATAATTATAAGCTATAAGTTATATACAATATCTACAAAAAGTGAACTGAATAAAGTCGTAACTGATGAAAGCCCCCGCGGTACCAGTGAAATATTGGATTGCACAATCATGAACTTTGACCCATGGAAAACAAGGGACGTTAGTTTTGGCGTGAGTGGAAGTCATGTGAAAGTTTGTTAAAAAATCACAAACGACCGAGGCGACAGACAACTGGCGCCCATTACCAAGAACCTTTGTTATCGGTGCTCGTGTGAAAAGGACTTTAGTCACCACATTTTAACCGCATATACATGTATCACATATTTCACTGTTTGGTAAAAAACAAAGATTACCCCCCCCAAAAAAAAGTGTCACCGCACCGATTTTGAAGCTGACCTATGACCAGAAACCGGAGACTTTTTTTTGGGGGGGGGGAGGGGCCTAATCTGACACACCCTACAAAATCATCTTTACTGAACCTACCTATCTCCTGTTACCTTCTTGTATTAAAGCAAATGTAATTCCTAAGCATTGTAGGTAACCCCAGAGCATGTATCGAGTGAATGCGTCGGCGTCCCAAGTTACTCCGTATTGCCAGTCTGCACAACTGAGAAAGGGGAACCACGTTTTCTGCAACAAAAGAAATATCACCGAGTTCATGAGAATGCTGTTCAGACGAGCAGAAAAAATGGGTGGGTGTTAACCCTAACCTTCCCAAATCCCCCAAAATCCTCTTTGCTAAAGTGAAGGATTTTGAAGGATTGAGGTTATTAGGCATACTTGCCTTTCCATGGTACATGTACAATCCATGTTTGTTGTGGTGATTGCAAGGTCAGTGCTTGGGTCAGTGGACACTGTTTATACCATGCATGCAGGGAGGGTCCCTGGTCATGTACATGTATCACAGATTAGAAACACACGTGTGCATACATGTCATGTGCTTGCTTTACTACTGAAGGATTTTGGAGGATTCAGGTTATGTGTAAGTAAATGGGCCTAGGGAGTTAGGAAGGATTCAGGTTATGTGTAAGCAAATGGGCCTAGGGATCTATGAACATCTCCTCCGTGAATGCACCGTGAAAGCTCGGTGAATTGCACTTTTTCCGTGAATTTCACGGCGCTCGTTCCCATTTCACGGTGTGAGAGCACCGTGAATGCACCGTGAAACCACCGTTAAACAAATCTTTTGTTTGGTCCTCGGTGAAAGCTGGGTGAAAACGCGGTGAACCTCGAAAGCTCAGTTGAGGCCAGCTCATTAACTACATCAAAGGAAGTTATCCTCTTGCCCATTGTTGACGCTTTTGTGCATGTGATAATCCCTCTTGGATGGAAGGTAAACACACTAAACATAACGGTACTGTTGGTATTTTCTTCCTCCAGCTCCATGGTTATAGGTTGCTTGAAAATTCTGCTACGACTTGACGGGCAGGTTACATTTTCGGCATTGCAATTTGCGTGCGCTGATCGTTTGCAACGATACAGGGCCCCATTGCTTTTGTTTGGCTTTCTTTAGCAGTAGAGGAAAATACAGTAGGCCTTCGATGTCCGTTAACAATAAATGTAACTGTGAAATGATTAAATTCGCTGCCAAGGCTCATAGAAAACACAATTCTGGCAGCTACAACAATCCTCTTTAACCCCGGCAGGACTTTGGCCGAAGGTCGGTCTCGTGTTTTGTATGTTTGCAAATTTATTTATGTTATTGTTTATGAACCCGGTGAGGTTTATAGTTTTGCGATATGACTCGATTAACGAACGTCGTTTTATTCACGTATCGTACCCGTGACTTGTGTGAGAGCGCGCCCGCCGCCCGCGAAACCGTTGTTGCAATCATTCACGGTGACCTCTAGTGCACGTTCAAAATGCATGCACGCCGCCGATTACCAGCCGCGACCATGTGCTCGCAGCCGGGCCGGGGAAACCAGTAACAATTACACAATTGCTTACCACCACACGCAGTCCTCATTTATTTCCAGGATCGTGTAAACATTACCAACGTCGAAGTGTCATTATCTGGGTTCCTTCCTCCATGATTCATGTGTTTCTACTTTTTCCGTGCTATGATGTACTTTATGCTTTACAAGGAATCGAATTGTTTTTATTCAAAGCAAATGGATTAATAATGATACTTGGCTTGTCACTTGAAATAATTTATTTGGCAATAGGCCTATGTATTTGTAAATATAAACAGGAAACTGAACATCAACAAGTTTATACCCTAAATATAAAGCTTTTAGGCCTAGTCATGCACACGTATCAAAACGATGCGCTAAATAGTGTTTAAAGTTTATATTGATGATTTATATGTACGAAGTTTTAATACCTTGACGGTTGTGCCTACACACTTGTCATTGATAACAGATCGAATTATTACAAACGGCTTTAATTTGTTCTTCTCCATGGAACTGTCGCTTTACAACATCTTAGTCTTACAATAATACAACTAATCCTTACTCAAAACATAGTGCCATCAAAATTAGAGTTTTTCGTTACATGAGATGAGAAAAAGGGACCTCGGACGAATGACGATGCTCATTGATTGTTGATTACATCAATAAAATAATAATCATGAAGTTAAATTATCAAAACCGTAAGAAGATGATAGTCCATAATAAATTGGTTTCACACACAGCAGCTGCTTCCGCAGGTCATGTCCCCTGACGTGCTGATACAATTACGTGGGTAGTACACTTGGAAGGAGCCAGGCTGAAGTGCGCCCTCTTCGTTCAAGAATTGTTTTCTTTAAAAAAAAAATTTCATTCCCAACAATTCATTTATTTATTTATTTCAGCTTTCTTTATTCAGGGTAGCAACGATTAAACTTCACAAAATTGTGTTATGATAGCTGAGTTCAAAATCGAATCATGCCTTGAATTTTCAATAACATACATGAAGCCGCTAAGAAATAATGAGCAAATTTGTTGACAAATTTGAGACTTTGCTCAAGTACGAGGTGCCCAATATCGATCCGTGAACCACAGAGATTGCCCGGCCGAACGCGTCGCACGTCGGCCTGGGGTCGACCGCGTGCAGCGTGTACCAGATTCATATTCATTCCTTGTGTCTCATCGTTAAAGATTTCTTTCTTAGAAATCCTTGCCAAAAAATCACAACGCTTTTATTAAACGTCACCAAAATTGTCTCATGATATTGGACCATAAGTTCGAATCATGTCTTGAATTTTCAATGACCTACATGAAGCCGCTAAGAATTGTATTTTCTATTGTGGACTGGGTTCCCCATTTGCATAATAATGCAATGGCCTGTGGCGAGAATATTGATTGGTGGTATGGGTGTGTGTTGAAGTCACTTGACTGTTTTTGACCGAGCAGTGTGGACTAGCTTATTTTTTCTCCTCTCGATTTCTACGTGTTTGGACCTACGTTACATAGACTGTTGATTTATACGCATAGTATGGCATATCAACAGGCAATTAATGATAGGCCTATACTACCTGAGCAAGTGATACCAGCACCGCCAACAGAAGGACTGACAGCCAGGGCTGTATCCGATATAGTGAAGGAAGCAGTTGGAGGTGTTAAAGATTATATTGACGCAGCTTTACACGCTCAGAGGGAGGAAAGCGAGAAAGTGATTGAATCAGCTACGCAGCAACTTGAATACTTAAAGAAAGCGTCACAAGTGCAGTTTAGATTCAAGGGTAACAAGTCCCAGTTCACCTTTAATGAGGAGATTGCCGAAGCCTTAGAGAAAGCCAGTAATCGTTTATCTGAAGGTAAACCAGTTATAGCTAAGGAAGTAGTAGATAAGGCAGTAGTAGACCTCAAGAAGAGGAATACATTAATAAGACTAGCAGATAAGTCAGACGCTGGTTGGGCGGCTGTTGATGACGAGTATTTGTCAGACGAGCTCGCAAGCGATAGCGAAGACGAGAAGCGAATTAGGTCCGCCCAAACCAGAGCCGCGGCCAAGAAAAAGAAGAATAAGTCTTTGAGACCAAGGCCATACAACTACAGAAGACAAAATGCTGCCGAAACCCCACCCAATCCTGATTCTAGAAATAATTATTCTTTCGCCGCTATAATCAGCAAGATAGATACCAATATAGCTTCGGGCGAGGTGGATCGGGTCCGAGACCCTCCGATGAGTGCTTCGGATGTCATCAGAAGGGGCATTGGAGGAGGAATTGCCCAAATGACACAAACAAACAAACTCCAGCCCAAATCAAAGATGGCGGCCCGCGTTGGTAACGAAGGTAAATATCATGTTATTTGATATAAGGTTATTATTAGCATTACATATAGATAAATATGGCAGATTTTAATAACCGACATGAATGCATACATTGAATAGTTAGTTCAATCATGTCAATTGCATAGTAAGTAGCGGTACATACGATCATGGTGGTCGTAATACTTAACTGCTGCAGACATGGCACATGCCTGGCTATGCCTGACTGATTTCACGGCTTTTGCATTGTACAATAATGATGTACTAAATCGTGAGATATGCCTGATTAGGCTTGAAAGACGGAAGTGTTTCGAGAGCATATTGATTAAGACGAGCACAGTACGATGGTACGGCAGTGCATGTGTTATCGCATTACAGGTCGGATGAGAATGTTCCATGATAATTATAAATAATATGAAGTCATGATGAAGTAGGTATAAAGGGTTTATGATGTTTCGAGGAGAAGTAATATGCGCATGATGAAAGCCATGGAGGATGGTAAATGCAAATGCAGTGCGAGTTGAATATGTAATTGTGAGAATAAGTTATAACAATATGCTTTCGTTGGTTATTCTTCTAGAAATGCTGATGGCTCCTTCAACGAGTGCTACTTCTAGTACCAGTAAAGGAGGATCAATAGGGTACAATGCTGAATTTTATGACTTGAACTATTACGAGTATGAACAAGGCAATGCGATGCCGATAGTAAAAGGTCGGTTACGTGCGGCTAAAACGTTTTGGAAGTCGATCAATGCCAATCCTGAAGTTCTGGATATTATAGAGTCGGGATATAAGCTACCTTTGTTGCATGCCCCGGATACGGTTATACTTAAAAACAATAAGTCTGCACTAATTTATTCGGATTTTGTGCTTAGCGCTATTGAAGAACTGAAGGTTAATAATTTAATCATTGAAACTGATAGTATTCCTCATGTGGTTAATCCTCTTTCTGTAGCTATACAAAGTTCAGGGAAGCGCCTGATTTTAGATCTAAGATATGTAAATCAATTTCTCTGGAAAAGTAAAATCAAATTTGATGACTGGAATGTTGCGTTAGAGTATTTTAAGCAAGGTGATTTTATGTTTTCTTTTGACCTCAAATCAGGGTACCATCACATAGAAATATTTCCTGCACATACAACATATCTTGGTTTTGCATGGGAAATAGATGGATCAACTAGGTATTTTACTTTTCAAGTACTTCCGTTTGGACTATCATCTGCACCATATATTTTACAAAATGTTTGAGGCCACTGCTTACGCACTGGCGATCGCAGGGTCTTTTTATTGTTTTATATTTAGATGATGGATGGTGTAGAGCAGATACTGAAAGTAAGTGTATTGAGCAAGCTAGTTTAGTCAAGGCAGACCTACTAGCTGCAGGCTCAGTTCCAAATAAAGACAAATCCGTATGGATTCCTTCTGTTAAGCTGGACTGGTTAGGCCTTACATGGAATGCGGTTGAAGGTTCCATACAAGTAATTGAGCGGAGAATTTCAGATATACAGTCATGTATTAATGATATTCAGGTCTCATTACCGTTTATATCTGCTAGACGGTTGGCATCATTGGCAGGTAAGATCATATCCCTCGCACCAGTCGTTGGTCCAATTTCGCAATTAAGATCAAGATTTTTACACATGGAAATTGAAAAGCGTTACCACTGGGACAAAGTTTATTCCCTGGGCAGGAACAATGATGTGATTAGTGAGATTTTTTTTCTGGAAGAAAGAGGTAGAGAGATTGAATAACAGATTGCTTTTCGATTATTCCTTACCACAGGTTTTGGTTTATTCCGATGCGAGTGCGACGGGATGCGGTGCCTGGACAGTGGTTTGTGGAACCATGAAGTTCCATCAGAATTGGGACAGCATTGAAATGAGTAAGAGCTCAACTTGGAGGGAGCTAAAGGGAGTAGCCCTTGCTATTTATGCTTTTGCCAATAGCATTATAGGCAAGCAAGTAAAGATGTTCACAGACAACAAAGGCGTTGTTTCTATTGTTAAGAAGGGCAGCATGAAGCGTGAATTGCAAGATATTAGCATTGAACTTTTTGAATTTTGCAGATTGCACAATATAAGATTAGGGATTCAGTGGGTGCCTAGAGAGGATAATATTCAGGCCGATATATTGAGCAGAGAAGAGGATTTTGATGATTGGGGTGTTTCTAGAGAATTTTTTCAATTTATGAATGGGCTTTGGGGGCCTCATACAGTAGACAGATTTGCTGACGATTTTAATTACAAAATTCCAGTTTTCAATTCAAAATTTTGGTGTGCCCTTTCTAGCCAAGTAGATGCTTTTTCCTGTGATTGGAGTCATGACAATAATTGGCTGGTTCCCCCCAATGACATGGTTGGAGCAGCTGTTAAGCATGTGGCAGTTTGTAAAGCTCAAGCTACTTTAGTTATTCCCGCATGGCATTCGGCATCATTTTGGCCCGTTATTTTTTCAGATAGTAGTCCTTATCACAGTTTGATCATGCACTTAATTAAATTTAAGGATTCATCAAACATTTTTGTGAAAGGTCGAAACCCAAATACAATTTTTGGTACACCCAAGATGAGAAGCGAGGTGTTGTGTATTAGGCTAGATGCCAGAGTCTGTTAGTGGACTATATATCATAGAACATTATGGTATAGCTGCATAGCATGATAGAAAGAGAGTTATAAGTCCGCATGGCATTCCCTCTGATGTAGTATTACATACACAATTATGAGATAATTGTATAAGCTGGGTAGCTTACTGATAGCGGTAATATTGGCAAAGTGCTTTGTGTATTTTCTATTTTTGCAGAATACAGAAACAAAGGGTGACATTGGATGATGTGTTAAAGGCGTCTAGAGCAGAATCAACACTGTCAAAGTATGAGAAGGCTTTTGCTGCTTGGAAAGCTTGGTGCAAGGGTGAAAGACTGATAGATTGTCCAGCCAAACAACAGGACATTGCAAGTTACTTTATATTTATGTTAAACTCAGTAGCCCCATACTCTAGAATTGAAGCTGCATTTTATGGCATTAAATGGAAGCATGATTGCTCACCAACAGTGCTGTCTAACCCATGTGACACTAAATTTCTTCAATTGGTGTTGGCTGGTATTAAGAAGATTTTGGCAAGACCGGTGACAAAGAAAGAGCCTATTACTCCAGACATACTAAGAATGGTGATAGGTAAATTTGCTGGAGAGGATAACTTAATGAACATTAGAAATTGTTCTATGTTTCTTATATCATACATGAGCTTTCTTAGACATAACGAGTTGGCCAATTTAAGGTTGTGTGATGTTGAAATTTATGATTCTCATGTGAAATTGTTTCTAGTCAAAAGCAAAACCGACCAATACAGAGAGGGTGCCTGGGTGATTGTGGGAGCCACTGGTTCAGATTTATGCCCTGTGGCTATGCATAAGAGGTATTTGAGCTTATCAGGTATGACTCTCTCAAGTGGTGATTTTCTTTTTAGACCAGTTACTTATTTTAAGTCTCGTAACTCATACAGCCTGAGAAGTGGGCAATTGTCATATTCAAGGTGTAGAGAGATATTTAAGGAGGCTCTCAAATCTGTTGGGGTGGACGCAAAGCTTTTTGGATTACATAGCCTGCGTTCAGGAGGTGCATCTGCGGCAGCAGCGGTAGGTGTGCCAGATAGGTTATTTCGTAAGCAATGGTCACCTTATTCAATGTCATCCTGAGTATAAAGAAGATACCAAAAGATTGGAAGGAAGCTAAAATCATCATACTCTTCAAAAAAGGAGACAAAAGTGAAGTAAAGAACTACAGACCAATAAGTCTCCTTTCGCACCAGTATAAAATATTTATAAAAAAAAAAAAAAAAAAAAAAAAAAAAATATTTACAAGAGTATTGCACAACAGAATAGAAAGGACCCTGGATGAAAATCAGACAAGAGAACAAGCAGGATTCAGGAAGGGATACTCAACAACGGACCACATGCAAGCTATAAACCAGATCATAGAAAAGACAAATGAATACAACCTACCACTATGCATCGGCTTTGTGGATTTTGAAAAGGCATTCGACTCCATAGAGCACCCGGCAATGTTTGGATCACTACGAAATATAGGTATAAATGAAACCTACATTAACATCCTTGAAGACATATATACAGATGCCACAGCTAAAATTCACTTAGACAACGAAATATCACCCGAGATTAAGATATCCAGAGGTGTTCGACAGGGTGACCCACTGTCCCCCAAACTCTTCAATGCAGTTCTCGAAGAAGTCTTCAAGAATGCAGAGATGGAAGAGGAAGGAATTAACATTGATGGAGAGACACTATCAAACCTCAGATTCGCTGACGATGTAGCAATTTTCACAGATTCTATCGAAAGCCTGGAAAGACAACTAAACAAGGTCAACAAAGAATGCAGCCGATTCGGGCTAAAAATGCACAAAGGAAAGACGAAATATATTACAAACATTAATTCTCGAGCCGATGTCAAAATCGAAAATGAAATAATAGAAAAGGTAAAGGAGTACAAGTACCTTGGGCAAACATTAAAACTACAAGACACAACTAAAGAAGAAGTGCTGACAAGAATAAAAACAGGATGGTGTCTGTTCGGAAGATACAAAGAAATCTTCTACGACAGACAACTACCAATATCGTTGAAGAGAAGAGTTTTCGACCAATGCATACTCCCAACGATAACATATGGATGCCAAACCTGGTCAATTACCAAGGAAATATACAATAAACTGTTGACCACTCAGAGAGCAATGGAAAGAAAGATGATAGGAGTAACACTAAGGGACCGGATACCCAACCAATTAATACGAGATAAAACTAAAGTCAAAGACATGGCTAAATACGTAAACACAATGAAATGGAAGTGGGCGGGACACATAGCAAGAATGACAGACAACAGATGGACCATAAGAACCACGGAATGGCAACCAAGAATAGGAAAGAGATCCAGGGGCAGACCCAAAAAAAAGATGGAGAGATGACATAATAAAGTTAGTTGGGGGGACTTGGACAAGGACGGCAAAAGAAAGAGCAACCTGGAATGGTCTGACAGAGGGCTACATCCTGCAGTGGATGGACGATGCCTAGATAGATAGATAGATAGATGGCCGATGGAAGACCGAGAAAGCCAAGGACGGTTATGTTAAGGAAAGTCTTCAGAACCAACTTGAGGTATCCCTGAATTTGGGGTTATAGTAAGGAGCACCTTGCTATATCCTTTGTGTATTTATAAGTGTAAGGTGTCATAAATGTAATAATTTAATATGAGGAAAGTTTGATGCAAGTTATGAAGAAGGTTGTGATCACAAAATTATAGTGATGAATTCATGTTTAAGAAATAGTAAATATGAATAATGAATATTAATGAAGATATGACGAATTAAAATATGAGAACCAGTTTATAAAATCCTTACTCTGTGCCCGTTCTTTAAACCTTGAAATTGGGACTAGAGGTGTCGCTCGTCGTCAAAGTACGGTGATCCCCAATTGTCATTGTGTTTTTAATGTCTTTTATTTCAGAGGGGAGGGAAGGCCCAATAGAAAAAGTTTTATTTCCGGTTGAACCGGGTGAATTAGGAAATAATTGTATTTTCTATTGTGGACTGGGTTCCCCATTTGCATAATAATGCAATGGCCTGTGGCGAGAATATTGATTGGTGGTATGGGTGTGTGTTGAAGTCACTTGACTGTTTTTGACCGAGCAGTGCGGACTAGCTTATTTTTTCTTTAAAAATGTGATAAAGTTTTAACATTAAAATTTCATTCTTTAAGATATTTTTTAACAGGAAGATATGATCCGTAGTGGAAATTTATAGTACTGGTCCAGATGATGGCAAATAAAGGAATATCTCCTCTACATGTTTTGTGTGGCTTAGTGCAACAAGCAATGAATATAGCTGGTCTTTTAAATGCTGGAAAATGCAGGATATGACTATTTACACAACATGGCAGTGTTAGTGGACTTCAACAAGTTTTGGACAATAGAGAGACTTTGAAGATTGACAATTAAGGATACGATATCTATTACACATATACGATGTGTTAGTTGGCTTCAACAAGTTGTGGACTATAGTTGGACTCTGCACCACATTGAAGGTAATAGGTGTTAGAACCTATAGAAGGTAAGTGCAGTTTCCTTGTCCACAGTCGGTGTCCAGGTCCGCGTCGCTCGTCGTCAAAGTACGGTGATCCCCAATTGTCATTGTGTTTTTAATGTCTTTTATTTCAGAGGGGAGGGAAGGCCCAATAGAAAAAGTTTTATTTCCGGTTGAACCGGGTGAATTAGGAAATAAATAATGAGCAAATTTGTTAACAAATTTAAGACTTCACTTTGCACAAGTACGACTGACTTCCACTGTAGAGATGTTTAAGAAATCCTTGCCAAAAAATCACAACGCTTTTATTAAACGTCACCAAAACTGTCTCATGATATCGGACCATAAGTTCGAATCATGTCTTGAATTTTCAATAACATACATGAAGCCGCTAAGAAATAATGCGCAAATTTGTTGACAAATTTGAGACTCTTTGCTCAAGTACGAGGTGCCCAATATCGATCAGTGAACCACAGAGATTGCCCGGCCGAACGCGTCGCACGTCGGCCTGGGGTCGACCGCGTGCAGCGTGTACCAGATTCATTCCTTGTGTCTCATCGTTAAAGATTTCTTTCTTAGAAATCCTTGCCAAACAATCACAACGATTTTATTAA
Organism: Zoroaster sp. YZ-2022; assembly: GCA_029582265.1. Lineage (NCBI taxonomy): Eukaryota > Metazoa > Echinodermata > Asteroidea > Forcipulatida > Zoroasteridae > Zoroaster > Zoroaster sp. YZ-2022. The sequence goes on from CM055820.1 coordinate 8,445,002, forward strand.
ACGTCACCAAAATTGTCTCATGATATCGGACCATAAGTTCGAATCATGTCTTGAATTTTCAATGACCTACATGAAGCCGCTAAGAAATAATGAGCAAATTTGTTAACAAATTTAAGACTTCACTTTGCACAAGTACGACTGACTTCGACTGTAGAGATGTTTAAGAAATCCTTGCCAAAAAATCACAACGCTTTTATTAAACGTCACCAAAACTGTCTCATGATATCGGACCATAAGTTCGAATCATGTCTTGAATTTTCAATAACATACATGAAGCCGCTAAGAAATAATGAGCAAATTTGTTGACAAATTTGAGACTCTTTGCTCAAGTACGAGATGCCCAATATCGATCAGTGAACCACAGAGATTGCCCGGCCGAACGCGTCGCACGTCGGCCTGGGGTCGACCGCGTGCAGCGTGTACCAGATTCAGATTCATTCCTTGTGTCTCATCGTTAAAGATTTCTTTCTTAGAAATCCTTGCCAAAAAATCACAACGCTTTTATTAAACGTCACCAAAATTGTCTCATGATATCGGACCATAAGTTCGAATCATGTCTTGAATTTTCAATGACCTACCGGTACATGAAGCCGCTAAGAAATAATGAGCAAATTTGTTGACAAACCACTTTTGTGCCACTGTGTAACAAAACGTCTAATCTGCCTTTTTCGTCGAGCAGAAAAGTAGCAAAAATTTACCGTGCTTGTCTTCAAACCGAAAAGCAAAAAGCTGAACTTGTTTAAAGACAAAGAAAAGCGGAAAAAGGCACTTGCAACAACGTTCAATCTGCTTTTTCAATATTTAGAAAGCTGAAAAGCAGATATCCACTTTTCGACCTCCACAGCTAGTTGGCACCATTCTTGGATTTAAATTTTTGCGGCCATCTTGGAAAATAAATAAAACGGCCTGCATCTTCTTTCTTGTGAAGTGTCGTGGCCGAGCGGTCTAGATTACCGGACTCAAGTTCTGGTGTTAGCAGCAGAATGTGGGTTCGAATCCTGGCCGTGACAATTGTGTCCTTGAGCAAGACACTTAACCATATTTGTTTCACTATAATTTTTATTTCTGTAACAAGCATGACTTGGATAAGTTTATGCAACCAGTAATACGCCATAGTTTTGTAAATTTTCCGAGAAATGCTAAGCCAACGGTAAGTGCGTCATTTCACGAGTGCGGCGAATTACGTACATGGACGATATGTTGGCCTCATAAAAACAGTATTGCAACACTTACAGTTTATGTCACCAAATTAAAACAATAAATAAAAAACACAATGTTAACCCGAAAAAACATCAAGTTTTATGCATTTGGATGTGGCAGTATTCAGTTCACTTTTTTTTTTTTTATTTGCTAGTCGACCCTTTGACAGCATGTTGACGACCACCAAAAGCGAAGCCTAGCCCTGGCCACGTAATGTACATTTTTATAACATACACGTTTGTGTACGGTACAGCGACACGAATCGACGATCAATGCGTCAATGCTATAATTATATCCGACGCACACGCTGCATGCACGTCTATGTACAGACTCGGCATGTATTATTTACGTTGCGTGTGTTTTGACTAAACTAATCCATTCATCCAAGATAAGCGCACAATGGGAGAGGTTATTACTACTAAAAGCCTAAACCATGCCTTGCTTTTGTGTCAGTGCAATAGGATTAAATCCACTGTATAACAATAGGAGACATACACTCGGTGAATACTCGGTGAAAACACCGTGAACGAAACCACTGGGGCGTAAGCACCGTGAACTCGCCGTGAAAATGCATTTTCACGGAAAAAGTGCAATTCACCGAGCTTTCACGGTGCATTCACGGAGGAGATGGAAGGATTCAGGTTATGTGTAAGCAAATGGGCCTAGGGAGTTAGGAAGGATTCAGGTTATGTGTAAGCAAATGGGCCTAGGGAGTTAGGGAGGATTCAGGTTATGTGTAAGCAAATGGGCCTAGGGAGTTAGGAAGGATTCAGGTTATGTGTAAGCAAATGGGCCTAGGGAGTTAGGAAGGATTCAGGTTATGTGTAAGCAAATGGGCCTAGGGAGTTAGGGAGGATTCAGGTTATGTGTAAGCAAATGGGCCTAGGGAGTTAGGAAGGATTCAGGTTATGTGTAAGTAAATGGGCCTAGGGAGTTAGGAAGGATTCAGGTTTGTGTAAGCAAATGGGCCTAGGGAGTTAGGAAGGATTCAGGTTATGTGTAAGCAAATGGGCCTAGGGAGTTAGGAAGGATTCAGGTTATGTGTAAGCAAATGGGCCTAGGGAGTTAGGAAGGATTCAGGTTATGTGTAAGCAAATGGGCCTAGGGAGTTAGGAAGGATTCAGGTTATGTGTAAGCAAATGGGCCTAGGGAGTTAGGAAGGATTCAGGTTATGTGTAAGCAAATGGGCCTAGGGAGTTAGGAAGGATTCAGGTTATGTGTAAGCAAATGGGCCTAGGGAGTTAGGAAGGATTCAGGTTATGTGTAAGCAAATGGGCCTAGGGAGTTAGGAAGGATTCAGGTTATGTGTAAGTAAATGGGCCTAGGGAGTTAGGAAGGATTCAGGTTATGTGTAAGCAAATGGGCCTAGGGAGTTAGGAAGGATTCAGGTTATGTGTAAGCAAATGGGCCTAGGGAGTTAGGAAGGATTCAGGTTATGTGTAAGTAAATGGGCCTAGGGAGTTAGGAAGGATTCAGGTTATGTGTAAGCAAATGGGCCTAGGGAGTTAGGAAGGATTCAGGTTATGTGTAAGTAAATGGGCCTAGGGAGTTAGGAAGGATTCAGGTTATGTGTAAGTAAATGGGCCTAGGGAGTTAGGAAGGATTCAGGTTATGTGTAAGCAAATGGGCCTAGGGAGTTAGGAAGGATTCAGGTTATGTGTAAGTAAATGGGCCTAGGGAGTTAGGAAGGATTCAGGTTATGTGTAAGCAAATGGGCCTAGGGAGTTAGGAAGGATTCAGGTTATGTGTAAGTAAATGGGCCTAGGGAGTTAGGGTTAATTCAATAATATGGTAGTTACCAATGTTATACCTTCCCTTGAATGGCATTGAGGTACGGGATAAATGTGACAGTATCGTCACGATCAGAGCAGACTTTCAACAGGGCATGGAATCGGTGTCCTAGTTTAAGATGAACACAGTGACTGAAAATTACGAGTTCATTTATGCAGCAGTAACGGTAATGTCGTCGTGTGCCCGGAAGAAGGTCGTAAGGTTAATTACAACCTTCTTCCGGGCACACAAAGTGCAACGTTTTGTCCCAGCAGAAGGTTGTAAGCAATAAAATGGCTCCTGTGAAAAAAAGCAGGGCATAACTGTAAGGCAAGACATGTTTTTCCATTTCCCATGCGGAATTTAACTTTCCTATACATTGACTTATTAATGGCAGAAAAATGACCAAACTTTCACAATCAGTTTTCTTGAAACACAATTTTGCACAATAATTGTTTACGACCTTTTGCCGGTCACACTTTCATTATGTCCTTCTTCCGGGCACACAACGATATGACCTTATCATGTGGGGTATTATTTTCAGTCACTGAGTTAATCTAATAATAATAATAATAATAATAATAATAATAATAATAATAATAATAATAATAATGTGTGGACTTATATAGCGCACGTATCCACCAACTAAGTGGTGCTCAAGGCGCATTATATCATTACCCCTGCTCATAAGGCTCATAAATCATTCCTGAAACCATCTCAGCTCCTGGGAGTATACAGCTCAATTGCTGTCATTACAGGCATATAGGCTAATCAACCAACTCTGCCCTCACAGGTACCCATTTAACCCCTGGGTGGAGAGAAGCAATTATGGTTAAGTGTCTTGCTCAAGGACACAAGTGTCACGGCAGATTGAACCCACATTCTGCTGCTAACACCAGAACTTGAGTCCGGTAAGCTAGACCGCTCGGCCACGACACTCCACTCTCTAGAAGTAGCATTCCAATTCCATTATGATCATGGCGATATATAGTGTCTCTTCAAGATCGACAGTTGTGGATTGGCCAATTTCAGAATTATACCTGTTATACCCTATTAGCTTCATCAAGCAACAACCATCACAAAACAGACTCCATGACAAAAATAGACTGGTGCCTTTGGTGTGATGGATTCACAGCCCATTTCATTGCAAGCCTTTGCAATGGTTACAGGGACCAGGTCCCAGACGACATCATCAGCATAAAAACAAAGGAATTAGTTTATAATTCAGTCAAAAATTCAAATAATTTTTTTGGGGTTCGGGCAAACCAACCTGCGTGACACTGAAGTATATCGGCTACCATGCTACCTCTGACCGCTCGGTCCACTGAACGTCTACCTCGGTTGTCCGTATAGTGGACATTGGCACCGAAGTCCAGGAGCAAGCTGGTCAGCTCCGGATTGTTGGTGGACGCTGCTACGTGGAGAGGGGTTTCATGAATTTTGAGGGCGTTGACATTGGCTCCTAGATGGAAAGATCAGTAAAGGTCTAGTACAATCAGCGAACTAAACTCACATGTGTCTTTGTGTTTGCAAAACAATGTCAGGGGAAGCTAGTATCGCTAACTTCGTCGTTTTTGGAGCAATCTCATTGATTTTGATCATATGAAAGGGAATTCAAATAATAACAAAATCTTTTTGTTTCCAATGAACTCTTGACAGTGAAAATGAAGATTAGGAAAAAAAATGCATTTAAACGAATGGTTGCTGTTGTGCAAGAATGTGTGTATTCATGCAATGGTCAAACGTACTGGTCACCAGTGGTTGTTTTTTTATATATTTGAAATCAATTCCGTATTAAGGAGAGAGTTGATACTCCTGCCTCATCCACCACTATCCAACAGCGGCATAGCCACGGGGGGCTTGGGGGGGAGCATGTGCCCCCCTCAAATTTCCAGTGCCCACCCAGGTGCCCCCCACGAAAAATCCTCATAGTGCCCCCAAAAAACAGAAAAGAAAAAGAAAAGGGAAAAAAAACCATACCCCCTGGGCCCCCCACTGAAAAGCAATGCCCCCGCTGTTCCCCCCACTGACAAAGTCCTGGCTACGCCGCTGCTATCTAGTTGGTAAGTGTGACTTCATTTCGACATAAGCCTTGCTTTCCTTCATATGTAGTGGTTCAAAACAAAATTCTGCTTAACGCGACAGTTGATTGATTGAATTTATTCGGATAAAAAGATGATAAAAGTACAAGACACATTACAAAAATACAAGAAAAACACACCATATTTATCCAAGGATAACCCAAAAAGCCAATAACATATATAGGCTTATTTCCATTGGGGTCCTTACATCGAAACATCAAAAAATACAAATACAAATTACAAATTTGAAATTGACAAAGATAGTTCAAGATACCACCACACCCCAAAGAAGGAACAAATTATGCTTCCCTGAATTTAGCTTGTGTTGGGAGATGACATTTAACAAGTCGTTTAAAAGTAGACAAATTGGTGGAACTCTTTACATTAGAAGGTAAATTATTCCATTCTTTGATAGCTGTAACATAAAATGTATTGTTTACTAAACTAGATGAAACTGGAACCTTAAAATTTAGATTACTGTTCCTTGTATTGTGATCATGGTGACAATCAGAGACTTGAATAAATTTGTCACGGAGATAATCAGGAGTTACATTGCAAGTTAAAGAAATTATTGCGTCGGGTGATAAACAATTGATTTAATTTGCCCCACACCGACATGTGTATAGCACTGCATACCCGCTGCTATTCTAAACAGCCAATCGTCATCGGGCAAGCTCGGTAGTCGGTAGAAAAAAGGTAAGAAGTCTGCATTAGCAAGCAGGAGGTCGTGGGTTCGAATCCCGCCTGAGTCGCCTGTGTAGTTTTTATCACAGACACTCGGAAAGCACTGAGTATGCAGTGCTATACACACATCGGTGTGGGGCAAAATTAAATCAATTAACCCTCCTAGTGTTTGACCATTTGAAACCATTCAAAATTTCCACTTACCAAAATGGCCATTGGTTTTGTACACACATGGTGATACCATTTGAAAAGTGTTGGTAGCAAGCTTTACTACCATTCAAATCCATTCAAATGGTTTGAATGGTGGATACACTACACCTTGGTGTGTTTCCATAGCTGAATGGTTTCAAATGGTGAATGTACTCATAGAGCAAGGACTCTGGTCCTTGCTCTATGATGTACTACACAGTGGCTTATAAATCATTCAAATGGTTTTGAATGGTGGATACACTACACCTTGGTGTGTTTCACAAAACGAATGGTTTCAAATGGTGCATCAACTTGTCTGAAAAAGGCACCAGAAGTAGGAGGGTTAAAGAGACAGCATCATCATGATCAGAGCAGACTTTCAACAGGGCATGGAATCAGTGTGGTAGTTTAAGATGAACTCAGTGACTGAAAATTACTGGCTCGTTTATGCAGCAGCAACGGTAATATGACCTTATCATGTGGGGTATTATTTTCAGTCACTAGGTTAATCTAAAACTAGCACTCCGATTCCATGCCCTGTTGATCATGACGATATTGTCCCTTTAAAGGGACAATATTATCACGATTAATTGACGATACTGTCCCTTTAAGTATAAAACTGCATTACCCACGTTGTGTATTATAGTTCGTCGTGTGACCGGCAAAAGGTCGTAAGCAATTAATGTGCAAAATTGTGTTTCAAGAAAACTGCAGTATGAAAGTTTGGTCGTTTTTCTGCCATTTATAATAAGTCGTTGTAGGAAAGTTAAATTCCGCATGGGAATGGAAAAACATCTCTTGGGAGTAATTCTAGCAACAAATGTATTTAAACAGTTATGCCCTTCATTTGATTGCTTACGACCTTCTGCTGGGACAAAAAATTGTACTTTTTTGTGCCCGGAAGAAGGTCGTAGAGCCTTCTCCCAGGCACAGGACGAGTTGATGTGACGTATGTTTTGCAAAACATTGGAATCATACAAATGGTTATAATTTCAGCGACACAATCGTTTTGAAATCATTAAAAAAAAAACATGTCTATGTATATACACAGGGAAGTTTTCTTGCCTTGGAGCCATAAGCTGATACAAGGAGCAAGAGTAGTGTCAGTAAGACTAATTGCGGTGACACCATGTGAAATTCTCAATTGTGTAGTAATTATAGTTCTGAAAAGAACTGGAGGTACAACTCAGAACTAATTACTACACAATTGAGAATTTCACATGGTGTCTTACTTATCCTCCTCACCATGCAAAGCTACAAGTTTTACCTAAAGAGTAGTGTCGATACACGCACATAATTATGATGAATCTTCTTACAAAGTGGATTGGGAATGTTTTGCGTTTGTTTTACCTGCTTTAAGGAGCACTTTGGCACACTGTACGCTTCCTTTGAAGCAAGCTGCGTGGAGCGGAGTCCCAAAGTGTAAGTCCATGGCTTCCATCTTTCCTCCGGCTCTGACGAGCTCCTCAAGACACGCTACGTGGCCTGCAATGACACAGTGTCATAGATGTCACAGATCACTTGCAGAGCAATTATTCGTAAATTATTCAGGGGCGTGATTTGACAAAAGCAACAACAAAAATCCTGAAAAATGGGTCGTGGGCTTGGGTGTCCCTTTGGTGTAGAGGATGTTTAATTGTGGAGGATTTACAGAGTCTCCACATCCCCACAAACTAGAAACTAGAGGTTTGGACAAAATACAGGCTACTTCTTGGTGGCTACTTCTCTTCTTTCAAGAAATTTCTGAGGCAAAGGGAGATTTGTAAACAAAATCCTGAAATCAGGAAAAATCCTGAGAAATCACAGGCCTGATTATTATCTGTATTATGTACTTGGTCAATTAACCCCAACTCCCTAGCTATTATGTACTTGGTCAATTAACCCCAACTCCCTAGCTATTATGTACTTGGTCAATTAAACCCAACTCCCTAGCTATTATGTACTTGGTCAATTAACCCCAACTCCCTAGCTATTGTGTACTTGGTCAATTAACCACAACTGCCTAGCTATTACATACTTGGTCAATTAACCCCAACTCCCTAGCTATTATGTACTTGGTCAATTAACCCCAACTCCCTAGCTATTATGTACTTGGTCAATTAACCCCAACTCCCTAGCTATTGTGTACTTGGTCAATTAACCCCAACTCCCTAGCTATTATGTACTTGGTCAATTAACCACAACTCCCTAGCTATTATGTACTTGGTCAATTAACCCCAACTCCCTAGCTATTATGTACTTGGTCAATTAACTCCAACTCCCTAGCTATTATGTACTTGGTCAATTAACCCCAACTCCCTAGCTATTGTGTACTTGGTCAATTAACCCCAACTCCCTAGCTATTATGTACTTGGTCAATTAACTCCAACTCCCTAGCTATTATGTACTTGGTCAATTAACCCCAACTCCCTAGCTATTATGTACTTGGTCAATTAACCCCAACTCCCTAGCTATTACATACTTGGTCAATTAACCCCAACTCCTAGCTATTATGTACTTGGTCAATTAACCCCAACTCCCTAGCTATTGTGTACTTGGTCAATTAACCACAACTCCCTAGCTATTACATACTTGGTCAATTAACCCCAACTCCCTAGCTATTATGTACTTGGTCAATTAACCCCAACTCCCTAGCTATTATGCACTTGGTCAATTAACCCCAACTCCCTAGCTATTATGTACTTGGTCAATTAACCCCAACTCCCTAGCTATTATGCACTTGGTCAATTAACCCCAACTCCCTAGCTATTGTGTACTTGGTCAATTAACCCCAACTCCCTAGCTATTGTGTACTTGGTCAATTAACCCCAACTCCCTAGCTATTATGTACTTGGTCAATTAACCCCAACTCCCTAGCTATTATGTACTTGGTCAATTAAACCCAACTCCCTAGCTATTATGTACTTGGTCAATTAACCCCAACTCCCTAGCTATTATGTACTTGGTCAATTAAACCCAACTCCCTAGCTATTACGTACTTGGTCAATTAACCCCAACTCCTAGCTATTATGTACTTGGTCAATTAACCCCAACTCCTAGCTATTGTGTACTTGGTCAATTAACCCCAACTCCCTAGCTATTATGTACTTGGTCAATTAACCCCAACTCCCTAGCTATTATGTACTTGGTCAATTAACCCCAACTCCCTAGCTATTATGTACTTGGTCAATTAACCCCAACTCCCTAGCTATTGTGTACTTGGTCAATTAACCCCAACTCCCTAGCTATTATGTACTTGGTCAATTAACCCCAACTCCCTAGCTATTGTGTACTTGGTCAATTAACCCCAACTCCCTAGCTATTGTGTACTTGGTCAATTAACCCCAACTCCCTAGCTATATTGTGTACTTGGTCAATTAACCCCAACTCCCTAGCTATTGTGTACTTGGTCAATTAACCCCAACTCCCTAGCTATTATGTACTTGGTCAATTAACCCCAACTCCCTAGCTATTATGTACTTGGTCAATTAACCCCAACTCCCTAGCTATTGTGTACTTGGTCAATTAACCCCAACTCCCTAGCTATTACATACTTGGTCAATTAACCCCAACTCCCTAGCTATTATGTACTTGGTCAATTAACCCCAACTCCCTAGCTATTGTGTACTTGGTCAATTAACCACAACTCCCTAGCTATTACATACTTGGTCAATTAACCCCAACTCCCTAGCTATTATGTACTTGGTCAATTAACCCCAACTCCCTAGCTATTATGCACTTGGTCAATTAACCCCAACTCCCTAGCTATTATGTACTTGGTCAATTAACCCCAACTCCCTAGCTATTATGCACTTGGTCAATTAACCCCAACTCCCTAGCTATTGTGTACTTGGTCAATTAACCCCAACTCCCTAGCTATTATGTACTTGGTCAATTAACCCCAACTCCCTAGCTATTATGTACTTGGTCAATTAACCCCAACTCCCTAGCTATTATGTACTTGGTCAATTAAACCCAACTCCCTAGCTATTATGTACTTGGTCAATTAACCCCAACTCCCTAGCTATTATGTACTTGGTCAATTAAACCCAACTCCCTAGCTATTACGTACTTGGTCAATTAACCCCAACTCCCTAGCTATTATGTACTTGGTCAATTAACCCCAACTCCCTAGCTATTGTGTACTTGGTCAATTAACCCCAACTCCCTAGCTATTATGTACTTGGTCAATTAACCCCAACTCCCTAGCTATTATGTACTTGGTCAATTAACCCCAACTCCCTAGCTATTATGTACTTGGTCAATTAACCCCAACTCCTAGCTATTGTGTACTTGGTCAATTAACCCCAACTCCCTAGCTATTATGTACTTGGTCAATTAACCCCAACTCCCTAGCTATTGTGTACTTGGTCAATTAACCCCAACTCCCTAGCTATTGTGTACTTGGTCAATTAACCCCAACTCCCTAGCTATATTGTGTACTTGGTCAATTAACCCCAACTCCCTAGCTATTGTGTACTTGGTCAATTAACCCCAACTCCCTAGCTATTATGTACTTGGTCAATTAACCCCAACTCCCTAGCTATTATGTACTTGGTCAATTAACCCCAACTCCCTAGCTATTATGTACTTGGTCAATTAACCCCAACTCCCTAGCTATTGTGTACTTGGTCAATTAACCCCAACTCCTAGCTATTGTGTACTTGGTCAATTAACCCCAACTCCTAGCTATTATGTACTTGGTCAATTAACTCCAACTCCCTAGCTATTATGTACTTGGTCAATTAACCCCAACTCCCTAGCTATTGTGTACTTGGTCAATTAACCCCAACTCCCTAGCTATATTGTGTACTTGGTCAATTAACCCCAACTCCCTAGCTATTGTGTACTTGGTCAATTAACCCCAACTCCCTAGCTATTATGTACTTGGTCAATTAACCCCAACTCCCTAGCTATTATGTACTTGGTCAATTAACCCCAACTCCCTAGCTATTATGTACTTGGTCAATTAACCCCAACTCCTAGCTATTATTGTGTACTTGGTCAATTAACCCCAACTCCTAGCTATTATGTACTTGGTCAATTAACTCCAACTCCCTAGCTATTATGTACTTGGTCAATTAACCCAACTCCTAGCTATTATGTACTTGGTCAATTAACCCCAACTCCCTAGCTATTACATACTTGGTCAATTAACCCCAACTCCCTAGCTATTATGTACTTGGTCATTAACCCCAACTCCTAGCTATTATGTACTTGGTCAATTAACCCCAACTCCCTAGCTATTATGTACTTGGTCAATTAACCCCAACTCCCTAGCTATTGTGTACTTGGTCAATTAACCCCAACTCCCTAGCTATTGTGTACTTGGTCAATTAACCCCAACTCCCTAGCTATTATGTACTTGGTCAATTAACTCCAACTCCCTAGCTATTATGTACTTGGTCAATTAACCCCAACTCCCTAGCTATTATGTACTTGGTCAATTAACCCCAACTCCCTAGCTATTACATACTTGGTCAATTAACCCCAACTCCCTAGCTATTATGTACTTGGTCAATTAACCCCAACTCCCTAGCTATTGTGTACTTGGTCAATTAACCACAACTCCCTAGCTATTACATACTTGGTCAATTAACCCCAACTCCCTAGCTATTATGTACTTGGTCAATTAACCCCAACTCCCTAGCTATTATGTGTACTTGGTCAATTAACCCCAACTCCTAGCTATTATGTACTTGGTCAATTAACCCCAACTCCCTAGCTATTATGTACTTGGTCAATTAACCCCAACTCCTAGCTATTATGTACTTGGTCAATTAACCCCAACTCCTAGCTATTATGTACTTGGTCAATTAACCCCAACTCCCTAGCTATTATGTACTTGGTCAATTAACCCCAACTCCTAGCTATTATGTACTTGGTCAATTAACCCCAACTCCTAGCTATTATGTACTTGGTCAATTAACCCCAACTCCCTAGCTATTATGTACTTGGTCAATTAACCCCAACTCCTAAGCTATTATGTACTTGGTCAATTAACCCCAACTCCCTAGCTATTGTGTGTACTTGGTCAATTAACCCCAACTCCTAGCTATATTGTGTACTTGGTCAATTAACCCCAACTCCTAGCTATTATGTACTTGGTCAATTAACCCCAACTCCTAGCTATTATGTACTTGGTCAATTAACCCCAACTCCCTAGCTATTATGTACTTGGTCAATTAACCCCAACTCCTAGCTATTGTGTACTTGGTCAATTAACCCCAACTCCTAGCTATATTGTGCTTGGTCAATTAACCCCAACTCCCTAGCTATTGTGTACTTGGTCAATTAACCCCAACTCCTAGCTATTGTGTACTTGGTCAATTAACCCCAACTCCCTAGCTATATTGTGTACTTGGTCAATTAACCCCAACTCCCTAGCTATTGTGTACTTGGTCAATTAACCCCAACTCCCTAGCTATTATGTACTTGCAGTCAATTAACCCCAACTCCTAGCTATTATGTACTTGGTCAATTAACCCCAACTCCCTAGCTATTATGTACTTGGTCAATTAACCCCAACTCCTAGCTATTATGTACTTGGTCAATTAACCCCAACTCACTAGCTATTATGTACTTGGTCAATTAACCCCAACTCCCTAGCTATTGTGTACTTGGTCAATTAAACCCAACTCCCTAGCTATTATGTACTTGGTCAATTAACCCCAACTCCTAGCTATATATGTACTTGGTCAATTAACCCCAACTCCTAGCTATTATGTACTTGGTCAATTAACCCAACTCCTAGCTATTATGTGCTTGGTCAATTAACCCCAACTCCCTAGCTATTATGTGCTTGGTCAATTAACCCCAACTCTAGCTATTGTGTGTACTTGGTCAATTAACCCCAACTCCCTAGCTATTATGTACTCTGGTCAATTAACTAACTCCCTAGCTAATATGTACTTGGTCAATTAACCCCAACTCCTAGCTATTATGTACTTGGTCAATTAACCCCAACTCCCTAGCTATTATGTACTTGGTCAATTAACCCCAACTCCCTAGCTATTATGTACTTGGTCAATTAACCCCAACTCCTAGCTATTGTGTACTTGGTCAATTAACCCCAACTCCCTAGCTATTATGTACTTGGTCAATTAACCCCAACTCCTAGCTATTGTGTACTTGGTCAATTAACCCCAACTCCCTAGCTATTATGTACTTGGTCAATTAACCCCAACTCCCTAGCTATTATGTACTTGGTCAATTAACCCCAACTCCCTAGCTATTATGTACTTGGTCAATTAACCCCAACTCCTAGCTTATGTACTTGGTCAATTAACCCACAACTCCTAGCTATTATGTACTTGGTCAGTGTACAACTCCCTAGCTATTATGTGCTTGGTCAATTAACCCCAACTCCTAGCTATTATGTGCTTGGTCAATTAACCCCAACTCCCTAGCTATTATGTACTTGGTCAACCCCAACTCCTAGCTATTGTGTACTTGGTCAATTAACCCCAACTCCCTAGCTATTGTGTACTTGGTCAATTAACCCCAACTCCTAGCTATTATGTACTTGGTCACTTAACCCCAACTCCCTAGCTATTATGTACTTGGTCAATTAACCACAACTCCTAGCTATTACGTGCCCGGTCAATTAACCCCAACTCCCTAGCTATTGTGTACTTGGTCAATTAACCCCAACTCCCTAGCTATTATGTACTTGGTCAATTAACCCCAACTCCCTAGCTATTATGTACTTGGTCAATTAACCCCAACTCCCTAGCTATTGTGTACTTGGTCAATTAACCCCAACTCCCTAGCTATTACATACTTGGTCAATTAACCCCAACTCCCTAGCTATTATGTACTTGGTCAATTAACCCCAACTCCCTAGCTATTATGCACTTGGTCAATTAACTTCAACTCCTAGCTATTGTGTACTTGGTCAATTAACCCCAACTCCCTAGCTATTGTGTACTTAGTCAATTAACCCCAACTCCCTAGCTATTATGTACTTGGTCAATTAACCCCAACTCCCTAGCTATATTGTGTACTTGGTCAATTAACCCCAACTCCCTAGCTATATTGTGTACTTGGTCAATTAACCCCAACTCCCTAGCTATTGTGTACTTAGTCAATTAACCCCAACTCCCTAGCTATTATGTACTTGGTCAATTAACCCCAACTCCCTAGCTATTATGTACTTGGTCAATTAACCCCAACTCCCTAGCTATTATGTACTTGGTCAATTAACCCCAACTCCTAGCTATTGTGTACTTTGTCAATTAACCCCAACTCCCTAGCTATTGTGTACTTGGTCAATTAACCCC